>JANAVB010028820.1:14647443-15017504 GCA_029216955.1 Iris pallida
AGGGGTTACTTCTACAAGCCAACAGTCGATCCTAGGTCAAACAATCCTAGGTATCTCAATCATAGGCAATTATACAAGGAGCAAGAAGTATGATCATCAGACATATAATAGTAAAGCGTCCCAAACCATATATACATGGATGATCATGAAGCTAGTAATACAAAATGGAGAACTATCAAGAGTAATAGTCATACATGATAAGCTCTAGCTATAGTCTAGAATACGCACATCATGTTTAGGTCTGTAGGCTAAATATCAAGAACCAAAACACGAGCTAAACATGTGCTCGGAGGCTAAACACCACAAAAGAATAATGTACATAGCAAGTGGGAGAATGAAACAAGAAATCCACTCAGGTACTCTAGTGCTCCGGATGGTCATTGTCGAGTATATGGTACGGAAGATCCTTTGGGCTCCTCTATCAGATCTGGCCAAACAAACCAGTAGGGTCAGACCCCAAATAGCAAGTACCACAAAGGAAGACAAACTATGGACTAAAACCAACAATAACTAACATATCAACGGATAGAGATATAATTAAGTAAAAGCAGATCGAGACTCATGCACTACCAATGCACTTATCCCAACCTAGAAAGACAATAAGTAAAGCATCTTGGAGCATAAGATAATTAACATGTGACGTAATATAAAAATGCAGACATATTAAGTAAACAGAAGCTTGAGAGTAAAAATAAACTGAACATGTGAGCTTGTGAAATAGCCAGGTCATGAGCGCATGGTGACTCGGCATAGGGATCATGTATAGCTTATGAGATAACTGAACATGTGAGCATGTAGGATAACTAGAGCATGAGAGCATGTGAGAACTATATAGAACAACAATTATAGGATGACTTAGGAACTATTCCGAAAGTCGAGTTATAACCCGTAAACCAAACAAAGACCGTGGTTGTAACCCTTCTTCTGAACAGAAATGTCTCCAATTATTGTACAACATAGGGATCATGTATAACGTGTGAGTACTGAATACGACAGCAAATGATAAGATGACTTGGGAGCTATTTCGGAAGCCAAGTTACAACCCGTAAACCAAATAAGAACCAGGATTGTATTCTCCTGAACAGAACTCAGCCTCTAATTATTTATCGACAAAAGTAAGGCGTAAACAATAATGTACTGAAATAAACATATAGACACTGCCTAGACAAAACTAAACTGGACTGGACTACATCCATTAATCACGGCCAAGCAATGAGTACGGCTTGATACTTTAACTAACTAGGGTTATCACAGCCTAGTTACTAATAAGATGCAATGAGATATTCCAACAGCCACAAGCCCTACAGACTTAATCCAGGTTATCCAGTTACAAATTGAGAGAGTTGGATTAGGTGACTTGGGGGTACAACATATGACAGTGTGCTGGAAATGTGTCCTACTCGACGGCAGGCTACAAGTCCAATTAAAGCGCCCATATAACGGACTGCCTGTAGCTGGAATCTTTTTATGAACTAGTTGATTAATCTAGTCATTAACCTAGTCAGATTCAGTATGAATCCCTGACCGTGATAACCAGGAATTCATGTCCTAGAAATGATGCAGACGAGACATGTAGCTTGTTCACTCATACATAATACATTCAACCACGGTGTCCAAAAGAGTTACATTAGTAAAAGAAAATTGTCGTCGTAACAGCATCTTGATTAAGCATGTCATGTTAGGTTTACTTGTCATATAAAGAGTACTTGTCAAGAGTGCGCCTCGATCGGACCACTATTATGTAAAGCAAAGAAGTGACATGTAACATGAGTGCATCACAACGGGTCACTATCTAGAATAAGCAGAGAAGAGACGTATAGCATGAGTGCACCCCGACGGACCACTATCTAGATTAGACAAAGAAGAGACGTGTAGCATGAGTGCACCACGATGGGCCACTATCTAGATTAAGCAAACATGACAATAAGGATCACATGTAGAAAGAATTAAATAAAACACGTATCATGGCATGGGAGAAAAAATAAATTAAAGTACTACTTGACATAAAACAATAATTGAATCTGTGCTAGTTTAAGAATATAAGGGGGTACATTATTCTCTAACTGTACAAAATCATCTAATCATGATAAGAATTTATTACAGTCGAAGGAAACCTCAAAACGTCTAGTACAGAAAATATGCCAAAAGATTAAAACTATGATTGAAATTATCAATCACATATGAACTCCAATTAAAATGAAACAAGAAATTATTGAAGCCAAGATAAAGATCTACAACTTTTATGTTGGGAGTTAGAAAAAAATCTAGACACAATTCAGCCAAAAAGGGCATTAAAGAGCCTAAAACAGCCAAAATAGGCACTATGCGGTACTATACGGCCAGGCACTATGCATCTATGCGGACTGGCACTATGCAGCAGCACTATGCAGCTACGCGGACTAGCACTATACGACCAGGCACTACACTATGCGGCCAGGCACTATGCAGCTATGCGGACTGGTACTATTCATCGTCCCTGCCAGAACCAGGACAAATGAACATAGAAGATGTCCAAAACTTGCTTTGGCCATAACTGCCTCAAAACAAGTCGAAATCTAACTTTTCAAAGGTCAAAAAATTGTGTAGAATCAAATTCTCTACCACATGGAATAATTATTTTTTGAAAACAAGTAAGTTTGATAGATCAAAAACCAAGACAAACCAAAAATGGCACAAACTTAGATCTAAGAATCCACCCATGAAATAAAAAACTCCAAGTTCTAAAGTGGCTTATAATCATGTAAGAAGAGTTAAGAACAAACAAAATAATATTTGTCCAACATTTGGCAAGATGTACTTGCCTTAGGTTGGAGGAGAAGATAAAAATGAAGAAGATGAAGAATAAAATAATGGAGGAGAGAGAGAAGTTTGGGTTTTATACAAAATTATCTCATCTCAAATCAACTAAACCAAACCAAGCCAAACCAAGTTGAACAAAACCAAATTAAACCAAGTCAAAATAAAACCAAAGCAATGCTAAGAAAGACAAGTCAAATACGGGTCACCTGACAAAGGCCAAAATTCTGTATACGTACACTGAAAATACGTATAACAAAAAAGGGAGTGACAGGCATACAGTCGGCATACAATGGTACACTAGCGATATGTCGGTCAAGAAGAAAATCTATAAGTTGGAAAAAATTTAAAATGTTCTAAAAACCAATAAAATACAAAATACAGTACAAAGTACATATCAGTATATAAATACCGATACTGTGAGATGAGTCTCACACAAATTAAAAATGGGCAAAAAATGAAGGTCTCTTTGGGAAGAAAAAGTGATGAGTTTTTTTTTATTTGTGTAGAAGCAGTCAAGAAATGAAGAACCCAATGACAAAACAATTATTGTATCAAGTTCTTCTAGTAATAACATAACAAGCCTACTAAAACAAGCCAAATCCTCAATTGAGTTGCAAAAAATTTCTAGGAACAAGCACTAGTATTTTTTTCTCTTCTTTTTATGAGTTCTTAAGACCTAGAACATAAAATGATCAAAAGATTGTTAAACTCCATTATTACTACCATTACGAAGAGGAAGAGTCCAGAGTCATTTACATATCGATTTTTTTAATATTTTTGTTAACATCTAGGCTTGGATAATCCCTTGGTCTAGGACTTAGGCTCTTGTCCTGATTGTCCTGGGCCAGGGTCGGTCCTGACTCCACTTACGGTAATCTTGTGCGACAAAGTGACTTAACGAAGCTCCCACAGAGGCTTTATAAACCGATCATGGATTCGTCATTCAAATTCAAGTACTCAAATTATCCGATTACCACTTTTAATGGCATGCAAGATATAGGTGATGAATGCTCTTGATGGAGTCAATCCATTCGTTTACTTAGTTAGTTGTTGATATAGGTTGGTAGCATCAAATTGTCTTGTACTTACAAAAATATGGTGGAATTAATTACTTCTGTTGGCCCATTCCATGGTCACACCCGATTTTAATAATCGACACTAACTTAAGTCAATGCACAAAATATACGAACTGCTGCTAATCATTTCAGGTCTAGTAAAATCAATATCAAAAGGCATACTACTACATCAGCAAGCATGCGAATCATCATTCTGAAGCTCATTCTCATTGGAATCAGTCCGAGTCATTTTAATTAATTATGTATTTTATCTTTATTGAGTCTAGGATATAAATTGTAAGATCAACTGGATACTACTGGCTTAGATTAATCATAGTCCACTCTCCTATATAGCCTACCCATCCAAAGTCCACTTACCAAAAATATCATTCACTTTGTGCAACAAAATTTGACAAATATTTTACATTTTTACTGAGACAGAACTCAGGCCGAGTTCGGTCAGTTTGAATTTAAATATTTGTTGCATCCAAATCTGCATGTAACGTTTGTTTGCGAAATCTTTGTATCAGAACTCTGCCCGAATTCTGTCCGAATTCGGTCCTCGAAAACACCTATAAATAGAAGATAATTTCTCATTTCAAATCACTCAATCAATTCATCTTCTCTTCTCTTTTCAATAAGTATTTTATTTGATCTAAAACTTTCATATTTCACCTACACATCTCTTAGCCAAAAAGCTAATATCTATTTGATCTAGAGTCTTTTGGTTCTCAAGAGTTGTAAAGAGGTTATTCAAAGTTCAGAAACTATCTATGTTTTTGGAGCTGATCGTGCGCTCGTCGCCAAGCACGGTGTGGTGAAGTCGGTCATGCACTTGTCACCAAGTATGGTATTGTAAGAGACTGCAAGCTCTCAATTAGCTTGTGCCTTATTAGATTAACATCGAGCAAGAGTACTCGAGACTGGATTAGTCCTCTCAGAGAGATACCAGTATACATTGGTGTGTCACTAAGTTTGATCTCTCTATCTCTTACTATATTTATTTACTATCTCTTTATTCACTGCATAGTTATCTTTTTAAATTTTAAATTGTGATTATTTTCTGCTGCACTGGTACTCACTCTATTCATCCCCCCTCTAGAGGTGCTCAACGGTCCTACAATTGGTATCGGAGTAGGTTATATCCTAATATAACAAACCTTAGAGAGTATATATGGCATGGTATATCCTAATATTCAACGGTGAAGGGCAATCCACAAATAGACTCCCACTATTTGATGGTACAAACTATACTTACTGGAAAATACGAATGACTTTCTTTTTAAAGTATCTTGACTTTGATCTTTGGTCTATAGTAGTTGACGTTATAAGAAACTGACACCAACAGTAGTTGATGGCGTGCTTGTTGACAATCCTCATGACAAATATACAGAGGCTAAAAAAGCAAAGGCTAGCCTAGATGCTCGTGACATCAGCGCACTGTTCTGTGCAATTGACAAAATTGAATTCAACAGAGTTTCAACCTGTAAGACGTCTCATAAGATTTGAAACTTCTTGAGGTAACTCATAAAGGTACTTCCCAAGTGAAGAAATCCAAAATTAGCAGACACACAAGAATATAATCTTTTAAAATAAAATCCGGACAGTCAATTACACAGATGTTCACTCGTTTTCTTGATATTACTAATCCTTTGCAATCTCTTGGTAAAGATTACAGTAATCACGAGAAGATCAGAAAAGTGCTACGGCTCTAACCAAGAACTGGAACCCAAAGGCAATAGCAACCATTGAAGGAAAAGATCTCACCACCATGTCTCTGAAAATACTGATGGCAAGCTCATTACCCATGAGCTTGATCTGCAAGAGTTTAAAGAAGCTACCCCAAAGGAAAAAATCTATCGCCTTTAAAGCTCAAGCTAGAAATTCAACATGCAATGATTCTGAGGAAGAATCATCAAGTGGTGATGAACAAGCCCTGCTAGTGAAGAACTTCTGAAAATTCCTAAAGTTTGAGAAATCAAACAGAAGAAAGAAAGATATACAAGAAAGCAATGAAGAAGAAATAATATGCTTTGGATGCAAAAAATCAGGACATATGAAGAAGGACTGTCCAACTTCAAAGAAAAGTAGTCCATACGATAGATCAAGATCAAGCAGAAAAGCAACATCTAGTCGAAAGTACGCAAATACAAGTATCTGGCATGAAAGCAATGCTAGTGATTCAAAGAAGAAGACAGACCCTGTGAAAAAGCCAATATCTGTCTTATGGCTTTTGAGAAGGCATCCTCTAATCCCTTGTATGGCAATTTTACTTTTGATGAGTTAGAAAATGCCTTCAGCGAACTACTTGAAGAACACAAAAATGTGTTTGACAAGTATAAGCAATCTCAAAAAGAGGTTAAGGCATGCACAACCGAAGTAGCTAGACTGTCCAGTCTCATTGAAGACATTAAAAAGACATCTACTACCGGTAACACGGAAGAGATAGCCAAGCTTAAAGTAGGCTATCATGAGGCTATCCTCAAAATTGAAAAGAAAGAAAGAGACTATGTCAAAATACAAGAGTTATATGACATAGAGAAGAAGAAGTACTTAGTCACAGAACAAAGACTCATAGATATGACTGCTAAATATGAAGAGTCTTATACGGTTTCTTAAAAGTTAGAAATCAAGTTAGGCAAACAGGCAATACCTATGACACAGCCTAAGTTTAGTCCTAATGCTAAGCATACCTAAGAGGACTAAAACACAGAAAGCGCGTAAGAAACACGAATATCACCATGCTTTCACTTATAGGTTTTCAAAAAAATACATATGCATGTCAACACAAATTCTACTAACACATTTTCAAAACTTACTTGCACATACGTGGTACTCATGGATACATATCACAGTATTGTTTAGCAAGAAAACTTGTTGACAATCGCACATTATTTTGGAGGCCTAAGACCAATCAATATGGACCCTTCAGTAAATGGGTACCAAAGGATTCATCTACTTGTTTTGTAGGTGGACCCTCAAACCTCTCATGCTAAAAGCAAGTGGATCCTTGATAGCGGATGTTCACGACACATGACTGGTGATGCATTTTTGTTCGCCACGCTATCGATGAAGAAAGAAGGATATGTCTCCTTCGAAAACAACCTGAGAGGTGATATCATTAGAAATGGCATCGTTGGTATATCTCCTTATCCTGTAATAAAATATGTTTGTCTAGTTACAGAATTGAAACATAACCTATTAAGCATAAGTCACTTGGCTGATAATGGTTATGGTATCAACTTTGTAAAAGACAAAATACCATATATGATATGTCATCTGGTAATCTTATATGAAGGGATTAGATAAGACAATATTTATGTTTTCTTTCTGGAGAGTACTAACAATGCAGGAAGATGTCTAGTAGCTAACCTAGATGAAAGCTGGCTATGGCATATGAGACTAGGACATGCAAATATGGACACTATCTCACGACTGAGCACTAAGAAGCTGGTAAAAGGACTCCCTGAGATGCCGTTCAAGAGAGATATGGTATGTGCTGACTGTGAAAAGAACAAAGCACATAGGTCTACATTTAAATCCATCAACGCTGTAAGTACTTCTAGACCTTTGCAGTTGATACATATAGATTTATTTGGTCCTAGTAGAGTCACTAGTCCTTGCAGTAAGCTCTACGCATTTGTTATTGTTAATGATTTCTCTCGTTTTACTTGGGTTTACTGTTTATCAAACAAAAGTGATGCTATGTTTGAATTTCAGTTATTTTGTAAAAAGGTATAAAATGAAAAAAAAAACTTCATGATTACTCGTATCCGAAGTGATCATAGTGGCAAATTCGTAAATACTGATTTTAAAAAGTTTTGTGATGATAGTGGATATTACCATGAATTTTTATGTCCTAGAAATCCTCAACATAATTGTATTGTGGAGCGGAAGAACCGTACTCTAAGAGAGATGGCTAGAGTCATGCTGAATCAGCATAATCTTCCTAAATATTTTTGGGCAGAAGATGTTAGTACAACCTGTCATATTTTAAATAGGGTGTTAATTCGACCTATTTCGAAGAAAACATATTATGAACTTTAGTTGGAAGGATTTCAAACATTTCTTATTTTAAAGATTTTGGATGTCGTTATTTTATCCTGAACACCAAGGACAACCTGGGAAAGTTCGACTCTAAAGCAGATGAAGGGATATTTCTCGGATATGCTGCTAAGAGTAAGGGATATAGAATTTTTAATAAAAGATCTATGATTGTTGAAGAATCCATTAACGTTATTTTTGATGAGCTCAATAGTCACAGATCTAGCGACAGTGATGATAAAAATGTACAACAAGAACTGATAAGAGTCCTGTGGAAGATCTGACTCATAGATTTGAATCATTGAAGTTCTTACCAGATCATCCAGAGACACTCATTATAGGTGACATATCAAAAGGTGTAATTACACGCTCTTCTCTTAGAGATTCTGAAATAGCAGCAAATGTAGCTTTTATTTCACAAATAGAACCTAAGAATATAGAAGACGCTTTTAATGGTGAGTTTTGGATTAATGCCATACAAGAGGAACTTAATCAATTTGAGAGAAACCAAGTTTGGGAACTCGTTCCTAAATCTATTGGTCAATCGATAATTGGTACCAAATGGGTGTTCCAAAATAAACTAAGTAAAGATGGACAAGTTCTACGCAACAAAGCACGTCTAGTGGCACAAGGTTATAATCAAGAAGAAAGTATTGATTATGACGAGACATATGCTCTTGTTGTTAGACTAGAAGCTATCTGCATGTTTTATGCATTTGCATATTTTAACGATTTTAAATTATTTCATATAGACGTGAAAAGTGTATTTTTAAACGGATTTCTGAAAGAAGAAGTGTTTTTGAAATAACCCCCTGGTTTTGAAGATTTTCAAAAACCTGATCACATCTTCAAGCTTAAGAAAGCACTCTATGGACTCAAACAGGCACCTCGTGCTTGGTATGAACGCCTAAGTGCCTTCTTACTTGATAATGGTTTTTTAAAAGGAAGATTTGATACAACTTTGTTTATCAAGTCTTTAGATGATGATATTCTTCTTGTGCAAATATATGTGATGACATCATATTCGAATCTACTAATGAAAAACTTTGTCAAGAGTTTGCTATAAGTATATGCAGAGTGAATTTGAGTGAGTATGATGGAAGAGCTAAACTTCTTCCTAGGACTCCAGATCAAACAACACTCAAAAGAAACATTCATCAATCAAGCCAAATATACGAAGAACATACTGAAAAAGTACGACTTTGAAAATATAAAGCCAATTGGAACTCTAATAGCTACATCTACAAAGCTTGACACTGATAAAAGTGGCAAATCTGTCGACCAGCGTAAGTATCGAGGTATGATTGGTAGTTTATTATATTTAACTACTAGTTGTCCTGATATTATATTTAGTGTTTGTATTTGTGCACGATTCCAGACAAATCCTATGGAATCACACATGTGTCATTAAGCATATATTCTGATACCTTAAGGAAACTTCAACAGTCGGCTTGTGGTATTCTAAAACCAAATCCTTTGACCTGATAGGTTACTCGGATGCAAATTTTACAGGATGTAAAGTAGACCGTAAAAGTACCAGCGGTACGTGTCATTTCCTAGGAAAGGCCTTAATCTCATGGTTTAGCAAGATATAAAATTCTGTAGCATTATCAACTACTAAGGCTGAGTATATCGCCACAGGACGTTGTTGTGCTTAAATTTTATGGATGAAGCAAACCTTAGAAGACTACAATCTGCACTACACTAAAATTTCTATTTTCTGTGATAACACTAGCACTATTAACTTGACTAAGAACCATGTATGTCACTCACGCACAAAGCACATTGAAATTTGTCATCATTTTTTATGTGATCACCAACAACACGGGGACATCTGCTTAGAATTTATTGACACGGATCATCAACTAGCAGACATTTTCACAAAACTACTGGCTGAAGACCGCTTTAACATTATGCGGCGAGAGTTCGACATATTTGAATTTTTAGATTCATAATGTAGTATGGTTATTAAATTTATTTTATAACTCGAAACTTTGTAATTTATTAATAAAAATTATTTTTGGTACAAGCCGAAAGGGTCCCTTCTGTCATACAGGCATAAATAGTCTGAAGCGACACGGTGTACTAGTCTACGGACTACCGCTAGCTGGGATCCGGCCCCTACAGCTAATATAAAGTAATAGAAGTTATTAAATAAAGGAGTGTAACAGTTATAGATTCAAATTTTGAACAAATACTGCATTTATGACATCGAAAATACAAGCAGCCGAACTCGGACCGAACTCTGATCGAGTTCGGTCGGCGCTGTACGGATTTCCAGAACCGAACAGCCGGCCCTTGTCCTATATAATCATCCTCTTCCCTTCATTTTTCTCCACAATTCTACCGAAAAAATCCTCCAAATCTCAAGAGAGCTTCTCCTCCTCTTTCTCTTCAAGCTTTTCAGAGTCTTGTGGTCGTCCGTGGTCGTCCTCTCCACCTTCTTTATCCTTTACTCAAGGTATTCAACTTCCTTTCTTCTTCATCCATGGCACCCAAACATCAGAAGAGAAAGATTGATTCCTTTCAAGTAGGATCATCTTCCTCAGATTATGTTCCAACCAATGTCTTCAGTCCAGTCCGTCCTACTGGAACTGATGACTATAACTCTGGACTCTTTTCCGATAGGAAATTTTCTGATCTTTGGTTTGATTCATTTTCGGGTCGTAAAATTTGTGCTGGGGCACGTGTTAACTTTACTATCTTTTCTGATTATGCTCCTACTTTCAACCGTCTTGGTTTTCGTAATTTTTTCGAAGTTGCTGAAAATATTTATGACAATGACGTCCGTATGTTTTACTGTAATTTACAAGTAAAAGATAATGGCAACTTTTATTCTTGTGTAGCTGAGCAGGAACTAGAGTTCAATGCCACAGACATTAGTGAATATTTTCATGTTCCTGATGTAGGTGAGGCATTATTGGATATTTATCATGTCCAATTCCCTGAAGGTGTCACCCTTGATTCCTTCAAAGAACTATTGTGTCACCCTAAACCTGTTCCTAGAAGGGTATATTCCAAACATCTGAATCAAAACTTCTATGAACTTTATAGGTTTATATTTTATGTTCTTCTTCCAAAGAAGGGATCTTCTGACGAGATTACCTTCATAGAGTTATCAGCAATGTACCATATTCATTTTGGTATTCCCTTTTCTGTTCCAAAGACGGTCATGGCTTGGATGCTTAACTGCAGAAATGCGGGACGCAACCTTGTCTACCCTATGCACTTGGCCTCCATTTTCAGGAGGTTTGAAATTGATCTTCAAACCTGTCCTTACTCCGCCACTGCCATTGAACTCAGTAGGTCTAGGTTATATCCTACTCCTCCTTTGCCTCCTGGTGCTGAACCTGTTCACAATGATGATCCCGAGGCTCCTCCTGCTGTTGCTGCTCCAGCCCCTACTCCGGAATTTGACCCAGGTTTCTATCAGCGCTTTGATGATTTCGTTGCCCTCTCAGCGCAACGACATCAAGGTTATCTTAATTCTGAGTTCCGCCATATCATCCAGGCTCAGGAATTACGGAATAGTATTGCTGACATTCACTGGAGTCTTTCTCATGGCCCCACACATCCAGTCACTATGCTTCATCACCCCAGCTTCCCTGGACCTAGGTTCGATGATGAGACGATTTTTTCTCATTTCGATCCTACTGCTGTATACTTTCCACCGGATGCTCTGGAGGTGACGACATGCCGATGTGATGAGGAATTGAGTTAGTGGTTCTATTGGATGTAATTTGATAGATGATGATCTTATGTAGATTTTTTTGTCTAAACTTTATAGTTAGACATTTGTTAGCAGTTTGTGATGGTTGTATCTTTCATTATATATGACATTTTCGTATTTCACTCCTAGTTATTTTTTGCTATGTACTTGTTATTTGTGGCAATTTTTTTGGTTATCTCTCTACCATTACTTTGTCTTTTGATAAACATTGTTGGCTTCACACATTACGGATGAGCCAAAACCATTTTTTATTGACAAAGGGGAAGAAAGAGCAATACCAAAAATCAAATCAGCAAAACACCACCACCATTTATTTTCAGGTATTTTTTCGTTCTATTTAGATATATTTTGGTATAGACTTAAGTTTGTCAATTACCAAATTGGAGAGATTGTTGGCCCATTCCATGGTCACACCCGATTTTAATAATCGACACTAACTTAAGTCAATGCACAAAATATACGAACTGTTGATAATTATTTCAGGTCTAGTGAAATCAATATCAAAAAGCGTACTACTACATCAGCAAGCATGCGAATCATCATTCTGAAGCTCATTCTCATTGGAATCAGTCCGAGTCATTTTATAATTTATTATGTATTTTATCTTTATTGAGTCTAGGATGTAAATTGTAAGATCGACTGGATACTACTGGCTTAGGTAATCATAATCCACTCTCCTATACAGTCTATCCATCCAAAGTCCACTTACCAAAAACATCATTCACTTTGTGCAACAAAATTTGACAAATATTTTACATTTTTACTGAGACAGAACTCAGGCCGAGTTCGATCTGAGTTCGGTCAGTTTGAATTTAAATATTTGTTGCCTCCAAATCTGCATGCAACGTTCGTTTGCAAAATTTTTGCATCAGAACTCTGTCCGAATTTTGTCCAAGCTTGGTCCTCGAAAACACCTATAAATAGAAGAAAATTTCTCATTTCAAATCACTCAATCAATTCATCTTCTCTTCTCTCTTCAATAAATGTTTTCATTTGATCTAAAGCTTTCATATTTCACCTACACATCTTTTAGCCAAAAGCAAGTAATATCTATTTGATCTAAAGTCTTTTGGTTCTCAAGAGTTGTAAAGAGGTTGTTCAAAGTTCAGAAACTATCTATGTTTTCGGAGCCGGTCGTACGCTCATCGCCAAGTACGGTATTATGAAGTCGGTCGTGCACTTGTCACCAAGCACGGTATTATAAGAGACTGCAAGCTCTCAATTAGCTTGTGCCTTAGTGGATTAACATCGAGCAAGAGTACTCGAGACTGGATTAGTCCTCTCGGAGGGATACCAGTATACATCGCTGTGTCACTGAGTTTGATCTCTCTATCTCTTGCTATATTTATTTACTGTCTCTTTATTCACTGCCATAGTTATCTGTTTTTAAATTTTAAATTATGATTATTTTTTGCTGCACTCGCACTCACTCTATTCACCCCCCTCTAGAGGTGCTCAACGGTCCTACAACTTTACATGTAAGTGAGGCATATGCATATAGACTTTTAGCCTAGTAAATGATTGGAGCTACCTTTACTTAACACCATTGTTGATTGATCGTAATTGTGACACTAATATATCCAAACCATGAGAAATGACAAACAAATGTTTAAAGAATATAGGAAAATTAAGAAGACATATCCCTTGTAAAGAAAGGTACATGCCACATTTATGCATGTTGTAACGCGTAGTATAGCTTCTCATTAGTAATAGATAAAAGTGAAAGGAAAAATGACCAATTTGATGCAACTCTGACATACTATAAAAATTATTAACGAGCTATATAGGTATGTTAATGCATACAAAAATATATATTAAGTTTTTTGAATATTATTTGGAAGGATATTCCATAAATTGTTTTACTATTTTAATAAGTTAGCCCTAGTTCATATAAGCTTCGATACAAATTAGGTAGCACGACCTTAGAATATTCATCTTTAACCATACAAGATGAATGACGTTTTTTGTTATTAATATTTGGTAGAATGGATTTTGGTTTGTTGGGTTGGGGTTTGAAGGAAAGGACATGGTCAAGAGAGTACGGTTGGCCGGCTGAGAGAAGGAGGGATGGCCTAGTGGCCGAGGAGAAGACAAAGAGGGGGAGGATGAGGGGTTTGGGTTTGTTCGGTTCGAGGATGGAGTGGAGAAGGTGACAAAGGGAGGGAGAAGTAAAAAGTTGGCATCAGTTATGAAGGAGAAGGATTGGAGAATAGAAAATGGGTTAAGATTTGCTATGTTTAATGATTAAAAAGAAGGAACAAAGTGGTCTATAGTGTGTGATACAACATGGCCACACATATAACAAGAAAAAATGCATCATACTACATTTTAAATGTGATAAAATGTATATAAATATATATATCAACACATTATTTGAAATGTCCATACATGAATATGACTTAATTTACATACAAACATAGTAACGTAGATGCAAGTCACAATCATTATATATTGATTATGGAAATTAATAACAAATTGTATCATCTACCTTCTCGTCTATATTTTTTTATAGTCCAAATTTTTTTAGAAGGTGCTCCTAAGTTGCACGAGTTTAATGCCCATAGACAAAAATTGGATCTCGTCTAGCCTTCTAGGTTTGATCAAATGGCACTATTTAGGTTCGTAACTGCTTGCAGTCTACATTAATATAGAGGTTTTGACAACATTGTATTGATAGACAATCATAAGACTTGCACCAATTTTTACATGTAATATTCTTAAGCTTCATAAGTAGAATGAAGTCAAAAGACTACAAAGCATAATCTTCTTTCTTGACTCTCTATACATACAAACATAGTCTTGTCACCAAATTCCATGGCCCTACCTTCACATATATAGTTTTGTGTTGTGTTAATGGCATGTGCTTGCACCAAAGTACAAAGTAGAGATATTCTTGAGCTCTTGTGCCTTTCCAATTGACACATATGTAATAAATAGTACAAGTTAGGCGCACGTGAGATGAAATTAGTGAGCATGGATGTAGACAAGCTACATACATACCACACACTTATTACATAGAAAGAAACCAAGTATTCTCCAAATTAAAGCTACACACGTAACAATAAACTAAGAAGAAAGTGTACTTTGATGATCTTATCTTTGTCTTTAGTACACTCTCTTTCCATGTACAACTTTCCAACTTGGGATGACAAAATCAGCATGCCATTATTTCCTGGATTCTTGGACTAGAGAAGTGAAAGACTGAGGACAGCTGCCCAATAACAAGTGACCACAGGAAGTACAAACTACCAACAGTATGTAAACATTCTCCTCTTGTCCATCTCAACACCATCCACTACTTTGTTTTATTAGCAATATTTACTTGAATAGGAGCTTGATACCATATTGGGTCATGGTTTTGATACTGAAGACTATGTAAGCAATGTAAGAATGCAATTATATTCTTCAACCTTGCATTTATTAATTCCATAAGAGAAATATTAGAAGTATCATGACAGTAGTATTTACTTAAGAGGAACTTTACAGTATCTTGGATTAGTGACCGGTGGATAGGGGCGGATCCAGAAACTGAAACTGGAGTGGGCTACAGTAAGTTCGGGTGGGCTAGAGGTAGACTAACCTATATAAAAAATAATATATATATATATATATATATATATATATATATATATATAAAAGAAAAAAAAGAGTAAATTTTTTTTGGGGTAGGCTAGTGTGGATCCGCCCCTGCTGGTGGAGCTTTATGGAGATATGTAGGGTCTCGTCTCCTCCAAAAAAATTCATATTCTTGAAGCTGATATCCATGTCGAAAATTTACTACCTACCATTGATACTTCGGTTGTGCTGGCCTCTTCCAAAAAATAGTCTTTTAGTTACTCGGAGTGATTGGCCCATTAGAAGGTTTGTTTCAATAGTTGACAGTCTTGAATCTCGTTTTGTCTTGGATCTTGTTTTCATACTTAAGGCTATCTTCTACCATATAATGCGGTTTCAAAACGGCTCAAAAATGAGTCGTCTAAGCCGTATGTATATCATCAACCATTTAATTTAAAAAAAAATTTATGAAAAATTAAAATTTTAAACTTTCTTTCATTTTCTTCCGCATAACTGAATATCCTCTCTTTTATTCACATATATCTATAACAAATTATAATTAAATTTAAATTAAATCTTCATAAATCTTATTTTAAATATTTGTATATATAAAACAAATCTTAATTTACATTTAAATATTTAAATTATATTTTGATAATATATGAAAGAAGAAAATTTATTTTAAGTGCAACGTACGTGCTTTTACTAGTATAACTAATGCAATAATATAATTACATTCTTGAGCTTTAATTTGCATTTTATTCTGTAAGAGAACAATAGAAAACATCCATGTTTTATGCACCTAGGTGTCCAATTTTTATGAAGAACTGTCCAATTTTTTTTTTTTTTGAAGCTGTGTCAAAAAATATAGACGCAAGTGAAATGAGAATGATGAGTTGGATGGATCATGGCAAGTCAAAAGTTGTCCGTAGCTAGGGGTGGGTACACAAGATGGTTCCTTGGAGATGGACATGCACGTTTCGAATCCCCCTTGACGTTGTTCGTCAGCCCGAAGAAAAAAAAAAAAGATACCTCAAAAGAAAAAATATAGGATAAGATGCTAGTGTATATGTAATATATGGGAAGATGGTGAAACTAGGCTATGCTAATTGAGAATACGAGAAATAATCAATGTAATGTGGGAATGTGGCTCCCACGATGAAACATAGACCAACAAATAAACCTACTACAAGGATCTTTAAGATATTAATTGTTTCTACCAGAATTAAGGGTAAGTTAGAGAATTCGGTTTACTCGATTTCAACCGAATATAAATAACCAAAACATAATTTAACAGAAGTATCAAAATCGAATTAATCGAAATTCAAAAAAAATCCAGACCTAATCCGAACCGAAAATAAGCCATAATCGAACCAATCGAACTGACTATTCGTTGGATTTGTTTGATTATTAGGTTGGTTTTTTTTACTATATTCGATGGACCATACATATAATTGGACTTGTGTTTAAATATAAAAAATAAAAAAATAAAATAAATATAGATGTATTTAAATCATTTACAATAACCCCATAATTGTAAAATACGTCACTGAATTTTATATATATATATATATATATATATATATATATATATATATATATATTTTTTTTTTTTTTTTTTTTTTTTTTGAAGCAATGGGTACTTGTGGCGAACTCGCCTCCACTAAGGCTCGAACTCCCGACCACTTGGGCCGCATGCATCTCTCTTAACCACTAGGCTAGAGGTCATTTGCATATATATATATATATATATATATATATATATATATATATATATATATATATATATATATATATATATATATATATATATATATATTTCAATGACCCTCTAGTCTAGTGGTAGTGGTGAGACATGCGGGCCAAGTGGTCAGGAAATCGATTCCCGGTGGGAATGTTCGCTACAATTATCTTCTTTCAATATATATATATATATATATATATATATATATATATATATATATATATATATATATATATATATTTTGGCCTAGCTCCACTCATATATAGAAAAGGCCCAAAGTAAATAGCATCAGAGATCCATTGCAGTTTATCCAGTGTCGGACTTTAAATTTGGGGAGTTGATATGAGGCCCATGAAGTGGAGAAATTATTAGGTGCTCCCGGCTCACCACTGGACGTGCTGAGTGGTGAGCCCGGTCCAATAAACAATTGACACTTGGAATAACCAATTAACCCCATATTTTTCACATCATAACCAGATATGAAAAGATAACAAAAAATGCTAACAAAATCAATAATATTAATATTAAGATTAAGATTAAGATTAACATTAATATTAACAGTAAAATTAATATTAACAATAATATTAATATTAACATTAAAATTAAAATTAATATTAATATTAACATTGAAATTAATATTAATATTAACATTAACATTAATATTAAAGATAACAAAAAATACTAACAAAATCAATAATATTAATATTATCATTAAAATTAATATTAAGATTAACATTAATATTAACAGTAAAATTAATATTAACAATAATATTAATATTAATATTAACATTAAAATTAAAATTAATGTTAATGTTAGTCTTAGTATTAATGTTAATATTAATGTTAACATTGATTAAAATTAACATTAATATTAACATTAATACTAAGATTAACATTAACATTAATATTAATATCAAAATTAATATTAATATTAAGCTAACTTATGAATTGTCCGGTTATGATGTGGAAAATATGGAATTAATTGATTATTCCAAGTGTCAATTGTTCATTGGACCGGGCTCACCACTCAGCACGTCCAGTGGTGAGCCAGGAGCACCTAATAATTTCTCCATGAAGTGGCTGCGTGAGGCTCAAATTTTTAGCGGGCATCATTTTCTTATACTATTTAATGTGTGTAAGTTCAATTCTGAACAAAAGTCCGACAAACTCATTATAATCGTTTATTCAGCATAAAAATATATATTT
The DNA here is from genome assembly GCA_029216955.1 of Iris pallida. Taxonomy (NCBI): domain Eukaryota; kingdom Viridiplantae; phylum Streptophyta; class Magnoliopsida; order Asparagales; family Iridaceae; genus Iris; species Iris pallida. The sequence goes on from JANAVB010028820.1 coordinate 14,665,577, forward strand.
TTTCGTTATAGGATATATAAACATCACATACTAGAATAAATCTGACGTTCTAACAACGTGAAGCTCTAATAGTCCGATCCTCTAAAGAATTTTTTTGGTAAAGTTGCTGTCAAATTTCTCTCCCATTTCGTCGTTTTGACAGTCTGACGCTCTCAATCTCCTTTACTCTTCCGTCGTTGTCAATCTCCACTACCCTTCCGTCAAAGATTTCTTTTTCTTTTTATTATTATGATTATGAACTAGTCTAAACGTTGTTAGCTTTCTTTTTTGTTTATTTGTGTGGAGCATCATTATTATTTTTTGGTTTGGAACATCTTTAATTTTATTAATGTTTCATTATGACATATATTATTTTTTATATTTTATATTTATTTTATTTCTTGAAATTTGTGTTGATAATAGTATTTGTATCACCGTCGATGGAAAGACAATTATATTAAGCTTTGAAGGCACCACTTTTAAAATTAGTCTCAGTTCCCAAAATTTAAAGTCCGGCGTTGAACTTAGGCCTCGTTTGGTTCGCGGAATCTCCGGGCTGGGAAAGGAAAGTGATTACTTTCCTATGTTTTGGTGTCCAAGGAATTGAGGAGGAAAGGAAAGTGATTCCCAATGGAAGGAAAATTAGGGGGGAAAGTGATTCCATCCATCCAAGGAAGGAATCACTTTCCCACATTGAAGTATTCACTTTCCTTTCCAAATTTCTTGGCATTGCCAAACATCGGAAAGGAAAATCAATGTGAATTAAAGTTTCCCAAAGGAAAGGAAATGACGAGGAATTGATTTCCTTTCCCTTCCATTCCGCGAACTGTTGGGGGCATTAATCTAACATTTCGACGGCGTTGCAAATAAATTTCGATCAGAGACCGAAGGAACTGAGGGGGGGGGGGGAGTAGCCGGAAAAATGGTATATCTAATTATTATTACAAAAATGTTCAGCTAAGCCCGTCTAGCTCAGTTAGTAGAGCGCAAGGCTCTTAACCTTGTGGTCGTGGGTTCGAGCCCCACGGTGGGCGTTGGTTTTTGTTGGTTGGTTCTGTTTTATTTTTGGTCAAATGTTTTTTTTTTTTGAGGATATTTTTTGGTCATATTTTTTGAAAATATGTAAAAGAAACCAACTAAACCGATTGCAAAGGGTTTGAGCCGAGGCTGTTTCAAACATAAGTGGAACAAAATTTCTTCTTTTTTTACTATTTAAGAGAAGGGTAATATTTTTCTTAAACAAATTATATATATAATTAACTAACTACCCATGTTAAATTTAATGAAATATTTTCATTAGCAAATCTATACTACTATTAAACCTTTTTTTTCCCAAATATACCCTTACATGTTTACTAATCAAAATTATCATTGAAGTTAATAAAGATAACTAGATAATTAGAAATTTTATCTTTTGGTCTTCCTAAATAATATTGCAAAATAATATATATAATAATAATACTAATATAATAAGAAAATTAGAATGATTTAAGTTAGTTGTCTTCTAGTCTTCCTAAGAAGTCCTAATAAAAATTAGAATAACTACAATTTTCCTAATAATAATCTATGAAAGACGTACAACGGATATGTATATATACTAATACAGGTAAGAACATTTTTTACTGTAAAGCAAACATTCTTATTATATAGTATAGATTATGCTAAAAACGATCAAATTACTGACCATGATTTGATCAAATGAGAAAAAACAATCTGATCCCATAATAACCATACTCTTTCCATTCGGCTTTTCTGCGATATCACGAAGAAACATTACACGAGCTCTTTGCTTTCTTTCTTATTTACTCGAACTGTCAGAATTTTTGTTTAGAGAATTTCCAAACCGAGAATGAACTAGATGCCATGGTTGCCAACCTTTACTTCATATACGAGACTGTACTATATTGGCAGAAAACCAATTGAAAGTAAACGAAAAGAATGACTAAAATAACTGCCCTTCAATATCTGAGCATTGACCAACTTATTCTGAAATCTCTCTACGCATTTGGTTTGATGCAGAAGACCAACAAATTTAGCCAACTTAAAAAGTTCGCAGCACCCAGCTAGTCAGTTGTTAAACAAAGAATAGAGAACGAAGAGTACAAGCAACCGGACTAGTCCTACAACCTCTGCCTCCAAAATTCTGACAATCATGTTAATTTACAAAGTGTAAAGAGCGCTTTTCTCCAGCCAGCAGCAGCAGCAGCAGCAGCAGCCTGGAAAAACAAAGAACTCAGCGTTTCAATAACAGATGTTCCAACTGCAACAGACGACAAACAGAGAATTGGCAATCTCTATGACAAATTGGCGAAGCATAAGAGGAAATATGCTCTTATATGCTTGTTTTGCATCCAGGGCAATGTAAGAAAAACAAGACAGACACAGAGAAAACAAAATACAGTTCTTTCACTTCTTCATTCGAGGAAACACAAAAAGTGAGGGGGAAAAAAATTAAACTACTTTTCTTCCCCTCTTATGTCACATTCTTTCAAGGACCAAACAAGGGAAAGCGACTTACAGCCCAACCTTTCCTTGATCAGCATTGTCCAGTGAAGTACACAGTAAGTTAGAGGTACCATAATTATCCCATAGTGAAGACAGAGAGGGAATATAACAGGTATTAATAGTAAGGAGTTACCTTAAACTAATAGTCTGCACTATACTGAAGGCCATAAAGAATCTCCCTACGAGATTCAGTCCCCATGCGGTACCTGAACTTCCGAGCTAGGGTCTGAACCTGCTCGTCGCTATCAAAGTCTGATTCGCGAGAGCAGCGCCTCCTTACCTTTTTTAGCAACTCTTTTGATGGAGTAAACCCTGCTTCTACCTGAACATAAAGTAACACCCAAGTTCAATATTATCAGATTAAAATTATGAGCCATGATAACAAGCTCAAAAGTGCTGGACAATTAAGACAGTGATTACTAATATGGAAATGTTTTTTTTTTCAAGATAATGTCTGGTTCGTATAGTTTCTCGTCGTGATGACGAAGTTTAAAGACAAGCAACTACAACCTTTTTATGGTATTGGTGTAGGACATATGGGCATTCAATGGTTGATTTGAACAGAGTGAAATTACATACCATATCATCAATTACAGAGAGAGCAGCTTTCTGGTCCCGATTGACAAGATGGGCTTCAACAAGCAATGTATAAGTTGTTGCATTGGGCTTCACACCTAAGCTTACCAAATGCTCTAGCACTTTAGAAGCTTCAGACGTCTACCACAGAAATTTTCATGATACCATCAGTCAAAGTAAACAAAAAGGAAATCCTAACTAATACGCACCCACAGACTGACCTTTTTCAGCTTTCCAAATGCGCACATAAGAGCATTATAGGAATGTATATCAGGGGTCAATCCAATCTTTCCACTGATGGCCTCAAAAGTCTCATAGGCGCGGTCAATATCCCATATGTTTGCACAACCTAATATTACACAGTTGAGAGCAGCAACAGACTTGTAAGGAGTGTCAGCATGACTCAAATTCTCCAACTGAACATACACCTGATACATTTTTCCACTAAACAGTTACCAAAAACATCTATTTATACACACTCATAACATATATATATATATATATATATATATATATATATATATATATAACAGGATGGATGTGGTTGCTCAATGAAGAGACATTATCCAATAAGCTAATTTGTGGAATTCGTGGAACTGTCCGCAAACATAGTTTGGAGTTCTTATTGGTTCATGCATGCATGGTTTCATATTTTCCCACATAATGAAAACTTGGTGATGTTGGTGGTAGGGTATGTGGGTGGTATGTGTGGGGAAAATTAGTTTATATGTTTCTATTATATTCAGTTATCTCTAAGAAGGCTGGATATGGATATCATGGCTTCAAAAAGAGGTCAAACAACAACAAAAAAACACCTACAAGAAATGATCTTCATGAAGCTCTGGGATTTGAAGTATTTAATCTTCGTTACAAAAAAGTAAGCAAGCAATAGATTAATTATACAGGGGAGCTAACGTAGAGCAGTGATGTAGAGCATCTATAACTACTTTCTAGTCCTGCTACTCTGCTAGGGACCTTGGTTCAAATATTGAAAACACGACTTTCGTTCATATAAAATATTACTAACATTAAAAGATCCAGTGTTTGGTGATTTTTTTACAGAAAATTAAGAGTAACTTTTACCCTTCTCCTTTTTGTTGCAAAAAGAAGTGATATGTACATTACTCCTGATAGACTGTAACTGTTTAACAAAGCAAGTGTCTTATTATGATCGTGGAATCATATAATGTCAAAAAAATTGTTGCAAAGAAGTTTAATCATACCGAATCCAGAGATGAGAAGCCATTTTTGCAGCAAGCAACAACCAATGGATATAGGGAAGTGAATGGAGAAAATAATTCCTGATCGACATCCCCAGTATTCCCATAAACAGTTTCAAATTCATTAAGTGTACCAAAAGCACGTTGTAGATTTCCGAGTGACGCGAGTGCATATAGCTTTGCAAGATAAGTTTCTGGGTTTGGCGCCCTTTTCTGACGCAATGATCGTTGCAATATTGACCATGATGCATCGAGGAGGGTAGAATTAAATGTTCTGCCAGCAGTTGCAAGGGCTGACACAATTAACCCCTCGTCTACAGAAAGAAGAACAGGCGGTCTAGCAACCTCACCTCGAACAATCCATCGAGCCAAGAATTCCAAGGATAAAAAAGTTAATTTACTGTCATCGGCTTGCAGTGCAACATCTGCAATGAGGTTGCACAGATTCCAGTTTGGACACAAGGCCTTGTTCTGGTCAGTTGTCTGAGAACAATCAAAAGAAGGAAAGAAAACAGTAAGGAAAACAATGAAGTTCAACTGTGGAAATAAGCTTAATGCCCACAAGCTTGGTTAACGAACAAGGACTATGCTGCTTTAGGAGCTTAAACAACAGAAGATGACAGTAGAGCTTGCAATCACAAATGAGGATTCTGGAACATTTTTCTTCACCCCCCTATAAGCTGTTGTTTGTATTAGAATTTAGAACTTGGTTGGTACCTTGCATTTCTCTATGATGGATGCCAAAGTATCCAGCCTCCCAGCATTTATGCAGCTCCGCACACAATCTGAGAACACGCTCGACGACACCATGTAGCCAGACTTAAGTTGCATATCCATATATTTCAATGCCAAATCAATTTGATTCAATAGAAGTAGGAGACCAGTAACCAAATTATATGACTCGTCGTCTGGCAATGTGCCTGTCTGCACCATCCTGATGTCAATCAATAAAAGATCACTTACACAGGAAAAATCCAAATGCATAAAGAAAAACGGCAAACTTAAAATTATCCTGCCTCAGCTATACGAACAAGTAGGGGTGAGCGTTCGGTTTATTCGGTTTAAACCGAACCGAAATAGCAAAACCGAATAAACCGAAATTCTAAAAATTCAAAACCGAAACCGAACCGAATAATCAATTCGGTTTATTTTGTTGAATAATTTATATTGTTTAATGGGTCGGATTCAAAGTTGGAATCGTGGTTAAATTATATTGAATATTATAATTTTTATACACATTTGTTGAATTTTAAAGTTGTACACAAAGTTGGACTTCAAAACACATACATAGAATTGTTGTTTTCAAAATATATACATTTTTAATCACAAAATATGCATAGAAATGAGAGTATTTATATAATTGTATAAGTCTTATTCGGTTTTGGACCGAAACCGAAACCGAATAAGAAATTTAGTATTTTCAAAACCGAAACCTAACCCTTTTTTTTTTTTTTGAAACCGAGTTGTATCTCTTATTCGGTTCGGTTTTCGGTCCAAACCCGAATAATGCTCACCCCTACGAACAAGTAACCAGTTTGGTGCAATAATAACAACAATCAAACAAGACTACTCGAAGGTAAAGCATTGACTCATTAGCCTCGTACCATAATATACTGTTTAAAAAGGCTCAATAAATACTGTTCACCAAGTATGACAGCTTCTAAAATTCAAGTCAAGAATGGATTCTAACTAATATATGGTCTCTTAGATGATCCATATCTACCATGTTCGAAGAACATTATATAACTTTCATCAGTCTCTGTACCAATAAATCAATCGAAGTTCTTGGTCATGCTCGCGCACACGCACATCTATTCTACTATATAATAAGAAAACTTGGTGGTGAAACTTTTGAATTCCTAAAATACCCTTGAGTATTTTATAAACATGATGTTATTATGTCAACTTGCATGTTATGTTTAAGAGTCAAAGCAATAAAGTTTGCATGCAAGTTTCCTTTTTTTCATACAACTCTTCATGTTCCAATGGTAATGAATTTTTGTCCATACCATTTTCCAAAGTTTATTATTCTCAATAGCAAATTAAAAAAAAAATTGTACTTCGAATCTCTTGGCATTATAAAAGGAGAGCGCACACACATTAATAGTCACTTGGAAAAGATGAAAAAACGACAACTGACCTTATGATATTCTAATTAAAATACGTGCAAAGCACGTACATGTAGACTGGTATATATAATGAGAAAAGTAGGCTTCACCGTGGATTTTTTTTCCCCCAAAAATGCCCTCATCTATGTTTATTAATTAAAATTATTTTTAAATTTAATACAGTTAGTTATGTAATTATATATAGAAGAAGAAAAAAAATAAGAAGGTTGTTATTTGCTTTTCCCAAGTATTATAAAATACGTGCCATATATATATATATATATATATATATATATATATAGGAGTCATGCCGAAATTTCAAAGAGGGAAAAAAAACCCTCTTCATACATACATCAGCCATGACACGACGGGTATGTCCGGACACTAAATTAGAACATGATAGATGTCTAACGTCCCTTTCATAGATTTTGCTACCATATAAAGTTCTATATATGGCATGTAGATGAAGCAAGATTGCTGAAATGGGTGAGTGGTAATATGTTTAGAAGACCGAATATAAATGAATGCATCTGTTAGAAGTTAAAGCTAGTGCCAATTGAGGATAAGATGAGAGAACAAACTGAAATGGTTGGACATGTTGTATAACTATGGGTAGACCTAAACAGATTCAGATTGAAGCTGTGGAAAAGGGTGGTGTTTGTTAGTGTTGTCAAGGAGATGGTCCTTAAAGAGCATAATGGAAGAAAAAGAGGCTTTATAGCATGATAGTCAAAGTGATTGGACAAAAGAAAATATGTCTATACCTTCCAAAGCACTGGATTTTGTGGATATGAGTCACAAAAACAGTCTTTTCAAAGAATGGGAATACTGTTGTTTCCATCTAGACCCTCCCAAGACCTGCCACTGCATTGGCGGCTCTGGCCCACCCTTTACACGTATCAAATACTATGTGGTTTCAGGAGCTCAAAATGAAGCACGTATCATGTATTGTACCATGTCCTCTAAATAACTCAATGGAGCATATTTACTCATATTAACTCCAACGCAGTCTCCAATGAAGGTACAGAAAATTCCATGTTGCAGTAAGAATGCCTCGGCCATTTATGCACTACAAATAGGACTATCTTGCTTCTTCAATAATTTCATATTCCCAAATACTAAAATATCTACTCTAGGAAGCATGGGCACTCCAAAAACTGCTGTGTCCCTGCCAATCATGTCACGCAGAAATTGGGCACGACACATACATTCCAAAATTAATAGAACACTCCAAAATATGTGATGTGCCCGTGTTGTGGTGTCAGTATTCATGTCAGTGAAACATAATATCAACTGATCCATAGCATATAATTTCTTCATGTCGCACTAAGAATGTTATTCAAACTCTCCTAAATCAGGCACCAAAAGTTCCATGTAGCACCAAGAAAGCATCAGCTATTTAAGTACTATAAACTGGACTAGTTGCTTCTTTAAGACTATCATATCTCCATATGCTAATATCTACTGATCCAGATAGCATGTAATATCTTTATGATTTTCAACAAGAACTTGGTCCAAATTGTATCATATGTCAATTTATTTACCATTATATGGTTTCTTTCCCCTGTATTTTTTCCAAACCTCCGTGACTCTCCACCCCCTTATTTGTTTTTCTGCTTGTATATTCGTGCCTTCCATTAAAAACTCTATAACATATATATTATTCATTTTTCTGTTCTCTGTATAAACTTGCCCCCCCACAGGTCGGATACCCATTTGTTGGTTAAGACCTGAATTGGAGCAAAACTATTTCTTACAACAACAAAAACAGAGCCTTTAGCCAAGGTATGCTATTTAAATCCTTTCTTCTCTTCAGCTCAAGTGCCATATCCTCTGTAACATAAACAAAATCCTTTTATGTGCAAAGCTATATGACCCATATAAAATGCACAACAAACTCGAGGCTTACTCTGAATTGTTCTAATAACAACATCAAGCCTTTATCCTTGCGGTCAGCTATATAAACTCTTTTCTTCAATTAAGCTCTATATGGGTAACCTTGCTCACTTCTCACTACACCAGGCTGGAAAAGATGCAATATGTCACTACTAAGAGGCATCCTACCATATACTCAGTAAAGATTCATATCAAAGAGATATATACAACGATGTTTTATGTTGGCTGTCGGTTACCAGGCTTGGGACTGGCAATGGAAATATAAGACATTAAGCACAATACAGACGAGATCCAAACAATGCCAATTTACCACCCAAATTTGTAGTGATTGTAAAAGGATATGTATTTAAATTATTTCAGCACACAACCGTTCATCAACTGCGCCTTTTTGTCAGTCAGGAACTAGATCCGCATAGCACTATGTTCTCAATACACATCGTGCCAACCGGACTTGCTCTAGTCTGTCAAACGCCACTAAACCAAAGCTCCGGGGTTTTGGTGTGTTCTAGTGTGTGTGTGTGTGTGTGTGTGTGTGTGTGTATGCATGCGGCCCAAGTGGTCGGGAGTTTGAGCCCCAGTGGAGGCGAGTTCGCCACAATTACCCATTGCTTCAAATATATATATATATATATATATATATTTGGAACCAGGTAAATTGTTTCTGGAATCACTCCCACTGGGATTCGAACTCCTGACCACTCGGGCCGCATGCATCTCTCTTAACCACTAGGCTAGAGGTCATCTGCTATATATATATATATATATATATATATATATATATATATATATATATATAGAGAGAGAGAGAGAGATAGAGAGTCGCTCGGAGACCAGGAGTTCACTATTGTAAGTGCAACCTAGTTTCAAGACACAAGTCCGGCATACCTCTAAGCACATTATAGAGAATAAGATAACATAGGGCATTATTGGAAGTGTATACGCGTACATGTGTATATTCACGCTACACACATAGTAGTGTTTTAAAAAGCCCATGAGGTTTGAGCCTAAGGCTCGAGGCTCACTTTTTGACTCATTTTCTATGAGACGATGCTCATTTACCTAGGCACGCACCTCATGCACCTCACATCCACATTTAAGGCGTGAGCCTTGTGACCTAGCTATTTTGTTTTTTCTCCTTTAAATATATATGTTTTAGTACTTTTGTACTAATATAATAATTAAACGAATATTTCTATTGTAAAATATGTTTCCTACCATGACTTTTGATTTATCAAACCATTACTTTTGATTTCATCGAGTTAATAAAAAAAGTGAGATTTTTTGACTTTCGTCCCACTTATTAATATGACTTTGTACTTACATCCCACTTTTTATTTTTTTAGACTTACATTCCACTTTTCGTCACTAAAAGTATTTTTCGTGACAAAACAAATACTTTTTGTGACAAAATGAATGTTTTTCGTGACGAAAAGTGGGATGTAAGTCTAAAAAAATTAAAAAGAGGGATGTAAGTACAAATTCATATTAACAAGTGGGATGAAAGTCAAAAAATCCCATAAAAAAAGTCATGGTCGAAAATATTGTCACAAAGTGGATCCTAAAGATAGAAACACTATCAAATGTATCAAGTCAATCAACTAATCTTCTATTGTAATTAATAGGTTTTGTATTGAACTTTGGAAGATGATAATGATAACGAAATATACAAATCTGTTGGTATTGTTGATGATGTAGATGTTAATATGGATGATGATAGGGTTTTGTAAGCTCTTAGTATGAATAGTAGTTTCTTTTGAGTTTTTGCGATGGTTAACTCGTAGTTGTTATCTTTATGATTTCATCTACTCTACTCTTTTACTATTTTAATTTGTTATGAATTTATTATATATACAAGTTTGTTTACTTGAAACTATAATTCATACAAAGGTTCTAAGAATGCACCTCGTTTTGTTGAAGCTGTTTGCGTGCTCCTCGTGCCTAGGCTCGAGAAGACCCTAGGGCCTCAACTACGCCTTGTGCCTTCTTAAACATTGATGCATACACCTTAACCCTAAAGTCCTTACCATAGTTGTTAAATTATGGTGTATTTACAAGGACTTTGTGCAAGTACTTTTATCTAGTTGTGCAATATTCAGCTCCATACATCTCCTTCTATCTTTTACCATTTTACACCATAGCCATTGATCTTTTGCACATGCCCTCAGATATGCAAGTTGAAATGACATAGACAGAATTAAGAGATCTAAATAACAAATTCAGTAAGGGAAATGTAAGAAGTAATCCTTTTACCCTATGGTAGTAGTAGGTAAGTAATACATAGTCTGAATTGGATATTGCTTACATTTGTTTCCAACCAATCAACTCTCTTGATAGTCTTGCATCACATCACAAATACCACAATATAAGCACGAAAGAGTTATTCAACTTAATGGAGAAAGTGAATATGCCAAAAGAAGCACATACATTTGTAGGTAATAGAAGCATAATGGTGAGTGTGGCATGGGCATAGAAACTGTGATTACAAATTGTGATGAAGGCAAGGATGAATGACATTTTAGTTGCTTAATAATTCGTTGAAATTTGGAAGGCAGTGATTATTTTACTTAAACTGGTATCAAGACTAGGTTAGTTCACTCGAAGGACGATGGATGGCATAGTATCAAGAAAGGGATGGAGCCTTTGACTACTTCACTTACTGCAGGGGAAATGGGGTTAGTTCATTCAAAAAGATAGCAAGGCCCATTAGCATAATGCAAGGGGTTTTCCTCGTTAGGGTTAATTTTATCCAAAAAAGATTGCAAGGTTCATTAGCATGCCTTTACAAAAGCAATCCCTTGTAGACTCATGTTATGCTTGTCCTGAAAAAGATCACAAACCCTGATATCCATGTTATATTTTTCTACCATATACAGAATTCAGTTAACTCAAATGTAAAAAAAGTCAAACCCGATTGTTAGTTGTTTAAATTTTATAATGGAACCCTACAACAAGAAAAATGACCTAGATCCTTTTCAACTCCTTCGTTTGTAAACAACCCCATGTTCCAAAAAACCTCAACTTCTAAATGAAATCCATGAATGAGCATTATTCTCGGCACCCCCTTCAACGACACCCATATCTTCGACGATGGCATCTAGCATCTTTGGAGACTTCAAGAACTCAACCAACTAGGTTCCTCCAAAAAAGGAAGTTCATTGTTTTGTTTTTCAGTACGTTAATTTCTTCCTTCTTTCGATTTCTTGAGTCTCTCTGTTTTTGTTTGGGACTTCTCTTGGAAGATTTTCCATCTCTGTTTCCATAGGTTATAACAAGATGCACATTGTCTAGAAACTATAATATACAATAGAGAACATTTCCTGAATATTGACTCATTGATCGCTGGAAGTTCTTATTGTTATTTGCACAATATGCTTGTTCATGGATAATAGCATTATGGACAACTATATATATATATATATATATAGTCACTTAATCCTTGATGATGCTTCTTACTGTAGATCAATGTGTTCAACTTTTGTCAATTAATGCATGACTATAAATTTCAAATCAACAATGCGACACTATAATCAAGTGAACTTACGTACTTCGATGGACAACCCAGGTTGTATGAGATGATGATGTCTATCTCAATGAGACAACACCATAACTACAATCTCTACTGTATATGGAAGTTGCATTTTGATTCTAACAATCGAACAAGATAACTTTTGTTTGTTGCAAGTGGTGTCAACTACTGCAACAAAGTTGCAAGCCCTCCCCCAAATGCTGCAAATTTCGTTGCGGCCCAAAATGTCCATAACATGCAACAACATTTGTAACACTATTTTCTTTCAATATATCGCAGTCCCAACCAAACAACTTTGTATTTGCAACCGAGCATCCTAATTGCTACTATAATCAAACTTATATACTAGAAGGAATGACAAATGATTTAAAAAGGAGAAAGATTAGCCATTTCTCAGCGATCTAGCAATTAGCTAGTAAACACAACTTTTATACAACAGTTACCTACTAGAATCAAATCCAAATAATAGTAAAAGAAAGGGAGAAAGCTTAGACATTTCCTACTGATGGATCAACCATGTACTAAAATCGAGCTCAACGAATGTTACTTGCTAGCGCAATGTATAAACAGGACAATTTCCGAGAAAGATTTAGAGACACCAGTTCTCACCGGTCGAGCAACTTGGCGGCGGCCTCGCTCTCCCTGGCCTGGTACATGCTCTTGAGCACGAGGTTGTACGACGCGGTGTTGGGCGTGATCCCGTACTCCTCCATCTGCGCCACGAGGTCGAGCAGCTCCCCGGCCGTCGCCCCCAGCATGAGGTTGGCCCTCAGGTAGTGGTTGTAGGCTCCGACGTCGGGCTTGTTGGGCTTCCCGGAGGCGTCGAGGGACCCGATCCAGAACTCGAAGAGCTGCTTGAGGTCGTACCACCTCTGGGAGGTCATCCAGTCGGCAAAGACGTCCATAAGGCCGGGCAGGTCTAGGGTTTGGGAGAAGGCCATGAGCTTGGCCTGGGCGGCGGCGGGGACGATGGACTGGGACGAGGAGAGGATGGGGTTGGTGGGGTTGGGGCTAGGGTTAGGGTTTCTCCAGTTCTGGCTGTAGAGTGGGGATCCGGAGGAGGGGTTCGGGGGGAGGGGGAGGGGCTGCTGGGAGAGGGTGGGGGAGGTGGAGATGAGGCGGAGGGAGGAGGAGGCCACGGTTAGGGTTAGGGTTTTGTGGAGGAGGGTTTGGGAGCGGGAGAGGATCGCCGCCATGGCTGGAGCTTGGCTAGGGTTAGGGTTTTGCCGGGGGATAGAGAGAGAGAGAGAGAGAGAGAGAGAGAGACGAGGTTTGATTTGGAGTTTTCGATTGGCTTGGAAAGTAACGGAGTGATGTGGTTCTTTCTTTTGCAAATAAGTCCCTTAGTTTCTACATTATTTTTACATAAGTTCTCTAATTTGGTTCCGTTTAAGGTACTGTTTGGGAATGGTGGAAAATGGGAGGAAGGAAAAAGTTGAGGGGAAAGTGAGAGAAAATTTTTAAATGATGGTGTTTGGAAAGGGGGAGAGAACATGGGGGAGAAAAATTTGAGAGGAAAAAGTAGGTGGGTCCCACCAAAAAATTTTCCTCCCAAATGTGGGAGGAAAATGGAGAGAGAGATGAGAGGAATTTGAGTGAATTTACCCCACTACCCCTCAAAAAGTTAATATTAAATCATCATTTGAGAATACCAAGGAGGAAATAGTAATTATACCTATATCCATAAACAAATAAAAAATTGTTTTAAACTTTTCCTTCCCCTACTTTTTGTTCATCCAAAAAAGAAGAGGTAAAGTTAATTTTCCTCTCCCTCAATTTTCCTTCCTCTCAAATTTTCCTCTCCCTCCCCTCCTATGTTCCCAAACATAGTGTAAAAGGGGTGTACCATTTTTGCCAAAATAATAACTACATTTTCTTTCTTTCTTTCTTTCTTTCTTTTTTGAGGTATCCTTTTCTCCGGACCAACGAAAGGATTCGAACCGTGCTCATCCCCACGGGACCTCTGGTGAACCAAATGGACTACACATCCACGGACACTATCCACCTTTGCTATTTTTTGTAGTGTATCAGACCAGAACGAACCTTGCTCTGATACCAATTGTTGGGCGCGTGCGGAAGCGTTTGCCAACCCACCTGATCAAACCAACCTCCGTCTAACGGACACCAAGTACAGATAAAGACAAGTATATGGCGGTGACTACGTCACATGGACAAATTCTAATATTTAATAACTCAGATGAAATTACAAGATTGACAAAACTCACATTGAACCCTTTGCCATAATAGTTTCAACTCCCTCACCACTCTCAAGAAGAAAAACAGAATATTACAATTGAGATCACTCACCAACCCGTAGCAATTGTGAGCCCCCTGAATTTTAGGATTTATTTTAAAATTTTCTAAATGAATTAATTTCAATAAATATTTTATTATACTTATTTTTTTATCATTAAATGTTATTTTCCGTGACTTTGATTTTTGGAGCGTCAGATATGTCAATCTCTGGAAACTTCCTTCATGAGTTTGTGGTATACAAGATTATCTTCGTTTTGATATATCATGTTCCACTCAAACTTGTTCTTTTGTATTCTTTTTGCATCGCACAACTTTTCGGTCAATTTAGGCCATTTGACCCTCTACCGTGAAACCTGACCTAACTTCCAATTTAATTTTGGGGCTCGACATCGGTCCAATCTAATCGACCCAATATATGGTTTTGATCTATTTTGAGCCTACTATGCACATACCACTTGCGTGCCACCCAATTGATCTCCCGCATACTCATATTTCATCAATGATTATAAATGACTAAATTAAGCCATTTATTGCACCAAGCCCGATTTTGACCCGACCCGACTCAATTGAACCAAACCCAAGCTTCATGTCATCCCCTCATGAATACCAATACACCCATCTCCCTAACAAACACCAAACACCTAGTGTACCCACTCAAAAATATCTAATATAAAACTCCCTTAATCAAATTCCTAAAATATAACCTAATCCCCACACTCAATCCTAGCCATTGATTCAAACTCCAACTCATCCCAACCACTCATCCCTACATGACAACCCCCTATGTCACGACCCGCACCCGCTAAAAGGGCACGTGACGCAACAACGCCCAGCCCTCACCGTAAAAACGGCATGAAACGCTGTAGATTTTCTAGTCTGACAACAGTTTATATATATAACAAAACCTGTCGAGAATATGGTCAACTCCGAACGGAGGACAAGCAGTGAATATATATAAGTACTCAATCATAACTCTAAGATAACAAAGTAAAGACTGAAAGATAAAGACAACAAGACGATAATAAAATAATAACCTGTCGAGTCCAACACAAGAATATATACAAGTCCAAGTCTCTAATACAATCCATAGTAATAACAGTCTCAAAAGTAGCTGGAGACAAAGTCCAGTGCAAAAGACCTACTCTAACTAGGCAATAGGTAGGGTCTCGTCGGGCAGAGCTAAGCCCTGCTGGACCAAAGTCTCCAACTCTAAGCCCACTACGTCATCCGGACCGTAGTAGGTATAATAATCTCCCTCGTCAGCATCTGTAATATTTTCAACATATCCTGTCAGGATGGAACGAGTACAATCTACTAACAACAGTTCACAAGATATGACAAAAGCTATAAGATAGTAAATAGAGAGTATACACAAGAAAATCATAGAATGTACATGTGACTATCATGGCAAGGTAAGCTGTAAATCTAGAGCTAGAACAAGACAAGTAAACTGATCATGACATGTACAAGAAATCAAGAATCATATATCTAGGTGTGTGAATACTAGCTACAACATGTGGCCGGATTGGGTCTGCACAAGGTTATGATCTAGCCAATCATACGTGTGGTGTAGGATTGGCATTCACAAGGTTCACAATATATACAAGGCGGGTATGACCACACATCTACACTAGTACTCTCCGTCCCCGACTGGTAGAGTGGATCCAAGCAAGACACATTACGACACGGGATTATACGAGAAGGGAGCAAGTCTCCTCGAGAATCGGTGTCCATATACTGCACAAGAACTACAAGGGAGCTTACACAAGATATACCAAGATAACGAGGAATAACATCTCATGTCGGGATCCATGAATACCAATCCGTGTGACCAATGTGTCGAGAACAAGCATATCCACACTAATTACATGAATCATAACAATCATTATAAATTGAAAAAGTGTCAAAGAATGTACTCGCCTGAAATATGATATGGTACATCAACCGGAGCAAATGCAGCGTCTCGAGGACCTATAGAGAACAAGACGTATCAATACTATGTTTAGGAAGTAAAATCAAATCAATTTAGACCCTATTAAGTCATTCTAGGTCAAGGCACGTCAAACTAGGTTGTACGGGGTCAACCTAAGTCATATTAGGTCTAACCGGGTCAAACTGGGTCAACGTAAGTCAAACGGAATTAATCTAGGTCGATTTGAGTCAACAGTTGACTTTTGGTCAACTGGTCAACTCTGGTCAACTGTGGTCAACTCTGGTCAACCCTAGGTCAACTCTAGGTCAATGGTGACTAATAGTTGACTTTTGGCCAACTGCACAAGTCTAATGGAATTTGGGACTAAATT
The DNA here is from genome assembly GCA_029216955.1 of Iris pallida. Classification (NCBI taxonomy): domain Eukaryota; kingdom Viridiplantae; phylum Streptophyta; class Magnoliopsida; order Asparagales; family Iridaceae; genus Iris; species Iris pallida. The sequence goes on from JANAVB010028820.1 coordinate 14,681,946, forward strand.
GGGTAAAGTGTTGACCCATAGTTGACTTTTGGTCTAAAAAGTCAACCGTGGTCAACCGGAGTCAAGACTAGGTCTAGACGACTATTTCTAATCATTACCAACCTCTACAATCCATATCCAAGTCCATTTTGGACTTGGAACCTCAAATCTTGGGCGTAGGCCAATATCATATTTTATCATTAAAAAGGGTAAAATTCTACCTTAGGCGATTATCAAGTTAGCCTACCTACGCTTGATATTTTGACCCGATCTCTCTAGGGTAGTAAGATACTAACCTATACATACGTTACCTACCAAAATACCTAGGTAAAGTGGACATCCAGTCCATGATACGGCTCATTGTCGATATCTTGAATATTTCAAGATACGCACTGATACGGCACGATACCGGTGCCCTACGACCCCGATTTCCACTCGGGAGCCTACCCGCAAAATCTAAATCACGTATCCTAGGCCTACGTCAAGTTTTATCGCGTTCCGATACTCCGGGCTCAAATTCGCTCTCTAACTCGATTTCTCCTAAAAAACTCCTTCTATCTCTCACTCTAATTTCTCTTCTAATTTCTTCTTCTAACTTCTTCTTCCCTTTCTACTTCTTCTCCTCCTTACTACTTCCTATTCTTCTTTCCTATTCTCTTCTTATCTTCTCCTCATTCCTTTCCTAACTTCTTCTAATTCTTCCTTCCACTTCTCTTCAAATCTTCTCATTTCCCTTCTTTCCTCCTACCCTTTCTTCTTCTAATTCTTCCTAAACTTCTTCTATTTTCTTCTAACTTCCCATCTATCTAACTATCTATATATACATATACTTATCTATATATATACATATATGTATCTATCTATATATATACATTTATATATGTATATGGGGGGAAAGATTAAGGGGACTTATATGGGGGCTAATGGGGCAAATAGGGGTGAAATGGGGGGGGGGGGGGGTAGCTGCTATTTTCAACAGCTACCTGCTGCTGCTACTGCATGTTCCTGCTGCTGCTGCAGCTCCTATTGCCACAGCTGCTGCTGCAGCTTCCCATTCTTCTTCATCCTCTTCTCCTCTTCATCTCTACTATATATATATAATATATATATATATATATATATATATATATATATATATATATATATATATATATATATATACACATATACATAATCTAATATCCATCTTTCTCCACAAACAAACACACACACTCCTCTATATACATATATACACACACACACACCACACACACACACACACACACACACACACACACACACATATATATATATATATATATATATATATATATATATATATATATATATATATATAAACACACATACACATATCCTTATATCTAAATATATATATATATACACACATATATACATATCTATGAACACACACACACTCTCACTCTCACACACTCACACTCTCACACTCTCACACCACTCTCATGACACAAACACCACCACCACCATTCTCTACACACACACACACACCAAATACATATTAATATATAATACATCTATATATATATATATATATATATATATATATATATATATATATATATATATATATATATATATATATATATATATATATATATATATATATATATATATATATATACCATTTAAATAGAAAACTCCCAAATTATCCCTAACCTAGATTTCTAGGAAATCCTACAAAGTTTGTGGGCAAAGGGTAGAGAATCTCCCCCTCTACAATAATGGTGAAGACAATAAATGGAAAAGAGTAATAAATAGAGGAATAATGACATACCTAAAATGGATTTCTTGGAGGAAAGAAAGCTTGGGAAGAAGAAAGAGTTTAGAGAGAGAGAGAGTTTGACTTTGTGAAGAAGAAAAGGGGGGGTTGCCTCTTGTGGCCGGCCAAGTATGGGGGGGGGGGGGGGGGGGGGGGGATATTGGGTTTGGGTGAAGCCCATTAAGCCTCCAAACCCAATAGACTTAGGTTGGGTTGGTTCGGGTTTGGTTCGGTTCGATTTGGTCAAATTCTAATCAACTAATTAAGCTCTAAAATGACTAATTAAGCCATAGAAATATGGTTTATGGTTTCTAACCTAATTAGGATGGTATGTGGGCTAAGTCCATATAGTATGTGGGTCCCACTAGGGTCCAGGCTACCTGGGTCTCCAATTTGAGTCCGAATTGGATAAAATCCAAACCAAACCAAATAAATCCCAAAAAATCACATAAAATAAATAAAAATTCCTAAAAATTATAAAACTTGAAAAATAATGAAAATACCCCTAATTTGAAAACTGGGGGTGACAAATCTACCCTCCTTAAAAAATTTTGTCCTCGAAATTCAAACGGTCGTACTCTTCTCTAGGTCAAGCACCCCACAATCAAGGTCTACTAAATTTTATCCTCAGTTATATAACATGTAATCCAGGAAATCAGAACACATGCATGATTTTAAATCTCTACAGTATCGTGTTATTGCAGTCTTCATTGGGGTTTTCTATTTAATCTAGCATGATCATCACATATACAAACTAAATGTACTAAGAAAGCAATAATCAATCAATGGGCGGAGAGAACAGGTAAAAGAAAGAGCAAGACCCTACCTCCTAGTCCAATGCGTACAGGATCCTCAACTGTCATCGCAAAAGCCCTGTCCTGGCGGGGTATATCCCGCTGCTGGTGGAGGACGTGATGCGGTGCCATAGGTGGCCTACCCTGTGCTCCCTGAGCTGCACGACGATGGTTCGTAGGACAATCTCTCAACTGATGTCCAGCCTCCCCGCAATAGAGGCACAAGCCCAGCCTCTTCCGACAGACCTTCCAGATATGATCGGGCTTCTTGCAGAAGTTGCAAGGAGCCCCATGCTGTGCCTGCCTCGGCTGAGTGTGCTACACCTGCTGAACCGGTGCTCGGGTCTGAACCTGCGGCTGGTGATGCTGGAAAGAACGATGCTGAAGCTGAGGGCGCTTAGCAGCCCCTGCGCTGCTAGTAGCCCCCGAAAAATAATCACGCTCCCTCTTGGGCTTCAAGCCCCACTCTCGCTCAACCTTGCGGGCCTCCGCGTAGATCTGGGTATAAGTCTCATAGAAGGAGGGAATGTGGATCTTGATATCCCAAGTCAGCCCCTCCCTGAAATGGCTCGCCCTGATCTCCGGGTCTCGAACCATGTACTCTGCGTATCGGCTCAGACGGCCGAATTCCGCTGCGTACTCCTCCACAGATAGACTGCCCTGCTGCAGATCCTGGAACTATCGCACCAGGTCAATCTTGTCCGTGGGGAAAAAGAACTTCTCCTTGAAGAGGAGCTTGAACTCTGTCCAAGTACGACCCTCTCCAGCTAGGGCTGGCTCGTTTCTGAACCAGGTGCGTGCAATGTCTAGCAACTGCAAACCTACCGCCTCGACCTTCAGGTCGTCTGCCAGGCGGGAGGCCCTCATCTGCCGCTCGATATCCTCGAGCCAATCGTCTGCATAGACCACACCCTCGGTCCCGCTAAAGTCACGGGGCCCGAGCTTCTTGAAGTCCTGGATATCCCCATACCTCGATCGCGTACCCGGATGGGGAGCCCTCTGCTCCACGGCTGCAAGGGCCAACTGATGGGCATCCTCCATGCCCTGATGCATCGCGTCTGTCTGCCTCTGCTGAGCCTCGGCCTGGGTTCTCTGAGTCTCCAACACCTGCTGGAGGAAAGTAAGCATCTGCCCCATATCTGTAGGCAGGGGAGGTGGAGGTGGAAGTATGTCTGCAACTGGCAAAAGAATCCGCTGCTGAGGAGGAGGAGGAAGAACGCCCCCGACTGCTCCCGTCGTAGCCCCGGGCACTGCGGGAAGAGTACCCGCAATGACCCCAGGGACAGTCATCAAGAGCGCTGGAGGAGTACCCCCGAGAATCCCAACTGACGTCCCGACTGTAGGGGAAGTGACCGGAGCCTGTCCGCCAGAGGTGGCAGACCTCTCCGTCTTTCCGTGCTCCTCGCCAGGAGAGTGAGTCATAACTATCCTGGAGACAGATTGAAAGGAAGATATCAATATGGCACAAGAAAGATTATATCAAAGGAGGACAGCTAGAATGCATTAAATCAATATCAAAGATGGTAAGCAAGATAAGCAAGGAAAGATCCTACTATGATTGAGTACTCTTAGCCTATAGCCTATCCTAGATACGTACCGCAGGCTTGTAATAGCACTCTAAGTCGAGCGCTACTACGATATCGCACTAATTGCGACTTCAGGACCTGCGTGGGCCACCACTAAAATGTGTCACGACCCGCACCCGCTAAAAGGGCACGTGACGCGACAACGCCCAGCCCTCACCATAAAAATGGTATGGAACGCTGTAGATTTTCTAGTCTGACAACAGTTTATATATATAACAAAACCTGTCGAGAATATAGTCAACTCCGAACGGAGGACAAGCAGTGAATATATATAAGTACTCAATCACAACTCTAAGAAAACAAAGTAAAGACTGAAAGATAAAGACAACAAGACGATAATAAAATAATAACCTATCGAGTCCAACACAAGAATATATACAAGTCCAAGTCTCTAATACAATCCATAGTAATAACAGTCTCAAAAGTAGCTGGAGACAAAGTCCAGTGCAAAAGACCTACTTTAACTAGGCAATAGGTAGGGTCTCGTCGGGCGGAGCTAAGCCCTGCTGGACCAAAGTCTCCAACTCTAAGCCCACTACGTCATCCGGACCGTAGTAGGTACAATAATCTCCCTCGTCAGTATCTGTAATATTTTCAACATATCCTGTCAGGATGGAACGAGTACAATCTACTAACAACAGTTCACAAGATATGACAAAAACTATAAGATAGTAAATAGAGAGTATATACAAGAAATTATGGAATGTACATGTGAGTATCATGGCAAGGTAAGCTGTAAATCTAGAGCTAGAACAAGGCAAGTAAACTGATTATGGCATGTACAAGAAATCAGAATCATATATCTAGGTGTGTGAATACTAGCTACAACATGTGGCCGGATTGGGTCTGTACAAGGTTATGATCTAGCCAATCATACATGTGGTGTAGGATTGGCATTCACAAGGTTCATAATATATACAAGGCGGGTATGACCACACATCTACACTAGTACTCCCCGTCCCCGACTGGTAGAGTGGATCCAAGCAAGACACGTTACGACACGAGATTCTACGAGAAGGGAGCAAGTCTCCTCGAGAATCGGTGTCCATATACTGCACAAGAACTATAAGGGAGCTTGCACAAGATATACCAAGATAACGAGAAATAACATCTCATGTCGGGATCCATGAATACCAATCCGTGTGACCAATGTGTCGAGAACAAGCATATCCAAACTAATTACATGAATCATAATAATCATTATAAATTGGAAAAGTGTCAGAGAATATACTCGCCTGAAATATGATATGGTACGTCAACCGGAGCAAATACAGCATCTCGAGGACCAATAGAGAACAAAACGTATCAATACTATGTTTAGGAAGTAAAATCAAATCAATTTAGACCCTATTAAGTCATTCTAGGTCAAGGCACGTCAAACTAGGTTGTATGGGGTCAACCTAAGTCATATTAGGTCTAACCGGGTCAAACTGGGTCAACACAAGTCAAACGAAATTAATCTAGGTCGATTTGAGTCAACAGTTGACTTTTGGTCAACTGGTCAACTCTGGTCAACTGTGGTCAACTCAGGTCAACCCTAGGTCAACTTTAGGTCAATGGTGACTAATAGTTGACTTTTGGTCAACTGTACAAGTCTAATGAAATTTGGGACTAAATTGGGTAAAGTGTTAACCCATAGTTGACTTTTGGTCTAAAAAGTCAACCGTGGTCAACCGGGGTCAAGACTAGGTCTAGACGGCTATTTCTAATCATTACCAACCTCTACAACCCATATCCAAGTCCATCTTGGACTTGGAACCTCAAATCTTGGCCGTAGGCCAATATCCTATTTTACCCTTAAAAAGGGTAAAATTCTACCTTAGGCGATTATCAAGTTAGCCTACCTACACTTGATATTTTGACCCGATCTCTCTAGGGTAGTAAGATACTAACCTATACATACGTTACCTACCAAAATACCTAGGTAAAGTGGACATCCAGTCCATGATACGGCTCATTGCCGATATCTTGAATATTTCAAGATACGCACTGATACGGTGCGATACCGGCGCCCTACGACCCCGATTTTCACTCGGGAGCCTACCCGCAAAATCTAAATCACGTATCCTAGGCCTACGTCAAGTTTTATCGCATTCCGATACTCCGGGCTCAAATTCGCTCTCTAACTCGATTTCTCCTTAAAAACTCCTTCTATCTCTCACTCTAATTTCTCTTATAATTTCTTCTTCTAACTTCTTCTTCCCTTTCTACTTCTTCTCCTCCTTACTACTTCATATTCTCCTTTCCTATTCTCTTCTTATCTTCCCCTCATTCCTTTCCTAACTTCTTCTAATTCTTCCTTCCACTTCTCTTCAAATCTTCTCATTTCCCTTCTTTCCACCTACCATTTCTTCTTCTAATTCTTCCTAAACTTCTTCTATTTTCTTCTAACTTCCCATCTATCTAACTATCTATATATACATATATATATCTATCTATATATATACATTTATATATGTATATGGGGGGAAAGATTAAGGGGACTTATACGGGGGCTAATGGGGCAAATAGGGGTGAAATGGGGGGGGGGGGGTAGCTGCTGTTTTTAGCAGCTACCTGCTGCTGCTACTGCATGTTCCTGCTGCTGCTGCAGCTCCTATTGCCACAGCTGCTGCTGCAGCTTCCCATTCTTCTTCATCCTCTTCTCCTCTTCATCTCTACTCTCTCTCTCTCTCTATATATATATATATATATATATATATTTTATATATATATATATATATATATATATATATATATATATATATATATATATATATATATATATATATATATATATATATATATATATATATACACACACATATACATAATCTAATATCCATCTTTCTCCACAAACAAACACACACACTCCTCTATATACATATATATACACACACACACATATATATATATAAACACACATACACATATCCTTATATCTAAATATATATATATATATACACACACACATATATACATATCTATGAACACACACACACTCTCACTCTCACACACTCACACAAGCACTCTCACACCACTCTCATGACACAAACACCACCACCACCATTCTCTACACACACACAAAAAAATACATATTAATATATAATACATCGACATATATATATACATATACATATATATATATATACATATACATATACATATATAAAAAAAAATATATATATATATATATATATATATATATATATATATATATATATATATATATATATACCATTTAAATAGAAAACTCCCAAATTATCCCTAACCTAGATTTCTAGAAAATCCTACAAAGTTTGTGGGCAAAGGGTAGAGAATCTCCCCCTCTACAATAATGGTGAAGACAATAAATGGAAAAGAGTAATAAATAGAGGAATAATGACATACCTAAAATGGATTTCTTGGAGGAAAGAAAGCTTGGGAAGAAGAAAGTGTTTAGAGAGAGAGAGAGAGTTTGACTTTGTGAAGAAGAAAGGGGGGGGGGTTGCCTCTTGTGGCCGGCCAAGTATGGGGGGGGGGGGATATTGGGTTTGGGTGAAGCCCATTAAGCCTCCAAACCCAATAGACTTATGTTGGGTTGGTTCGGGTTTGGTTCGGTTCGATTTGGTCAAATTCTAATCAACTAATTAAGCTCTAAAATGACTAATTAAGCCATAAAAATAGGATTTATGGTTTCTAACCTAATTAGGATGGTATGTGGACTAAGCCCAGCTAGTATGTGGGTCCCACTAGGGTCCAGGCTACCCGGGTCTCCAATTTGAGTCCGAATTGGATAAAATCCAAACCAAACCAAATAAATCCCAAAAAATCACATAAAATAAATAAAAATTCCTAAAAATTATAAAACTTAAAAAATAACGAAAATACCCCTAATTTGAAAACTGGGGGTGACACCCTACACCCACTCCTAGGCAGCCGACCATAATTCTCTCTCTACTTTTATATAGAATCCTAGTACACACTCTCTCTCCTCCCTACTACACTCATATCCAACCACTCATTCATTTACAAACAAACTTCATTTCTCTTCTCCTTCATACAACAACAGCTTCTTCCTTCACCTCCTTTAGCCGACCCCCTCCTAACCCTAAAAGCTCTTCATCACTATTTCCATCATCAAGCTCGCCATCATCATCATCATCATCCTCTTCTCCACCTCGTGTTGCAGCTGCTGCTGCCATGGCGTAGTAGCTGCAGCTACTGCTACTTGTGCTGCCCTATCGTGGATGTTGCGGCTCATTTTGCCACTGTTATGGTCGCTAATACAGCTTGGGACGGTCATGTCGCCCCCTGTCGACCAGAAAGGACCACTTGCAGGTGCCTCGCCGTCGGGCTCCGCCCAAGGAACCGTCGACAAGCGAAAACAACAGAACCATCAATCGCGAACTCGTGGCAACAACGACGATCTCGGCGGCCAACCGTGACTAACCATCGCGGCACAAGCTCGACGACCACCACCACCAGCATGATCGTGCACCCCGACGAACCCCTCCGGCCAGCCGCGTAGTCGGGCGCTGCCCTGGCGAGCCCCGACGAGCCCACACGCAGCCCGTGCTGCCTTTCTCACGCGCGCACGCTGAGCAGCAGCTGCTGTGCAACATCTGTGCCTTCTCTAGAACGGCCGCTGTCGCAGCCCTCTTTCCCCGGCGTGATGTCCGGCAAGCCCCAGTTCATCCCTGCTGTCTACGGCGATTACAATAGTTGATTTTAACGTTTTAGTCGAAATCCCGTCGACACGCACGAGGGACGCCAAGTTAGAAGTGTACTTCGTTACAGTAGCTTTGTGCACATTTTTCGAGAAATTCGACCGTTGGATCGTTGAACTCTTTTCCTCCGTTACAATCTTGGTATATATATCTACCTTTACCTAACGTTCCAGCAGTTGATTCTGTTATTTGGTCGAAATATGCCGCCAAGATGCCCGAATAATTGTGTTTATTTGGACAGTTTTGTGGAGCCAACTTCGTGGACTCGTATCTCCATCGTCGCAGCTCCGTTTGATACGCCACCAGTTCCTGTGCATATCTGGTATAACCATCTTCTTGTCTCTTAAGTTTCGTTTCATTGTGAGCTTGTTTGATTGGTTAAATTTGACGCCAAATTTGGCCGTCGAAATTCGTAATTTCTAACTTATAAAATTTGAATTTTAGACCCCGGACTCCAGATTCAAATTCTGACACCACCAGTAGACTTGTGGCGTCGTGCTGCACGAATTTATATAAAGTTTGCTAGGTTTGGAGGACGTGGGCCCTGACACGTATTTGGTACAAAGCGGGCCCCATAGTCCGAGTCAACGGGTCATTTTGAGATCGACTCATCGGAATCCACTTCCGGACATACCGATGGGTTCGTATCATCATTCTGAACTCGTTGATATATAATTTGCTAGATTTAGTGGACTTTGGCTCCGGTACGCATTTCCGTGCAAATCGAATTCCAATGTCCGAGTCAATAGACCACTGAGATCGGATCATCGGAATCCAATTTCGGATATATCATTGGGTTCGTATCGTTATTCTGGATTCGTGGACATATAATTTATAAAGTTTAGTGGACTTTTAACCTGACACGTTTTTCGGTACAAAGTGGGTCCAACGGCGGACATCATTTTGATCTGAAATTATCGTTTTGCCCCTATATCCAAATTGGACTTATGGGTAGGCTATCCTAGCTAATTTGACTATTCTGGACACGTTGGTAATGTTTATTTCATCATCCGACGAGGTTGGTATATTTTCCTTTATGTATCACTATTAGTTATAATTTATTCTTATTATGTTCGTATTTCGAAATCTGTACATCAAAACTGAGATCAATCGATTCCAGTGAGCTCACATCTCTAAAATTGACAAGGTGATCACGTGGATCGCTACGATAAGATTGTTAGCCTTACGGTTGATCGTCTTGTCTCGATTGCGTGTCGTAGGTTTCGATGTACGAATAACGAGGTGCAAACTTGATATTTTAATAACCTACAACTTGCAATTCATATTTTTTATATATTTTTGTAAATAAAAATTATAGTTTTTTAAATATTATAAATGATTTTTATATAGATATGTATATATAGTTATTCTTTTTCCTTAAATTGTAAGTCGCGACTATTATAGTCAATTCTTGTTTCCTGATTCGATTATCGTGTCTAACTTTGATTTTGGACTTCTATATACCAAACTAGGCTATTTAGACTATTCTGGACTCAATGGAACCACCTGTACAGTCGTTTGGGACCATCTTGTGGAGCTTAGCATCGTACCTATTCCGTGTCGACACGTTCGTGTCGTGCACGTCGACTTCCAACTAAATTGAGGCGAGTACATTCTTTGATAGTTTTTATTGCTTTGATATTTACTATATCTGTTCAGTTGTAGTATTTTACTTGATTCTCGACACGAGGATACACAGACTAGTATACGTTGGATTCCGTCATGAGATGTTACTCCTGGTTATCCTGGCATACTGGTACATATCTTGTCCTTGACTATTGTCCTTGTACTTGTATTGACACTGATTCCTAAGGGGATTTGCTACCCTCTTAGAGAATCCCGTATCGTAATGTGCTATGGTTGGATCCATTATACTACTCAGGGATGGGGAGTTATTAGAGGTTATGTGATCAATACCCCCTCTTGTTTACTACTTGTGCATAGCTTAACCCTCACCACACGTAGGGTGTAGCCTGACCTGACACTACTTGTGCATAGCTTTCCATTTTGGCCGGCCTGATCCCCTATACTACTTGTGCATAGTCGATCAAATGGAATAGCCTGATCTGGACCCAAGATGATCACATAACGCTCTAATATCTCAAGGCACCGTTTATATTTACATTATACATCAGATTTACCTGTACTGCTTTATATTCCAGTTTTACCTTATATCTCACACCATAACATGATATTCAGTCTACCTTGTACTGTTTTACTTCCAGTCTTAATATTCTGTCTTGTATTTTATTATAACTGTTTCTTATAGTATTTGTCAATTCATTAGAACTATTGTTAGTTTGTGTACTTTGCTCCAATCCTGACTGGATACGTTGACAAATTTTAGGAATTGTTATGTCCCACATTATTGGACTACAGGATAATGTTAGCGGAGACGGATCTCGATTTTCTTTCACCGTAAGTTATCTCCTGGGAGTCCTAGGCCGTGATAGTTTGATTTAGTTTTGTTATTGTTTTGCCTCCGATACATTCTTGTCTCATATGATCATTTTGTAGATTTTAGTTGTTCTAGTAATACAATTATCTCTTTTTGTTCATATCTGTAAACCCCCATATTTTATGCAAAATTTATTTTTTACAATTTTACTACTTTTATACATATTTATTCCTTTAGTGTAACGCCCCAGACCCAAAATACGTAGGACTAGGAACGTAGATATGCCAGCTGTATTTATACGAAATACACTCCAATATATGAAAACCTCGTATGAATACATAAGCTGTAAAATGCAGTAGAACTATACTAATCTCATCCACACAAATAAATGAAAAAAAGACATCATATAAAGAAAATGAATTGTCTTGATACAATATGTTGGGCGGAGACAAATCCACTACCAACAAGTAAAGAAAAAAATACAGAAGAAAAGATATGAATTTGGCGGACGAAGCGAAGACGATACAAGTGCAATCATCCTCGAAGAAATAGCGATGACCACGGCTACAGCTAAAGCACATGCGAAAGACAATAGCAATCATATGGCGAGATAACCAGGTCCTCAGAGGGACGTAATAAGACACATAATATCATGCTATATAAACTGAATAAATATTGCTCAAATAAATAAGTCAATCGAATTCTAACATAGTCCAATACGCACCTATTGAACGAGCGTACCATCCCCCCAACCAAACAAGGACATGAGATGATAAACTAATTCACGGTGATGTATCTTTCCATGCTAGGAATCCAATATGGTATCCGGACCCCAACAAGGTTTAATACCTTCTCATCGAAGTAGTAAGTCACACCTACAACCAAACAAGGACAAGATGTAACAAACTAATCCGCGACAAGTTATTGTTCCAAGCCACGGTCAGATACAAGTACCCAAACCAAGAGTACTCGTACCTAACGGATAAGGGCGCCTAACCACATCTAAGTGAATGCATTTTAAGAACAGTTCATGGTCGCATGACTACCCGGTCAAGTCAATAAAATACCAATACAGTACCTCAGTAGCGAGTCACAACACCATATACTATTCCTCAGTATCGAGCGAGTCTATAGCATATAGTCTACCTATCGTTCCTCAGTAGCGAGCGAGTCTACGATAGATAGGGTGGTAGTCAACTTCCAATCATGTTCTTCCCGTCCAATGCCAACTCGTAACTGCTAAGTCTTCTAACATGCGATTCTATTAGCAGTTATTTTCTAACGCACGGCTTATACGTACTGGTGGCCAGCCAATCACGCATGTCCGAGTCCTATATGTGACACACAACAACGTGGAATAAATGTGTCAAGGCCTATGAATGCAACACACAAGGTGGTCCCTTAAATCTAGGTTTAATGTATAAGAAAATAATACATAGCAGGAAATATAAATGAACAGTAAGTTCTAACAGGTTATGCCATGTATCACAGTTTATTTTGCATAAAGAAAATAATGAACAATGCATGAAATATGAGCTAAAATAATTAAACAGCAAATGGCAAGGTGTCTTGCCTGAGGGTGGTGCGAGATGAAGCTAAATCCAATAGTCAGAATCGTCAACACGAAAGTCAAAATCTACAAGGAGCTCCGGATACTGAAACAAACATCACGAACGAGTTTAGAATAAAAGATATGCCTAGGAAATGCCTGTCCAAAAGTTAAATTCTGGAACAGGGCAAAATCGTAATTTCGGGTCAAAACGATGTCCACCGTTGGACCCGTTTTGCACCGAAATGCATGCCAGTACCTGCAGTCTCTAAAGTCGTCAAACTACATGTCTACTGGTCCGGTTTGAGGAGACGAACTGAACGGTATGTCCAGTTTTGGATTCCGATAAGCCGTGCACAAATTCGCCCGTTAGAGCGGGTCACGGGCCCGCCAAAATAGACGTTCCTTTCGACCTTCTCAGAATCGGACCAAACTTGGCATACAAGACCAGAAAAATGATACGGTCATGTTGGCGCAAGTTTCGTCTCGATACGACGAACGTACACGAAGTTATGGCCAAGTTTGCAAAAGGTCGATACGGGAGTATCTTGACGGATACGCACTGATTTCGTCGCGCACACGCAACAAAATTGAGTTCCGTCAGTTTCCACACGTCAACAACATCCATACGCGCCTTTCGATGTGTATAGTACGCGACCATGTCGTCCGGTTTGTCGGGGCGCACGCCGTATCGATGAGAATTATTGAAATTCACTATTTAAAAACAAATTTTTTTTCTAACTTTGAGACTGAATTATTCACAATATAGTCAATGAAAATTAAAACTACCAGCTAGGTTTCCATCTCCTATAGGTTAACTGCAGGTCTGTTCAACCAAATTTCTGAGAAAGTTCTTGGCTTGGCAATTGGTTGCCTTCCAATATGGGGTTTGGGCTTAGTTTTATGTCCCGTTCTGGGACTGTTTTTCATCGACTTGGTGTCGACTTCATGGTCATGTGGTTTCAATACATTCGAAACTATAAACTAGGGTTTGGTAAGGGTCAAGTAGGCTCTATGCCACAACTTGCGGCATCAAAAATTATTGAGTACGCACGAAGAAAAGTGACAGGGAAGGGGGTACCTCTGTTCTGAAAACAGAGCTACGTCTCTGCTGTTTGTGATTTGCCGACGGCTGTGTAGGCGGTTTCGCTATGGTCCGACGGCCGTACAGGCGACGCTGGTGGTGGAGGAAGGTCGCCCAGGGTTGAGGATGTTGTCGAGGAAGTTTGCAGCGGCTAGGATAACTTCCGAATTAAATTTGGGGTGTCCACGAGTTATAGGGATCGCGTGAGGAATAGATTTCGATTTGAATCAAATTTACAATCTTTGTTGAATGATTTGATTCAATCCACATAGGAATTTAGTTCGGGTTAGCATAGAAAAAAAATCTTTGGGTGAATTGATTTGGTCGTTCGAGAGCAGGGGTGGGGTTTTTGCTGTTCGCGCAAGCAGGGGTGAGTACGGGATTCACGTAGTACTGTTCCCTTTGGGGAACAGTACATTGTTTGTTTGTTTTTTCTTTTCCTTTCTTTCCGTTTAGCAGATGAGTCCCTGAAGGGAAACCCAACTCGGGCTGGACGAGGCACTGTTCCTTTGGAACAGTGCTGACGTCAGCATGACGTCATCACATCTTTTTTTAAATATATATATATATATATATATATATATATATATATATATATATATATATATACACATATATATATATATATATATATATATATATATACCCAATAAATCTCTTTATAATTTAAATAAAAATCTACATCTTATCTATCTATATATTATATTAAATATATATCTTTATATAACCCATTGACAATAAAATTGACAACTAGTATTATTATTAAATATCAATAATTATGACTATTTAATCATAATAAAAATACCCTTAATAATAGTAGTAAAAATATTAAAATAATAAATGGTAGTCTAGGTGGACTCACCCTTATCTGGGTCTAGAAAAATTGTACAAATGTTGCAAAATATTATTTAATAATAAAATACTAATAATTGTACAAATAGTTAAATAATTAGAAATCTTACATAAAATTCTAAAATACTTTAGAAAATATTTGCATATACATAAAATATGTTCACATGGCCACCTTGGTCCCATCACAGGCCTACCTGGGCTTAAATTTGGGTCGGGTCCAGTTCGGGCTGAATTGGACAAACCAGGTCATCTAAAAATTAATATATAAAATAATATTTAATTAAAATAATTTAAATGAGTCAATTCACAACTTGGTCTGGTTTTTCTAGTTCAGGCATCATTATGGCTAGGCTTCCCCCGGCATGGCTAGTACACTAGTCAAGGCACACTGCTACATCTTCCGTGCCAAAATTCATGGTAGTCTTGTGCCCCAAAATTTAGCAATGGCTAAGGTCATTTCTAAGAAAAATCATAATTTGAAAATTTTGGTACTATAAATAAAAATAACTATTATATATTTATTTTGAAACTATAAAAATAGAAAAATATTTTTCTAAAAATATGTACGCTTGCACATAATCGCACTTGTCGAGCAAATTCGAAATATAAAATTTTGTGCGCGACGTGCAATACGAATACGCGACGTACAATACAAAATTTTAAATCAGTACCAAATTTAATAATAATAAAAAAATATAGTAGAAATTTAGGGGTTTTACATTCTACCCAACTTAAAAGAATTTCGTCCTCGAAATTAAGAATTAGTAGGGGGTGAGAAGCCACAAGGGGTATCGAGGGGGAACAATCAATAACAAAATCATGCCGAAGAAATCGTGATCTAGATCATAGAAAAAAATAATACGGTATAGTCATGGTGATAGGACAGTTAGACGAAGTTCTAGTATAATGCCTTCGTCCTTTTAAAATAGGTGAAGGCGAAAGCAATAAGGAGTTCAAAAGACGATATTTATCGAGTACGAATACGTGGTTCAAGGACGATTGAATAATTTCAAAGGAATTGTCAAGGCAGTCGTGGATGGGACTCCAAAGGACAAGTTTAGCTATGTCCCCATCCATGTAGAACGATATATATAAGCGAACCAAAATGCACTCGGTTGATCAGACCATCATGCACCGGTTCTGATTAGACCATATGTTAGTGGACATGCCCAAATAACATATGTCTTGATACAAGCTTGATAAAAGAATAAGCTTGCAAAAACAAAGCTACATTAGCATCATTAGTCTATGTAGTAATTCATAGGCACGAGGGTAGATGAAATAAGAACCAATATGAATAGTCTAGGTGTCATAAGGATCTAAGTCTTGTTTATTCCTATACCATCATTCTATGGTTTTATTGACCAAGGCTTGGTTGACCAAATGGATTAAATTTCTCTAGTCTCTATGGTCTAGATAATACCATTGGTATTCCCTTAATGGTCAAGGGTGTGTCAGGCCGTGGGGTATTCTACCCAACTTAAAAAATTAATCTAAGGGTGTTTGGGACATCTAACTAGTAGGGACGATCTCTAGCAACCACGAAGGGAAGATAAGAATAACGATAGAATGAATCAAGCAAGATGCAATCGATGAGTCAAACGGTAGATAAAATCTAGGAAAGAGGTCAAGTATGTAGATGAGATCCTAGACTTCTAATCCTATACGCAGGCTTGCTTGGTATGGTAAAGTAACCAAACAATTTATCTTGACCTGCATGGGCCACCACAAAAACATGTAACATCCCAGTCTCAAAATACGTAGGACTAGGAACGTAGACATGCCAGCTGTATTTATACGAAGTACACTCCAATATATGGAAACCTCGTATGAATACATAAGCTGTAAAATGCAGTAGAACCATACTAATCTCATCCACACAAATAAATGAATAAAAGATATCATATAAAGATAATGAATTGTCTTGATACAATATGTTGGGCGGAGACAAATCTACTACCAACAAGTAAAGAAAAAAATACAGAAGAAAAGATATGAATTTGGCGGGCGAAGCGAAGACGATCCAAGTGCAATCATCCTCGAAGAAATAGCGATGATCACGGCTACAGCTAAAGCACCTGCGAAAGATAATAGCACTCACCTGACGAGATAACCAGGTCCTCAGAGGGACGTAACAAGACACATAATATTATGCCATATAAACTAAATAAATATTGCTCAAATAAATAAGTCAATCAAATTCTAACATAGTCCAATACGCACCTATTGAACGAGCGTACCATCCCCCCAACCAAACAAGGACAGGAGATGGTAAACTAATTCACGGTGACGTATCTTTCCATGCTAGGAATCCAATATGGTATCCAGACCCCAACAAGGTTCAATACCTTCTCATCGAAGTAGTAAGTCACACCTACAACCAAACAAGGACAAGATGTGACAAACTAATCCGCGACAAGTTATTGTTCCAAGCCACGGTCAGATACAAGTACCCAAACCAAGAGTACTCGTACCTAACGGATAAGGGCGCCTAACCACATCTAAGTGAATGCATTTTAAGAACAGTTCATGGTCGCATGACTACCCGGTCAAGTCAATAAAATACCAATACAGTACCTCAGTAGCGAGTCACAACACCATATACTATTCCTCAGTATCGAGCGAGTCTATAGCATATAGTCTACCTATCGTTCCTCAGTAGCGAGTGAGTCTACGATAGATAGGGTGGTAGTCAACTTCCAATCATGTTCTTTCCGCCCAATGCCAACTCGTAACTGCTAAGTCTTCTAACATGCGATTCTATTAGCAGTTATTTCCTAACGCACGGCTTATACGTACTAGTGGCCAGCCAATCACGCATGTTCGAGTCCTATATGTGACACAAAACAACGTGAAACAAATGTGTCAAGGCCTATGAATGCAACACACAAGGTGGTCCCTTAAATCTAGGTTTAATGTGTAAGAAAATAATACATAGCAGGAAATATAAATGAACAGTAAGTTCTAACAGGTTATGCCATGTATCACAGTTTATTTTGCATAAAGAAAATAATGAACAATGCATGAAATATGAGCTAAAATAATTAAACAGCAAATGGCAAGGTGTCTTGCCTAAGGGTGGTGCGAGATGAAGCTAAATCCAACAGTCAGAATCGTCAACACGAAAGTCAAAATCCACAAGGAGCTCCGGATGCTGAAACAAACATCACGAACGAGTTTGGAATAAAAGATATGCCAAGGAAATGCCTGTCCAAAAGTTAAATTCTGGAACAGGGACAAAATTGTAATTTCGGGTCAAAACGATGTCCACCGTTGGACCCGTTTTGCACCAAAATGCGTGCCAGTACCTGTGGTCTCTAAAATCGTCAAACTACATGTCTACAGGTCCGGTTTGAGGAGACGAACTCAACGATATGTCCAGTTTTGGATTCCGATGAGCCGTGCACAAATTCGTCCGTTAGAGCGGGTCGCGGGCCCGCCAAAATAGGCGTTCCTTTCGACCTTCTCAAAATTGGACCAAACTTGGCATACAGGACCAGAAAAATGATACGGTCATGTTGGCGTAAGTTTCGTCTCGATACGACGAACGTACACAAAGTTATGGACAAGTTTGCAAAAGGTCGATACAGGAGTATCTTGACGGATACGCACTAATTTCGTCGCGCACACGCAACGAAATTGAGTTCCGTCAGTTCCCATACGTCAACAACATCCATACGCGCCTTTCGATGCATATAGTGCGCGACCACGTCGCCCGATTTGTCGGGGCGCATGCCGTATCGATGAGAATTATTGAAATTCACTATTAAATTTTTTTTTCTAACTTTGAGACTAAATTATTCACAATATAGTCAATAAAAATTAAAACTACCAGCTTGGTTTCCATCTCCTATAGGTTAACTGCAGGTCTGTTCAACCAAATTTCTGAGAAAGTTCTTGGCTTGGCAATTGGTTGCCTTCCAATATGGGGTTTGGGCTTAGTTTTATGTCCCGTTCTGGGACTGTTTTTCATCGGCTTGGTGTCGACTTCATGGTCATGTGGTTTCAATACATTCGAAACTATAAACTAGGGTTTGGTAAGGGTCAAGTAGGCTCTATGCCACAACTTGCGGCATCGAAAATTATTGAGTACGTGCGAAGAAAATTGACAGGGAAGGGGGTACCTCTATTCTGAAAATAGAGCTGGGTCTCTGCTGTTTGTGATTTGTCGACGACTGTGTAGGCGGTTTCGCTGTGGTCCGACGGCCGTACAGGCGACGCTGGTGGTGGGGGAAGGTCGCCCAGGGTTGAGGATGTTGTCGAGGGAGTTTGCAGCGGCTAGGATAACTTCTGAATTAAATTTGGGGTATCCACGAGTTATAGGGATCGCGTGAGGAATAGATTTCGATTCGAATCAAATATACAATCTTTGTTGAAAGATTTGATTCAATCCACATAGGAATTTAGTTCGGGTTAGCAGAGAAAAAAATCTTTGGGTGAATTGATTTGGTCGTTCGAGAGCAGGGGTGGGGTTTTTGCTGTTCGCGCAAGCAGGGGTGAGTACGGGATTCACGTAGTACTGTTCCCTTTGGGGAACAGTACATTGTTTGGTTTTTTTCCTTTCTTTCCTTTTAGCAGATGAGTCCCTGAAGGGAAACCCAGCTCGGGCTGGACGAGGCACTGTTCCTTTGGAACAGTGCTGACGTCAGCATGACGTCATCACATCTTTTTTTAATATATATATATCTATAATTATATATATATATATATATATATATATATATATATATATATATATATATTTCTATATATATATACCCAATAAATCTCTTTATAATTTAAATAAAAATCTACATCTTATCTACCTATATATTATATTAAATATATATCTTTATATAACCCATTGACAATAAAATTGACAACTAGTAATATTATTAAATATCAATAATTATGACTATTTAATCATAAAAAAATACCCTTAATAATAGTAGTAAAAATATTAAAATAGTAAATGGTAGTCTAGGTGGGCTCACCCTTATCTGGGTCCAGAAAAATTGTACAAATGTTGCAAAATATTATTTAATAATAAAATACTAATAAATTGTACAAATAGTTAAATAATTAGAAATCTTACTTGAAATTCTAAAATAATTTAGAAAATATTTGCACATACATAAAATATGTTCACATGGCCCCCTTGGTCCCATCACATGCCTACCTGGGCTTAAATTTGGGTCGGGTCCAGTTCGGGCTGAATTAGACAAACCATGTCATCTAAAAATTAATATATAAAATAATATTTAATTAAAATAATTTAAATGAGTTAATTCACAACTTGGTCTGATTTTCCTAGTTCGGGCATCATTATGGCTAGGCTTCCCCCGGCATGGCTAATATACTAGTCAAGGCACACTGCTACATCTTCCGTGCCAAAATTCATGGTAGTCTTGTGCCCCAAAATTTAGCAATGGCTAAGGTCATTTCTAAGAAAAATCATAATTTGAAAATTTCGGTACGATAAATAAAAATAACTATTATATATTTTATTTTGAAACTATAAAAATAGAAAAATATTTTTCTAAAAATATGTACGCTTGCACATAATCGCACTTGTCGAGCAAATTCGAAATATAAAATTTCGTGTGCGACGTGCAATACGACTACGCGACGTATAATACAAAATTTTAAATCAGTACCAAATTTAATAATAATAAAAAAATATAGTAGAAATTTAGGGGTTTTATATTTACTTATAGTTAAGGTATGTATATATATGTATTATTTATTGGTGTGTATGTGTTACACTATTAAATATTAGTCTTCAATATTATTTGGAAATTTAGATAGTGATTGAATATATTTTATTTTACTGCTAGCTAAATGCCCTAATTGTTTTACATAAAAGTGTGTATATATATATATATATATATATATATATATATATATGTATGGGTATGGGTATGGGTATATATATGAATATATATAACTATATTTGGTATTAAAAAAAGAAAGAAAGGGAATGAATGAACAGTGCCCCACACTGTTCATTCTCTTCTCAGCCAGGTAAGGCCGCGGGTCAGAGCGCAAAAGCTCTCGATTTCCAGAAGATTGTTTTAAACCTCAAAATTTTAAATAGATTTGTCCAAATCTTTCGTAGACAAACCCTAGTCCTATTCTCCCATGGATCACACCAAATCCATCTAAATTCGAGTTTAAATTCGATTAAGAATCGGACTAAAAGATTTAAACTAAAGCCTGTATATATATCGAGTTGCTCGACCCTTCAAACTTTCTCCTGAAGCTCCGTCCCAACACAATACACCCAGCCCCGGCAAAACCTGGACTGCTGCACACTATCCCAGCCGCCTAGAAGTCGCTGTAGTCGACGATCGGAGCACCAGAGATCACCCGACCGACCGACAAATAGGGAAACTCTGTTTTAGCTGACAGTATGGTACTCCTCTTCGACTTTGGATTTCTCTTTGCATGATTGATCAATTTCAATTTCGTAAAACATCTTAGAAAGCCTGTATGAACCCCATCAAATCCCTTCTCTTAGGATATGGTAAAACCTAGAGGTTCGCTCGAGAAATCGAGACGAACATGACAAAAAGAAACTGTCTTTGAACAGTCAAAAACCGACCCAACCCCCAACATGGAAGGCAAAATCCCGCCGATCCTTAGACTATCTTGAAATTTTGATAGAACAGAATTGATAGCAACATATACATGAGTAAAACCTAATTTACAGGCTGTGATTTCATCGTGTATACAAGGAGTTAATAGATTATAAACGTCAACAAAAACCCATGTTAAAACCTTAAAAAATTTAGAAAAACCTCCCGATACGACGTGCGTCCCGACAAATCAGGCGACGTGGTCGTGCACTATACACATCGAAAGGCGCATATGGATGTTGCTGACGTGTGGGAACTGACGGAACTCGATTTCGTTGTGCATGCGCGACGAAATCAGTGCGTATCCGTCAAGATATCCCGTATCGATGCTTTGCAAACTTGGCCATAACTTCGTACACGTTCGTCAAATCGACGCGAAACTCACGCCATTGGGACCGTATCAATTTTTTGGTCCTGTATGCCGAGTTTGGTCCGATTCTGAGAATATTGATCGGAACGCCAAATTGGCGGGCCCGTAACCTGCTCCAACGAACGATTTTGTGCACGACTCATCGAAATCCAAAATTGGACATACCGTTGGGTCCGTCTCCTCAAAATGGATCCATAAACATATAATTTAATGACTTTAGAGACAGTAGACTTTGGCACGTATTTCAGTACAAAACGGGTCCAACGGCGGACATCATTTTGACCCAAAATTATGATTTTGCCCCTGTTCCAGAATCTGAATTCCGGACAGGCATTTCCTAGGTATATCACTTATTTTGAGTATATTCTTGATGTTTGTTTCAGCATCCGGAGTCGTTTGGTGATTGTGACATTCCTTTGCTGATATTGTGATTCTTGGACTTACCATCTTCGTACCACCAGGCAAGATACCTTGCCACCTTACTCTGTGATTATTATATTCTTACTTTCAGTTGTTATTTTTAGTATTTCTTATTTATTATTATAAAATTGTGCGTCCAAGTCACACTTGGGTGCAAGCGACTCTATCGGTCGTTTTCTTGCTTTTATTTATTTCCCTTGCATTGACTTAGTCTAGTGACCACCCATTATTGATGAGGTATTGATATATCTCATACGGCCTTGACACTTGCTTTATCATGTGTTGTGAGTCACATATAGGACACGTACCCGCGTAGTCGGCTGGCCACCAATACATATAGAGCGTGCGACGGATAGGAGTAACTGCCAATAGAAATACATGTTAGAAGACTTGGCAGTTACTAGTGATTCATATCAGTCATGGAGATGATGATACTAGGCATTGGGTAGGGAGAATAATACCTGACGTATGGGCTTCTTTGCACTTTTCTGATTACCTGTGCGCTCCTCTGGAGACGCAGGCCCCAGGTGCCCTCTGATGCTTTCCAGAGCGTTATGACGTAGCCCCTTGCACATGATGCCCTCTAACGATCTTTCGACGTTATGGACGTAGGCCCCTGGCCCTTTACGGGAACTATGCCGATCCCATCTACAGTTAGGGCTCATGCGTTGAAGGATTGTTTCTCAAACTGCATATTCACAGTAGACTGGTCAGAAACCCGAGTGCATGCATCCCTTCTTTTCTATTATATTATCACAGTTTATATGGCATGGTGTTTTCTTGTATCTTGCTACGTCCCCCTGAGGACCTGGCTATCTCTCCAGGATTAGACGACTTCCCACAGGAGTACGGAGCGGCACTGGATCCATTCCATTTTAATGACGAGGCATCTACTGCTGATTTTTAGTCTATTCTTTTATTGAGACATTAGTGGATATTTTTATATCTCTTTTCCTTGTATTTTGCGGAGGATGGACTCCGATCTTGTGAGACTATTTTCATAGCTATTTGGAGTGAGTATGTTCACCCGACTATCTTTTGATACACTCATTATTATCTAGACTTATTTATCTTCTGTGTTGAGCTGTGATGAGATTAGATTAGATTATTCTGGTCTGTGATGATTTATTATACAGCTTATGTACTTATACAAGGATTCCATATATTGGAGTATTCTTCGTATATGTGCAGCTGGCATGTTCGCGTACTCGGTCCTATGTATTTTGGGACTGGGGCGTTACATATTTTTGTGGTGGCCCATGCAGGTCTAAAAATATTGTTGGGTTACATGACTGTGCCCAACAAGCCTGCATATAGGAATAGGAATAGTATCTCATCCAGAACTACTACCTCCTTGACTTCCAACCTTTTCAAAACTTCCTTGATTATTTGATTTACCTCATATCTAACCTTTTCCTGATATCGTCCTATTCTTCCTCGTGCCAACAGTATGAATCTAAGAAGCGAACATACTTCTGCCTTGGCCCTCACATCTGGTGAAGAGGCTACCCGGAGGGACAGAATCCTCCAATAACTCCAGCAACACCATACCAGCCAGGACAGTCGCAGCCTACTACGATGTCGACGACGGTGCATCCAGAGATTACGGTACCTCTAGTCAGCCAGGCTGGGCAGACCACTACTGTTCCACCGGAAGGGAATGTACCACTGCCTCCACCACCACCATTCCCTCAGTAGTTTCCACCACAGTCGGGACCTCAGATGCCTCCACCACCGACTGATGGGAGCCCTACTTTCCAGTTTATGTACGCCATGATGCAGGCTCAGTGGCAGCAGACTGAGCTGATGAGACAGACTATGTGTAAACCCCCTAAATTTCTACTTTTAATTTTTTTATAAATTTAGTATTTAAAATTTTACTTGGTATTTGTACGTCGCGTAGTCGTATACGAATTCGCCTTTTCACATGTCTCGTCGAGTGCGAATATCTGCGAGATACATATTTTTTTTGTAAAACATTTTATTAGAGATTTTAATTATATAAATGAATTTTTAGTTTCAAAACAATATGATAAATATTTTTATTTTGTATAAGAAGAGTTATTTTGTTCGTTGTTTAAAAATAAGTAGTGGTTTAGAATTTTGTTTTATATAAAATGTATTCTAGATATTTTGTGAAATTCAAAATTTGTTATTATAAAAGGTAATTTATGATTTATGATTTAAATTATTATTATTTTCGAAATTATTATTATTGGTATTTTGGAAAATATATTTGAAATTTATTGTGGCCATTTTAAATCTCGGTTTGATTTTATGGATTTATTTTAAATAGTTTAAGGATAGAATTTATATTTAATTAGACTATCTAGTTTTAAATTAGAATTTAATTTGAATTTGGATTTATCTAATGGAGGGATTTAAACAATCCCAATCCTTATCATAATGAGAATTTCCACATCCTATAAATAGGCAGGTACTCCTCCATAATTCTCTCCACAACTAAATTTTTCCACAAAATTGGTGCATCGTGTCTGTGCCATCCACTATATGTAATTCTAGTACATATACATATTTTCGACCCGTGTCCGACAACCCCGGACACCCATCCAGGTCGTGCCGGACATTTTTCGACACGACAACAGCTCCCTAACCGTCTCCACCACGCACCACCACCATGTCGTCGTCACCAACATCCCCATACGCCTCGTTCCCTGTCCACCGCTGCCCCGGCAGCATCCCCGTCTCCACCATCACCACTGACAACATCATCCCGACCACCATCAGCAAAAACATCATCATCATCACCACATCCGCCACGTCACCGTCGGAACAACCACCTCCCCGGCGGACAACACCACCGCCACCACCAGAAATAGGAGAAGGAGGAAGAAACCCTCACCTCGGCCCGCGAGATCCAGCGCTCCCATCGTCGGCCAGCGGTGCTGCACGACCGCCCCTCCGCCACGCCAACTCCGGCATGCCACCGCACGATTTCCTACTCCGCCGCAGCCGCGAGCCACCTACCTCGTCCGACACCGACGACAGGACCGGCCGCCGCACCACCACCTTTCCGTGCGTCTCCTCCCACTGACGAGCCCGGCCGAGCACCCCGGGAAGTCCGCTCCACCGCTCCTCTTCCAGCGGCCCGCAACCGATCTCCGCCGACGCCGTCCTTCTCCGGTCAACCGCGCCGTTCCGCGTGCCGCCCGATCTTGGCAGCGCCGGTGAGTCTCCGCCACGGGATCCCAGCTATCGGTCGCCCAGCTCCACGGGGGTACTCCGCCGGCGCCGATCGCCGCCCTCCGTCGAACCAACGGTGAGAATCCCGAAACCTCTTCTTTTCTTTCTCCCTCTTCTCATCGTACTTTCCAATCTCGCTCTCCCCTCTCTTGCTCTTCCCTTCTTCGTAACCCTCTCTCTCTCTCTTAAAGTAACAGATAACAGCTGTTGCTCCCAAAGTAATATGGGTTATTGTTATACATATTAGATAAAATATTATATATGTACCAGATGTTGTAAATTACTCTATTACTTATTACTAATATAAGTATAGTATTTATATATGAATAATAGTATTATAATAGTATCAACTGTTTGCTATTTTATTTTGCTTATTTTCTTTTGTAAATTCTTTTATATTATTATAGAAGTTAGTGTAGTACTATTAGACTTATTATTATTATTATCATTATCATTATTATTATTATTATTAGTATTATTATTATTATTATAAATATTATTATTATTTTAGGGCTTACTAAAATATATTTTATGCATATGAATATAGAATCTGGCTTGTACCCCATTAATTTTAAAAATATATATGGTTTTAAAACCCTAAACACATCTCTAGATTATTAATATTTATCTATAACTATTTTTACCCATAGGAATATAGTTTTTTTTTATAAAAATGATTTCCTAAATAATTTATGTAAATTGTTTTGCTAAATAAAAGATAGTTTCACTAATTTGGTTTTCAGCCTAAAATGATTCTTGGATTTTAAAATATATTCTCTAAAAAAATATATATTTTTAGTATAAATACTACTCTTCGCAAATTCTTTTCTATTGCCAAGTCTTGACCACCACTGATCGCGTGTCCCTATTCAGACCACGTTTGCATCGACCCCGGCTATTGGACTACATGACTTGACAGAACATCTCACCATACCAGGCGACACACCAGGCAAGACACCTTGCCTTTACTGTTTAATTTCTTGCTCAATATCATGCATGCTTTTTCTTCATGTTGCACTTTCAAAACTATATATAGAGGTAAATTATTATACTTTATGCAATTGGCTTAGAGTTAAGGGACCACCGTATGTTTAGTGCATCTCATAAACTGTCACGATGTACCACGGATTGTGTATGAGTTGTGAGTCACATATAGATGCGAACTTACGTGCTGACTGATCATTGGTGCGTGCAGGCCGTGCGTTAGGATATAACTGCTAATAGATTTATGTAGAAGACTTGGCAGTTATTAAGGATTAAACAGGGTCGTGGAGTCGACACATGTATAGTATCGTTGGGGGGAGGGGACAGTTATTAGCGTAGGGGCTACATTTATTTTTACACACATTTTGGGCCGAGGGTGACTTTCATGAGCACTACCTTCTGCCCATGCCGATAATGTCTCGGATGAGCGCTACTTGACGGCCACTCTCTATTACTTGCTTGCGTGAATCCGTTACAGCCCATGCGTAGAACGTTGTCCTCTGAAGTGCATTCCACATGGAATGGTTAGGACCCTTTACTCATGTATACTTTTCTGTTGAGCTTTATTATTCAGTTTATCGGCATGATATTATGTGTTTTGTTACGTCCCTCTGAGGACCTGGTTTTTCCCCAATTGTGTGTTTTCGTGATTTCTTGCAGGTGCTCTAGCTAAGGCCATGACTTGCGCTCTATCCTTCGTGATAATTTCTTTTTGCTTCGCTCGATCAATCACTTTCTTTGTATATTTCTTCTCTATTTAAATTAGTTGGTAGTGGACTTTGTCTCCGCCCAACGATTGTATACATGACAAACTCAAAGTTGCTTTTATATTATCATTTATCTTCGTGGATGAGATTTAGTTTTGTCTTGGATTACTACATTTTACAGCTTATGTATACATACAAGGCATTGTGCTTCGTATGTATACAGCTAGCATGATACGTATCTAGTCTCAAGTATTTAGGACTGGGGCGTTACACTATGATGGCAGCCTTGGCTAGACCTCCACCACCACCTCCAGTACCAGCACCAGCCCTGCATCCTTATGAAGGATCTATCAAGAATTTCACAGACATGAATCCCAAGGCCTTTAGAGGAACGGAGAAGCCACTAAAGGTGTCGCAATGGCTTATTAGTACAGAGAAGTTACTGAAGGCATCCCAGTTGCCAGCTCGAGATTGGATGACGGCAGTGGACCTACTGTTAGAAGATAATGCTCACCACTGGTGGAAGGCACAAGAGAGACAATTAGGCACTGGGATCACCTGGAAGCAGTTCTATGATGCATTTTATGAGAGACTCTTCCCTATTCATGTTCGAGACGGTCTGTACGACCAGTTCCTTCACCTGAAGCAAGGGAATATGACAGTTGATGAGTATGACTAAGAGTTCAATCGCCTGAGTAGATTTGGTGCGGGATTGATCCCGACAGAGTTAGAGAAGGTGAGAAGATTTAATCAGGGGCTTGTACCAGAGCTCAAGTCTTATACGACTACCCAGTCTCGAGTCTCCCATTCAGCTGTCTTGGAAGAAGCTTGTACTCAGGAGATTCTTCGCAAGGAGCAGCAGCAGACGTCGAGACGCCATACCCCAGCAGTTACACCAGCCCGAGCTACTCAGGGAGGACCTATTAGGAGGCCCACAAGATAACACCAGCAGGGACCCTCACCTTATCAGAATCCCGTTTGCCATTGCTGTGGAAAGCAAGGACATCTTCAGAACGACTGCAGGACTCGCCTTGGATTGTGCTTGAGATGTGGATCCAACCAGCACATGCTCAAGGACTGTCCGGAGCAACAGGCGATAGTACATGTGTGGCAGAACCCGAGGCCTACCGCCCCAGCTCTTCTAGCACCACGGCCCGTAGCAGGAGCACCTCGCCCACCATTGCCTTCCCAAGGCGCACAATACAACCAGGCCAGAGCTCAGGGCCCGGGACAAAATTTTGGGCAGGTATTCTCGCTTGCTGTGGAGGATATCGAGACAGAGGTAGAGGTCATAACAGGTATGGTTTTAGTTGCTCCATTTCCTTCTATTACGTTGTTTGACACGGGAGCCACTCATTCATTCATAGCCACTAGTTTTGCCACTAGACATAGCATTTCCATCACACCCTTATCTAAGAATGTTATAATCCTCACTGGAGGAGGAGTTGTACCTGTTAGTGGTGTTTGTAGACTTTGTCCTGTAGTGATACGTGGTAGAGAGATGAAAGCGTGACTTCTTGTATTTCCTATGCCTGCATTCGTCGTGGTTCTCGGAATGGACTGGTTGACCAGCATTTCGCCCTCATAGACTGCCATAGGGGCAGTATCATCTTTAGACCGCCAAACATGACAGAGTTCTAGTTCACCAAAGAAGAAGGAGAGAGTTGTGATGCACCCACATTAGGGACTCACATGATGATGCATGATGCCCCTCAGCACCCTATTATCACCGAGTTCGAGGATGTATTCCCCGAAGATTTGCCAGGACTGCCACCTGACCGAGACATTGAGTTTTCTATTGAGCTTATTCCCGGAGCCGAGCCTATTTTATCTCGAGTATATCGTCTGGCACCTAAGGAGTTGGTAGAGATGAAGATGCAGATTGACGACTTGTTGGAGAAGGGCTTCATTTGTGCCAGTGTGTTTCCATGGGGAGTGCCCGTTCTTTTTGTGTCTAAGAAAGACGGGACAGTACGCATGTGCATCGACTACAGAGCCTTGAATGCAGTAACAGTAAAGAATAAGTATCTCTTGCCGCGCATAGACGATCTATTTGATCAACTGAGTGGAGCAAAAGTATTCTCCAAGATTGACTTACGATCGGGCTATCACCAATTGAAGGTTCGGAAGGAAGACATTGCAAAGACGGCCTTTCGATCGAGATATGGACACTACGAGTTTTTGGTCATACCTTTCGGTTTGACCAACGCTCCCGCAGTTTTCATGAATTTAATGAACAAGATCTTTCACCAGTACTTGGACAAATTTGTGGTCATTTTCAT
Organism: Iris pallida; assembly: GCA_029216955.1. Taxonomy (NCBI): domain Eukaryota; kingdom Viridiplantae; phylum Streptophyta; class Magnoliopsida; order Asparagales; family Iridaceae; genus Iris; species Iris pallida. The sequence continues at coordinate 14,711,237 of JANAVB010028820.1, forward strand.
AGATGATATCTTGATTTACTCTAAGAGTCAAGAGGAGCATGAGCAGCATCTACGGATGGTTTTGGGAACGTTGAGGAATGAACGACTCTTCGCGAAGCTTAGCAAGTATGAGTTCTTCCTCAAGGAGGTATCATTTCTTGGACACATTGTTACTGGAGACGGCATATCAGTGGATCCAGAAAAGATCACAGCAGTCAAGGCATGGCCCGCTCCCACATCAGCTTCTGAGGTGAGAAGTTTTCTTGGACTTATGGGTTATTACCGAAGGTTCGTAGAAGATTTTACTCGAATAGCGGATCCTATGACTCGACTCACTCGCAAGGATCAGGAGTTTGTATGGACGGAGGAGTGTCAAGCCACTTTCGACGAGTTGAAGAAGCGCTTGACCACTGCACCTATCTTGACACTACCATCGGGCCCAGGAGGTTTTGTAATTTATAGCGATGCATCCGGGAATGGGTTACTATGCGTATTGATGCAGCACGGTCGTGTAGTGGCATACGCATCGAGGCAATTGAGGGTGCATGAGAAAAACTATCCGACCCACGATCTAGATCTCGCAGTGGTTATCTTTGCTTTGAAGCTATGGAGACACAACTTGTATGGCGAGAAGGTTGATATCTACACTGATCATAAGAGCCTCAAGTACGTGTTCACGTAGAAAGAGTTGAATATGAGACATCAATGTTGGTTGGAGTTGATGAAGGATTACGAGATCGAGCTACATTATCATCCGGGCAAGGCTAATGTCGTGGCAGACGTACTAAACCGTAAGCCAATGGCTCACTTCTTGACCACGCAGAAGGAGTTGATTAGAGACTTGCAACAGCTCAGTATTGAGGTAGTATTTCCCGGAGCAGATGGCGTATTAGCTAATCTCCAAGGGCAATCATCATTAATAGAGAGGATCAATGCGACATTGTCCACTGATGCTAGATTCCAACGACTTCGAGAGAGGACTGAAGCAGGAGAGCAGATGGGATTGAGGATTCATCCCGATGGGACATTATGATGTGGTGATCGTATTTATGTTCCTAATGGAGAACTACGACAGGAGTTGATGGCAGAAGCACATAGTTTGACTTACTCTATTCATCCCGGAGAAACTATGATGTACCGGGACTTACGGCAGTATTATTGGTGGCACGGAATGAAGCAAGAAATAGCTCGTTTTGTGGCCAAGTGTTTGGTATGCCAACAAGTGAAGGCCGAGCACCAGAGGACTGTCGGATTATTACAGCCGCTACCCATTCCCGAGTGGAAGTGTGAGCACATTACAATGGACTTTGTCATGGGGTTTGTAGCCTCCCTTCCCGGAATTTTGAAATTTTTTTATTATTGATTTAAACAGTGATTTTTAGAATGTTTATAAATAATTATTTAATTAATTATTACGGTAGATGACTTTAGCCATGGTTAGGAATTAGAGTACCAGACGTCTAGGAATCATGACACGGTTGGTGCAGTGGCGTGTTTTGACTAGTGTTTAACCATGGTAGGGGAATGCCAAGCCATATGAATATCCTAACTAAGAAAACCATGCCAAGTTGCGGCTTGCCCTATAAAATGATTTAATTTAGTTTTATTGTGATTAAGACTTTTTAGGAGACCCGACGAGCCCGGACTTGACCCGAACCAAGTCCAAGCTCATGTAAGCAATTAGTGCATCCAATGACCCATGTAGCCATATTTTATGTGTATACCAATATTTTGTATTTATTTCTAGAATTGATAAATATTTTCTAAATACGGGTTATAAGTATAATATAAGGTAGTATTATTATTATTATATGGCATTTTTGGATTGTTGTACGATTTCTTTTGTAGATCAGTTGAAATATAGGAATAATGTATCACCCAATGCCATACCTCTTGTTAGTATTTTAGTATGTATTAAGTTTACTACTAGCATTATTGTTGTTATTAAATGATTTGTTAATTGTGAAATCCTCGACAAATTAGTTTAGTTATATGTTTATATATGTACAATTACTTTATTATATAGGGATTGAATTTATATAAGAAATAAGATTATTATTATTAATTATTATTATTATTATTATCATTATTATTATTATTATTATTTTTGTTATTATTATTATCATTATTATTATTATTGTTGTTATTATTATTATCATTACTATTAAGGAATAACCCCAGCCCAACCCACAAACCCCAGGCTCGAGCCCACAAGCACGAGCCCACAGAGCTTACCAAAGCTCAGCCCAAACACCCCAGCGCATGTTTAAACGATCACATCATGTATTTATACGCGCGACAGAGAGGGAGAGTAGTCGGAAGGAAATTTTAGCAAAACCCTAAACAGGATCCCTTGCCGCCACCCTAACACAAGGGCGCACCCCTCCGTGCGCGTCGTCGCCCCAGACCGACCGTCGGCCGGCGACAGCAGACCGCCGGAGACAGTGCGCGCGCAAGAAAACAGAGCGCTGCCCTGTTTATCGACAGTAGTGAGGTACACTTCTCGACCGAATTTCTTCACGTGTTCTCCATTATTTTTGATTTCATAAGTTGCTATAGGAACCTAATATAACCCTCTTTAGATCCCGGTAAACAACTTCGATAATCGTAGGAAAACTCGTCCGCAATATCGACACAAAGTCGAGTGGAAACGGTGCAAAAATAGGACATTAGTTCAGTCCAGACACTCAACTTAGAAGGCAATTTTTCGCCAATCCATAGACCGAATTCGAAAACCATCTGAACTGACTTCTAGACAACCTAACCAGCATTAAAACCCTATTTTTATATTATTTTTATAATCACTAGATGTTAAGATAAATTGACTTGAAAATCATGAAAAACCTATTTTTAAAACTGAAGAAAATATTGAAAACTCATCCACACGACGTGCGTCCCGCTAATCCGGGCGACGTGGTCACGAACCGAAAGCATCAAAATGTGCATAACAGCTTCGTGGTCGTGTGGGCTTTGACGGAATTCAAATTGGTCGCGTGTGCGCGACGAATTTGATACGTATCCGTCAAAATTCACCGTATCGACCTCTGTGCAAATTCCCCAATTTCTTCGTGCACGTTCGTCAGATCGAGACGAAACTTGCGCCAGCAGGACCGTATTATTTTTTGGTCCTGATGCCAAGTTTGGTCCGATTCTGAGACTGTGAAATCGGAACGCCGTTTTGCGGGTCCCACGGTCCCACTCAATGGGCAATTTTGTGCACTGCCCGCCGAAATCCAACTTTGGACATACAGTTGGGTTTGTATCGGAAAATCGGATCCGTAGACATGTAGTTTGATGACTTTAGAGACCTTTGGCTCTGGCACGCTTTTCGGTGCAAAGCGGGTCCAATGACGGATATCATTTTTGCCCGAAATTACCGTTTTGCCCCTGTGTCCAGAATTGGACTTAAGGACAGGCAATCCTAGCTAATTTGACTATTCTTAGAATGTTAGTAATTTTTATTTCAGCATCTGGAGACTTCTGCATGTGTTGACTGATTGTGGCTCATTGAGCGGTATAGTATGATTGGTTTCTCCAGCTAAGGACCTCAGGCAAGTGCACTTTCTGATTGCTTTCGATTCATAGTAGTCTTTTTATTTTATGTCTATACATATATCTTGCTGCTTGTTGACACGCTCTTCACACGGAGTAGTCGGGAGGGGAAATATCTTAGTAGACATGTGGACTACCCAGAAGTATCCCCCGTGTCTTTCGTGAATGATAGCAGCTGCACACGACACGTGCAGTGTGCCGTATTTACTCCCTAGCCGTTCACTTGTCGAAACAGATATTTCACACCACCTAGGTAGATGTCTTTTATTTTTCCTTTACTTCTCTATCGTGCTATGTCATCAGTTATCTTCCGGTTTTCATATCTCATATGTTATTTTTATGTCTTGTTAATTCTATTATGTTTTCGCATTGCCGTCGGTTTGTGTACTTGTTCCATTCCTGACTGGAAGCCAACATTTTTCAGGTTAGCCGCGATCACTCTTAGCACTAGGAAGACATGGGTATGCTGAGGCCGACCTAGATAGTGGAACTAGTTGTCATTTTTATTAATTGTGAGAACTTTGTATTTTCCTTTAAATATAAATGTTGCAAATATTGTAATAAACTTAGAAATGTGAATGAGCAACAAATATTATATTTTATGATTTTTGAGCATTTATTTCTTGCGGGCTTGACAGCGTTCTACCGCCGACTCTGCGGCGTAGGCTGGCTTGGACACGTCTCGTATCCGAAAAAGCGGGTGCGGGTCGTGACAAGTTTTTGTGGTGGCCCATGCAGGTCAGTTTTCGTAAAAGATTGTGAACTCGTGATGGTACGTTAGTCGTACTATTACGAGACTGTGACCAGGAAATGCTCATTCATAATTAGAATTAAAATAATTTAGGAGAATAACTAGGACTAGGAGTCCCTTGTTCAAATTGACCGTTGGGTAGTTAAGGTTATTAGATAGGCCATGCAATTTAGATAGCTTGCTAGATCCCTATAGGTACACTATTACTTTTGATATAATAATGTGATCCAATGTGGATATATTATTCGCTTGGTATGTAGGCTTGCCTGGAATTAAGGCGTTAATTTTGATAAACTGTTCAATTTTCTTATTTAGATATAAATCGTATATCATAAGTTAGAATTGTCTGTTTTAAATTCTCTTTTGCTGTAAGGAGTTAGTTTATAATTTTTGATTCTGTTAATTGTGTACGAATCTCGAGTTAGATTTTGATTCTCACAAAACTCGAACTACTTGCGCCTCCTTTCCAAAAATATCGCCTACTTATATTTAGACTAATCTTGACCAACGCTGCTATTACAGCCTAGTTTTGCAAGCTTACTCTTTTATCGAGCTTGATTCAGGACATATGTTTATTGGGGACGTCCGTTAACATAATGTCTAATCAGAATCATTGTATTACGGTCTGATCAACCATGATGCATTTGGTTCGCTCTTCATCTAATTATCCTACGTGGATTGAGATGTAGATGTCTCTAGGATCTCATCCGCGACTGCTTGACAAATCCTCTTGAATTATGCATTCGCCTTTGAATCACGTAATTGTATTCAGTGACATCTCTCTTGAACTCTTATTGTTTTTGTCTTTCACCGATAAGAAAGACGAAAGCTCGTAATTGATAGATAGATACAGAGTATCTCCATGGCTATGATAGTGGTATACGCAAATGTAGCTACCATCGGCCTTTCCTTGGCTTGACTTATATCTACCGTATTCCGTTATGCTGTGCCTTGTTCTTTATTGACCAGAGTCGAGGTACAATATCCGGACTTTGGAATTTTTCTAACCTCATTATTCCTAAAACCATATCCTAGTTTCTAAGGTGGGTAGACTGCAAGCCTTCTAACATTTTTGAGATATACGAAGACTACCGATTAAGTAGAATGATTTCCATTAGGATGATGATTAGTGCCCATGGACCCCCACTTTCCATTTAGATCATTTCGTGTCCCCGACCGTGCCATTAATATTCGGAGCACGAGACTAATTGTTACCTCCCAACAAATTTCATATGCAAGATCTAGACGAGACCACCTTCATCTAGGTATATCACATCCCACTCAAAACCGTCCCCTTGTACTCTATTTTTGAGGTACGACTTCCATGTCAGAGGACTAGTTATATCCCTTACCATAATACCGGTACACTTCCCGACTTCCATTAGAGCCTCAACTTTAACTCATTTCCTTCGACCAAATATATAGAGGTGACCTACTCGAAGCCCACTATGCACATTCCACTAGTGTGCCACTCAATTGAGGCCTTATGTGCTACTTAAAACACAAAAGTCACTGAAGGCGCATTTGGGCTTATGGACCTAGCTAACCAACCCGACTAGCAACTAGCTCAACTACTTGGAAGGAACTCTATTCTAGGTTACCCTAACCTAGTAGACATTGTTGTATCTTGGGATCTTGTTCAGTCCACATAGATTAAAATCCAAGGTTCATCCAATCCACGATTGATGTCCAAATAGGGAACCCATTAAGACCCAGTAAAACCTATCCATGCGTACCACCATATTTGGACTATAAAACCGAACTGTTTGAATTAGGCCCCTATACCTGCTATGTAGCGTCCACCTCTTAGGATGGATAGCCATTCGTAAACTCTACCTGGAAGTCGCGATACGATCTTGTATTGCATTTATATCCCTTGTTTGTGTGTTTAGTTAACCACGAATAGATCCCAATCTTGATTTCTCAAATTTTGACCTATTTGGGAACCTTGTTTAGAATTTCGAGAGAAGGACTTCTGTATTGCATGGACTGCAAGCTCCTCCAAGAAAAGAAGGGTCTTCGATTTAGCAAATAACTGGACTAGAGCAGCACAATCTAGCAAATAAGTCAATGGTTCGTAAAACTTTCTTCCTATCTGCATTATTGGATATTCTCTATCGCTCTTGAAACTTCATAGTTGCTCTCGATTATTCGTCCTTATCTTCCTGTCCTGCCTTTTGCAAAGCGACGAATGGTCATGCTTATTAGAATTTATCAATATATATATATTTTAGCTACTGGTGTAAATTTGTTGTTTGTTAAATTTTGGGTTGCTTGATGGATACGAGAGGATTATAGATACCTTATGCCTAGATATTGTTGGTAGGTTGTTAGCAACCAGTTAGAAGATTTTAAGATTTTAGTTTGAGGAGTAGTGTGACCAAAGGTGGGTAGAAGTCTTGAAGGCTAAATGGCTAGAAGGAGGATACAATTATTTTCGAGAATTAAAATTTAAGGAGATTAAGGTTATAGTAGACTTCTTTTTAAATTTAAGGATAGTTATGAATTAGAATTTCGAGGACGAAATTATTTTTAAGGTGGGTAGATTTGTAGCCTCCCTTCCCGGGATTTTGAATTTTTTTTTATTATTGATTTAAACAGTTATTTTTAGAATATTTATAAATAATTATTTAATTAATTATTATGGTAGATGACTTTAGCCATGGTTAGGAATTAGAGTACCAGACGTCTAGGAATCATGACACGGTTAGTGCAGTGGCGTGCTTTGACTAGTGTTTAACTATGGTAGGGGAATGCCAAGCCATAGGAATGTCCTAACTAAGAAAACCATGCCAAGTTGCGGCATGCCCTATAAAATGATTTAATTTAGTTTTATTATGATTAAGACTTTTTAGGAGACCCGGCGAGCCCGAACTTGACCCGAACCAAGTCCAAACTCATGTAAGCAATTAGTGCATCCAATGACCCATGTAGCCATATTTTATGTGTATACCAATATTTTGTATTTATTTCTAGAATTGATAAATATTTTATAAATACGGGTTATAAGGATAATATAAGGTAGTATTATTATTATATGGCATTTTTGGATTGTTGTACGATTTCTTTTGTAGATCAGTTGAAATATAGGAATAATGTATCACCCAATGCCATACCTCTTGTTAGTATTTTAGTATGTATTAAGTTTACTACTAGCATTATTGTTGTTATTAAATGATTTGTTAATTGTGAAATCCTCGACAAATTAGTTTAGTTATATGTTTATATATGTACAATTACTTTATTATATAGGGATTAAATTTATATAAGAAATAAGATTATTATTATTATTATTATTATTATTATTATTATTATTATTATTATCATTATTATTATTATTGTTGTTATTATTATTATTATCATTATTATTATTATTGTTGTTATTATTATTATCATTACTATTAAGGAATAACCCCAGCCCAACCCACAAACCCCAGGCCCGAGCCCACAAGCACGAGCCCACAGAGCTTATCAAAGCTCAGCCCAAACACCCCAGTGCCTGTTTAAACGATCTCAGCATGTATTTATACGCGCGACAGAGAGGGAGAGTAGTCGGGAGGAAATTTTAGCAAAACCATAAACAGGATCCCTCGCCGCCACCCTAACACATGGGCGCACCCCTCCGCGCGCGTCGTCGCCCCAGACCGGCCGTCGGCCGGCGACAGCAGACCGCCGGAGACAGTGCGTGCGCAAGAAAACAGAGCACTGCCCTGTTTATCGACAGTAGTGAGGTACACTTCTCGACCGGATTTCTTCACGTGTTCTCCATTATTTTTGATTTTGTAAGTTGCTATAGGAACCTAATATAACCCTCTTTAGATCCCAGTAAACAACTTCGATAATCGTAGGAAAACCTGTCCGCAATATCGACACGAAGTCGAGCGCAAACGGTACAAAAATAGGACATTAGTACAGTCCAGACACTCAACTTAGCAGGCAATTTTTCGCCAATCCATAGACCGAATTCGAAAACCATCTTAACAGACTTCTAGACAACCTAACTGGCATTAAAACTCTATTTTTATATTATTTTTATAATCACTAGATGTTAAGATAAATCGACTTGAAAATTATGAAAAACCTGTTTTTAAAACTGTAGAAAATATTGAAAACTCATCCACACAACGTGCGTCCCGCCAATCCGGGCGACGTGGTCGCGAACAGAAAGCATCGAAATGTGTATAACAGCTTCGTGGTCGTGTAGGCTTTGACGGAATTCAAATTGGTCGCGTGTGCGCGACGAATTTGATACGTATCCGTCAAAATTCACCGTATCGGCCTCTTTACAAATTTCTCAATTACTTTGTGCACGTTCGTCAGATCGAGACGAAACTTGCGCCAGCAGGACCGTATCATTTTTTTGCTCCTGTATGCCAAGTTTGGTCCGATTCTGAGACAGTGAAATCGGAACGCCGTTTTACGGGCCCCACGGTCCCACTCAACGAGCGATTTTGTGCACGGCCCACCGAAATCCGACTTTGGATATACGGTTGGGTTCGTATCAGAAAACCTGATCCGTAGACATATAGTTTGACGACTTTAGCGACCGTTGACTCTGGCACGCTTTTCGGTGCAAAGCGGATCCAATGGCGGACACCGTTTTTGCCCAAAATTACCGTTTTCCCCCTATGTCCAGAATTAAACTTAAGGACAGGCAATCCTAGCTAATTTGACTATTCTGAGAATGTTAGTAATGTTTATTTCAGCATATGGAGATTTTTGTATGTGTTGACTGATTGTGGCTCATTGAGCGGTATAGTATGATTGGTTTCTCCAACTAAGGACCTCAGGCAAGTGCACTTTCTGATTGATTTCGATTCAAAGTAGTCTTTTCATTTCATGTCTATACATATATCTTGCTCTTGTTGACACGCTCTTCACACGGAGTAGTCGGGAGAGAAAATATCTTAGTAGACATGTGGACTACCCAGAACTATCCTCCGTCTTTCGTGAATGATAGCAGCTGCACACAACGTGTGCAGTGTGCCGTATTTATCCCCTAGCCGTTCACATGTCAAAACAGATATTTCACACCACCTAGGTAGATGTTTTTTATTTTTTCTTTACTTCTCTATCGTGCTATGTCATCAGTTATCTTCCAGTTTTCATATCTCATATGTTATTTTCATTTCTTGTTAATTCTATTATGTTTTTGCATTACCGTCGGTTTGTGTACTTGTTCCATTCCTGACTGAAAACCAACATTTTTCAGGTTAGCCGCGATCACTCTTAGCACTGGGAAGACATGGGTATGCTGAGACCGACCTAGATAGTGGAACTAGTTGTCATTTTCATTAATTGTGAGAACTTTGTATTTTTCTTTAAATATAAATCTTGTAAATGTTGTAATAAACTTAGAAATGTAAATGAGCAGCAAATATTATATTTTATGATTTTTGAGCATTTATTTCTTGCGGGCTTGACAGCGCTCTACCGCCGACTCTGCGGCGTAGGCTGGCTTGGACACGTCTCGTATCCGGAAAAGCGGGTGCAGGTCGTGACAGGGTTTCCTCGGAGTCCTAGTGGACGAGATGCAGTATGGGTGATTGTTGATAGACTTACCAAGTCAGCGCACTTCTTACCTTTTAGGGTAGGGCAGTCCACAGAAGTTTTGGCGGATATGTATATAAAGCAAATAGTGAAGTTACACGGTGTACCAGTTAGCATCGTGTCGGACCGTGACTCGAGGTTTACCTTATATTTTTGGAGGAGTATGGAGGACATTTTTGGTACACGTTTGAAGTTTAGCATGTCGTACCATCCGCATACAGATGGCCAGTCAGAGCGTACAATTCAGACGCTAGAGGATATATTGAGAGCGTGTATGCTTGACTTTGGCGGATCATGGGAGGACCACCTTCATCTTGTAGAGTTTTCTTACAACAATATCTATCAAGCGAGCATTCAGATAGCTCCTTTTGAAGCATTGTATGGTATGAAGTGTCGATCTCCTGTCTGTTGGAGAGACATTGGAGAGCGACAGATATTTGGTCCCGAGATGATTTTGAGCACAGTGGAGAAGGTGAAGAAGATACAAGGCCACCTGTAAGCAGCACAGGATCGACAGAAGTAGTGGGCAGACAATCGTCGTCGACCTTTGGAATTCAAAAAAGGCGACCTTATTTTCTTGAAGATATCCTCCACTAGAGGTACGATTCTATTCGGAGGACGTGGCAAGTTGAGTCCAAGATACATCGGTCCTTTTGATATCTTGGTGCGTGTGGGAGAAGTTGCTTATAGATTGGCCTTGCCACCGTCGCTAGAGGGAGTACATGACGTGTTCTACGTGTCTCAGCTGAGGAGGTACGTGGCAGACAGCAATCATGTGCTTGATCACCCTGAGATCACCGTTGGACCGAGTTTGTCGTACGAAGAGCAACCAGTAGGTATCCTCGATCGTCGAGTGAAGTTGTTGTGGAATCAATCTATACCATTGGTTCGCATGGCATGGAAGCATCATCCGCCAGGAGAGTCTACTTGGGAACGCGAGGACAACATTCGGAATCGTTACCCGCAATTGTTCGAAGATCGAGGTACGTCTTGCATGAGTAGACCCTTCAAATTATTTGTATTACATTTGACCCCCTACCTTAGTTTAATTTCGAGGACGAAATTTTCTTTAAGTTGGGTAGGATGTAAACCCCCATATTTTATGCAAAATTTATTTTTTACAATTTCACTACTTTTATACATATTTATTCCTTTAGTTGTAGTTAAGGTATATATATATATGTATTATTTATTGGTGTGTATGTGTAATACTATTAAATATTAGTGTGAAACCCGCAATTTTTTTTTCGATTACATTTTTTATGTGTGGTTGCTAATTATTAATTTTGAAATTATTATTATTATTGAAATTTTAGAGTTTAAGTTAAAACCGTAAAAATGTTTATTAAAATTTATTTGCTAAATTGAATTTTTAGGAAAATCATATTTTTTAAAATATTATTAATCCTAGAATTTTGATTTTTGTTCCGACCCGTTCTGACCTGTCCCGAGCCTGACTTGAACCCATCTCGAACCTAAGTTCAATTTTTTCGAAATTAAGTTTTGAAATCCATTTAGATTATAATTATGAAGTTTAATACTATTCTTATAGAAATAAAGCAATTCTTTGTTTAATCTTAACTATTAATACTCTCATTAAGATATTTTTCAACTCTCATTCACTCTCATTTGTTGCCAACAATAGGAAACTTCTTTCTTTCCTACCAAATCGCATGGCCGACCCCTCTCATTCCGAAACTGGCCACCCTCGGCATTCCGAAACCGCCGAGTCTCCTCTCTTCCCGTAACTCCCATCCTACACTCCTATAAAACCCATCTCCTTCTCCAATCTATCCACCACTCTTCCAAACCCACTTCCCACAATTTCCCCAAAGCCCTAACCGAGCCCTAGTTGACCGGCCGCTCGTTTCTGGCAACTCTCGGCCGACCGAGCGGCTCCGCCCACCCCGACGATCTTCCGCTGGAGATCCCTCCGCCTGAGCGCGCCCCGCCCAGGCCGATCCCGCCGCCGTTCTTCCCCACGGCCGCGGCCAGGCCATTTTCGGCCGACCCTCTGCAGCGATTTCCCGAGCGGCCCTTCCGCCCGAGAACCGGTGGCTTTCCGTCGCCGTGGTGCCCCGTCACCCGAACCGATCCGTAGCCGTCCGTGCTCGGTTCAGCACCTCCCCGTGCCCTAGCGCCATTCTCCACCCTCCGCGCCTGGCCGACCAGCGGCTTTCTGCCGAACCCCTGAGCTCCGGTGCCACCCGCGAGTCTCTGGCTCCTCTTCGGGACGTTTCCCAGTTCTCTGGTGCTGTTCCCGTCGAATCCGCTCTTAGGCGTGGCCGTGCACTCTGTCAGTGTTTCGTTTCCGAGCAGTGACGTTTCGTTTCCAAGTTCCGATTTCGTTTCTGTGGATTCGCGAAGTTTATGCAGCCGTATTCCGGTGAGGCGTGTTCCGAGTCCGAGGCATCACTTCGGATTCCTTCGATTTCGGTAATTTCTGGATAGTCCCATAGTTCTCTATTTTAGTCTGTGATGAAAATTGGTCCCCGATTCCTTCGGGAATTTGGATTTTGGTTATGTTTCGATTAGTTATCATTTCCGAAGTTCCTTCGGAATTAGTATGCTGGGGTTTTTGTCTTTGCGATCTTTTCAATTTCGAAATTTTTCGACTCCTTGGAAACATTTCTGTGTTTATTATCTTGGGTTTAGTTAAAATTTGGTTTTGTGTTTTCTCGGAAATTTCGAGAATTATTTCGGATAGAATTCTGTTAGTTCTGATATCATTTCAGGATTTCGAATTTATTTCGGAAATGGTTTTGTGGTTATATTGGGTTATCCCTGGTTTGGGATTCGTTTTGCAGGAAAATCGATACGTTTCCCAGTTTTGGGTTATCCCGAAAATAGAGGGAATGCTGCCAAAATTTCTATAAAATTTGATTATATAATTTTTAAAATGAATTTCGAAAAAGAATATATTTTTGGATTTATTTGGGCGACGACCTTATTGGTCAATGGGCCCCAGTGAAATGCAAACGCACCGGTCTGTCCGGACGTTGAGGCAGAGTAGCTGTAAGTGAAGATTGGACCAGTTCTGAGACTCATACTATTTTATTATTAGAAATTACTAGTTATTATTATTATGAAATTTTGTAGGTAAATTTACAAGACTAACATTTTCCTTCTCTTATTTTCATTCATGGAAATGTAAGGGCATAAGCCCATTTATCTATTTTTGTAAATTTGTAATAAGTAGGAATCAGCTGTGGATTTTCTGGGATTGTGAACACGTAGGATAAATTAATATTAAATATTAATTATTAGTTAGAAATTCACGTTTTTCTCATTTAAAGAAAAGAAAATATATTTATATGTATAATTATAAAATACTAATTTTTCCCCAATAAATTGATAAAAACAAGTTTTTCGAAATAAAATATAAATTTAGATTTCCTTAATTGTAACGCACTAGAAAAACGTATTTTGATTGTATTGGTTAATACAAGACTAAAATTGACTAGGAAACAAAATCTAGAGATTGTAGCTAGATAATTCTAGAGTTGTGGTTTCTGAGACAAAATTTCCGGAATGTAGGACTTCAAAGAAGAGTGTGACTGTTCAAATTCCGAAGAACCAAACTCGTCCAACTTGAGAAATTTAAGGCAAGTACATTTATGTGGATTTACGATTATTTTAACAATCATTTCATTGCAAGTTTAAACCACTATTATACACGAACTCTTTTGAGAGTACTGACCGTATTGTTGGGGACTGGGGGAGTAGAGTAGTGGATATGACCAAATCCAAAATTAGAATAATTGACTGTATTAGCTTTCCCCTCTTCACACGGGGACAAGCCATACCGTATCGCTAGGATACTACTGTAACCCAATCCGGTCATATTCATTGCCTATTCATATCACTGTACTGTATTTCAAAACTGTTTCATCTTCAAACTGTTTAAAAGTGCATGATATTAATTGTCATTTTAATTGTTAAAATTTGCATAAATTGTACTTTGCTCCTTTCCTGACTGGATCCCCGTAGGTACTACTGATGACCTGGAGATGCTGATCAATAGCTATTATGATCCTGATTTGTACCCGGCGGTACTTCCACCTGAGGAGGATGTTGTGGCGTCTCCATAGATGCTACTTTAGTTTGAGAGTTTAGTTATTTCTGTGTTATTTCAAGTTTATGAATCCTTGTAACAGAACAAGTTTTATATTATCGTTTAAATAAATGTTGTGGCAAATTTAGTTTCAAATGTTGTTGATCACCTGCATATGGATTACAGCTTACTGCCGCCGTCTCATCAACGGTGCAGGCTGGGCATGATCCGATTCGACCCAAGTATTTGGGGACCGGGTCGTGACATGTTTTTAGTGGTGGCCCATGCAGGTCTATCAATCAACAACTTAGGAAAACCTAGGAAACAGTTAGAATACTAGAACATCAAATTGCCACAACATAGGACCGATATATATATATTAAATATTTTTGCTTGATTATAGACGGGTAGGCTACCTTGCTTATGTTTATATCCTAAACCTTCCAGAGAATGGCCACTGACAATACCAACCCTGCTGGCGATGGGATGTCAACACCTGATCAAACCCCACCGCCTCAACCAAGTCCGGGTTTTACACCCCATCCATTGAATGCACCTCGTGGGTTGTTTGCTGCTTCAACGATGGACCCATCATCTTCCCAGACGGAGATACAACCTCCTGTGGTTTCGCCCACTCCAGCTGCCCCACCGGTGCCTGTGGACCCCACTGACCTCATAGGTCTGCTAAGAGGAGTGCTAGAAGCCCAGAGAACTCAAGCTGAAGCTCATCGCGAGCAGACGGCCATTATGAAAGAAGGCATGGAGAATGCCCATAGCGTGGCAATGGCTGCACTGGAAAGAGGAGAAGCAGCTCATCAGGAACCAAGACCTGCCAAGGTAAACATAAATTTAAGGATTAATTTATGTAATAATAAGGCCATTTAATTAATGGAAATCATATTGCCAAGGTGGGCGATATTGAGAGCTTTAAGAAGCAGAACCCTCGACCCTTCAAGGGAACCGAGGGAATTGTCTATGCTGATGAATGGCTCGATAATATGGAGCATCTTCTAAGCGTTGCTCGGCTTCCAGAAGATCTCAAGGCTGAAGCAGTGGGACTCCAACTGCAAAATGTAGCAAGCACCTGGTATCAGAATGAACCCCGACTCCAGGATAGGCAGGTTGATTGGGACACCTTTAAGAGGTTGTTCAAGAGGAAGTTCTTTCCAACTTCAGAGTTGCGGGAGATGGAGCGACAATTCTAGAACCTGAAGCAGGGCAACATGACTGTGGGAGAGTATGCTGCTGAATTCGGCCAGCTCAGCCGATTTGCCAAGAACCTGGTTTCTGATCCTGACGATCGTGCTGAAAGGTTCAGATATGGACTAAGAGAAGAGATCCGCACCCATGTGATCTCAGGCGGTGCTAAGACTTATGAAAAGATCCTGGAGCGAGCTCAAGACATAGAGAAGAGCCAACCTGCCCGCTCGAAGAGAGATTATCCTGGAACTAACAACTTCCAGGGTAATCAGAAGAAGCCTAACAACAACAATAACAACAGCAACAACAACAACCGTCCTTCCTACCAGCAGGCGAGGAACAATGACAAGGCGCCTCAGAGATAGATCCCCGTCTGCGACTTTTACAAGAGGCCGGGACATCTGGCAAACATCTGCAGGAAGAGACAAGGGCACTGCCTAGTCTGTGGGTCTTCCACCCATCAAGTGAGGGACTGCCCTTTGTCGACTAACCGGACTGGAGCAACTCCACAGAAAGGACCTCTGCCCACTCAGCAACAACAGTTTGGGCAACATCAACAGAAGACGGGGCGAGCTTTTGCCCTGACAGCAGTGGAACCAGAGCCAGCTCAGGAACCTGTAGCGGATGTCATATCAGGTTCTATCTATGTGCATTCCTACCCTGCCTTAGCTTTATTTGATTCGGGAGCATCACATAGTTTCATAGCCACGAAATTCATATCTGCACACTATATAGTTACTGGCTTTCGCAAGAAAATCTGTAGAGTTATGACTGGAGGAGGACCCCTACCTATCACTGAGATCTGTGAATGCCCTATCACCATAGCTGGCCATAACTTTATAGCACCTTTGCTTGTCATGCCCTTACCTAACTATGATGTAGTCCTAGGGATGGACTGGTTAAGTAAGCAGCATGCGCTGATAGACTGTCATCGAGGATGTGTAGTCTTCAGTCCACCTGGAGAACCGGAGTTTGAAATCTCTCGAACTCCGGAGGAGATAGAATGTGTTACCTATACCTCTATCACTGAAGAGTCCGGACCTCCGCACCCTATCATAGCAGAATTTATGGATGTTTTTCCTGATAGTCTTCCCGGGTTACCCCCAGACCGAGATATAGAGTTCACCATTGACCTAGTCCCCGGCTCTTTCCCTATTTCTAAGGGATGCTACAGAGTCAACCCGAAGGAGGCCAAGGAGATGAAGGACCAGATCAATGAACTGAAGGCTCTGGGATTCATTCGAGACGGAGCTTCACCCTGGGGGGCACCAGTCTTGTTTGTTCCCAAGAAGGACGAAACTGTGAGGATGTGCATCGACTACCGGGCGCTGAACAATATCACAATCAAGAACAAGTACCCTTTGCCCCGGATCGATGACCTGTTTGACCAACTCAGTGGAGCCAAGGTGTTCTCGAAGATTGATCTCAGATCTGGCTACCATCAGATCAAGGTCAGGAAGGAGAACATTCCCAAGACGGCGTTCAACACCAAGTATGGGCAGTTTGAATTCTTGGTCATGCCGTTTGGACTGACAAATGCTCCTGCTGTATTCATGAACCTTATGAACAAGGTTTTCCATGAATACTTAGATCAATTTGTTGTTGTCTTCATTGATGACATTTTGATCTATTCGAAGACTGAAGAGGAGCATGAGGAGCATCTCAGGAAAGTTCTGGGAACTTTGAGGAAAGAGAAGTTGTATGGTAAGCTATCCAAATGTGAATTCTTTCTAGACAAGGTGGATTTTCTTGGCCATGTTGTCACAGGAGAAGGAATTTTGGTGGATCCTAAGAAGATAGCTGCTGTGGAGAAGTGGTCTACCCCAAGCTCAGTTGCTGAGATCAGAAGTTTCTTGGGCTTGGCTGGCTACTACCGGAAGTTCGTGAAGGACTTTGCTAGAATTGTCGAGCCGATGACGAAGCTGACTCGGAAGAATGAAGAGTTCATCTGGACGAAAGATTGCCAGGCTGCATTCGAGGAGCTGAAGAAGAGGCTTACCACTGCACCAATCCTTGCGCTACCCGCAGGATCCGGTGGTTTCATAATTTACAGTGATACCTCTGGAAAAGGATTGGGATGTGTTCTTCAACAGAATGGGAAAGTGATTGCTTACGCATCTAGGCAATTACGGAACCATGAGAAGAATAATCCCACACATGACCTGGAGCTGGCGGCAGTTATCTTTGCGTTGAAGCTATAGAAGCACTATTTGTATGGAGAGAGAGTGGAGATATACACAGACCACAAAAGTCTGAAGTATGTTTTCACTCAGAAAGAGTTGAACATGAGGCAAAGAAGATGGCTGGAACTAATGAAGGACTTTGACATCGACCTGCAATACCACCCGGGTAAGGCTAATGTCGTCGCTGATGCACTTAGTCGATACCCAGTGGCGATGTTCTTAACTAAGGAGCGGCATCTGCTAGAGGACATCGAGAAGCTTGGATTAGAGATCATATTGTCTGGAGATAGAAGGATGGAGCTGGATGCTGATTCAGTACTGATGAAGTTGCAAGTGAGCTCGTATCTGATGGACAAAATCAAGGAGACTCAGTTTCAAGACGAGGCACTTTGCAAACTGAGAGACCAAGTGTTGGCGGGAACACTTGAGGGTTTCTCAATCGCCAGCGATGGAGCTTTGAAGAATGGTACGAGGCTTTGTGTACCATCTGGCGAACTGAAGAACGAACTGATGAAGGAAGCGCACCAGTCGCAGTATTCTATACATCCTGGAGCTAATAAGATGTATCGGGATATGCGCACTATTGTTTGGTGGTATGGAATGAAGAAAGATGTGTCCAGATTCGTGGCGAGATGTTTGATCTGTCAGCAAGTGAAGGCCAGTAGACAGAGACCCGCAGGACTTCTACAACCGCTGGACATTCCGGAGTGGAAGTGGGAGCACATCACAATGGATTTCGTGTCAGGTTTACCTCATTCCCAAGGAGGGAAGGATGCCATCTGGGTTATAGTGGACCGACTAACCAAGTCAGCTCACTTTATTCCCTTCAAGGTTGGTTTATCCATCGAGAAGTTGGCGGCACTATACATGCGACACATCTACCGGATTCATGGAGTACCGGTAAGCATTGTATCTGACCGAGACACTCGTTTTACCTCTCACTTTTGGAAAAGTTTGCATGACAGCCTGGGGACACAGTTGAAGTTCAGCACTGCCTATCACCCCCAGATAGATGGTCAATCAGAGAGGACGATTCAGACACTGGAGGATATGCTGAGATCGTGTGTCTTGGAGTTCGGAGGATCGTGGGAAGACTATTTACACTTGGTAGAGTTTTCTTATAATAACAGCTACCAAGCCAGCATTGGTATGACCCCATTTGAGGCTCTGTATGGACGTCGTTGCCGTACACCATTGGCATGGGACGACGTAGGAGAAAGAGTACTACTGGGCCCAGAGATGGTGACTGACGCAGCAGAGAAGGTGAAGATAATCAGAGACAAGCTCAGAATTGCCCAGGACAGACAGAAGCATTGGGCAGACAGCAGTCGTCGACCACTGCTGTTTGAAGAAGGAGATAAAGTCTTTGTGAAGATTTCTCCTACCAGAGGTACAATCAGATTTGGCAGAGCTGGGAAGTTGAGTCCCAGGTACATTGGACCATTTGAAGTTCTGAGCCGGATTGGAGAAGTGGCATATAGGTTAGCTCTACCAGCTAATCTAGAGGGCGTGCACAATGTTTTCCATGTCTCACAGCTTAGAGGCTACGTCCCTGATGAGAATCACATCTTAGACCACTCAGAGCTGGAGATTGGACCGAGCCTCACTATGCCTGAGAAGCCAGTGGCAATTTTAGACCGAGGTGAGAAGAGGACCAGGACCTCGGTGACTCCGATAGTTCGGGTAATGTGGAGGCATGATTCCCCAGGCGAGTCTACCTGGGAACGAGAGGATGAGATGCGGGAGAAGTACCCATATTTGTTTGAGACCTGACGTAATTTCTAACCCAACTTCTTTTAAATTTCGAGGACGAAATTTCTTAAGGAGGGAAGGTTGTGAAACCCGCAATTTTTTTTTTCGATTACATTTTTTATGTGTGGTTGCTAATTATTAATTTTGAAATTATTATTATTATTGAAATTTTAGAGTTTAAGTTAAAACCGTAAAAATGTTTATTAAAATTTATTTGCTAAATTGAATTTTTAGGAAAATCATATTTTTTAAAATATTATTAATCCTGGAATTTTGATTTTTGTTCCGACCCGTTCTGACCTGTCCCGAGCCTGACTTGAACCCATCTCGAACCTAAGTTCAATTTTTTCGAAATTAAGTTTTGAAATCCATTTAGATTATAATTATGAAGTTTAATACTATTCTTATAGAAATAAAGCAATTCTTTGTTTAATCTTAACTATTAATACTCTCATTAAGATATTTTTCAACTCTCATTCACTCTCATTTGTTGCCAGCAATAGGAAACTTCTTTCTTCCCTACCAAATTGCATGGCCGACCCCTCTCCTTCCGAAACTGGCCACCCTCGGCATTCCGAAACCGCCGAGTCTCCTCTCTTTCCGTAACTCCCATCCTACACTCCTATAAAACCCATCTCCTTCTCCAATCTTTCCACCACTCTTCCAAACCCACTTCCCATAATTTCCCCAAAGCCCTAACCGAGCCCTAGTTGACCGGCCGCTCGTTTCTGGCGACTCTCGGCCGACCGAGCGGCTCCGCCCACCCCGACGATCTTCCGCTGGAGATCCCTCCGCCTGAGCGCGCCCCGCCCAGGCCGATCCCGCCGTCGTTCTTCCCCACGGCCGCGGCCAGGCCGTTTCCGGCCGACCCCCTGCAGCGATTTCCCGAGCGGCCCTTCCGCCCGAGAACCGGTGGCTTTCCATCGCCGTGGTGCCCCGTCACCCGAACCGATCCGTGGCCGTCCGTGCTCGGTTCAGCACCTCCCCGTGCCCTAGCGCCATTCTCCACCCTCCGCGCCTGGCCGACCAGCGGCTTTCTGCCGAACCCCTGAGCTCCGGTGCCACCCGCGAGTCTCTGGCTCCTCTTCGGGACATTTCCCAGTTCTCTGGTGCTGTTTCCGTCGAATCCGCTCTTAGGCGTGGCCGTGCACTCTGTCAGTGTTTCGTTTCCGAGCAGTGACGTTTCGTTTCCAAGTTTCGGTTCCGTTTCTGTGGATTCGCGGAGTTTACGCAGCCGTATTCCGGCGAGGCGTGTTCCGAGTCCGAGGCATCACTTCGGATTCCTTCGATTTCGGTAATTTCTGGATAGTCCCATAGTTCTCTATTTTAGTCTGTGATGAAAACTGGTCCCCGATTCCTTCGGGAATTTGGATTTTGGTTATGTTTTGATTACGTTATCATTTCCGAAGTTCCTTCGGAATTAGTATGCTGGGGTTTTTGTCTTTGCGATCTTTTCGATTTCGAAATTTTTCGACTCCTTGGAAACATTTCTGTGTTTATTATCTTGGGTTTAGTTAAAATTTGGTTCTGTGTTTTCTCGGAAATTCCGAGAATTATTTCGGATAGAATTCTGTTAGTTCTGATATCATTTCAAGATTTCGAATTTATTTCGGAAATGGTTTTGTGGTTATATTGGGTTATCCCTGGTTTAGGATTCGTTTTGCAGGAAAATCGGTACGTTTCCCAGTTTTGGGTTATCCCAAAAATAGAGGGAATGCTGCCGAAATTTCTATAAAATTTGATTATATAATTTTTAAAATGAATTTCGAAAAAGAATATATTTTTGGATTTATTTGGGCGACGACCTTATTGGTCAATGGGCTCCAGTGAAATACAAACGCACCGGTCTGTCCGGACGTTGAGGCAGAGTAGCTGTAAGTGAAGATTGGACCAGTTCTGAGACTCATACTATTTTATTATTAGAAATTACTAGTTATTATTATTATGAAATTTTGTAGGTAAATTTACAAGACTAACATTTTCCTTCTCTTATTTTAATTCATGGAAATGTAAGGGCATAAGCCCATTTATCTATTTTTGTAAATTTGTAATAAGTAGGAATCAGCTGTGGATTTTCTGGGATTGTGAACACGTAGGATAAATTAATATTAAATATTAATTATTAGTTAGAAATTCACGTTTTTCTCATTTAAAGAAAAGAAAATATATTTATATGTATAATTATAAAATACTAATTTTTCCCCAATAAATTGATAAAAACAAGTTTTTCGAAATAAAATATAAATTTAGATTTCCTTAATTGTAACGCACTAGAAAAACGTGTTTTGATTGTGTTGGTTAATACAAGACTAAAATTGACTAGGAAACAAAATCTAGAGATTGTAGCTAGATAATTCTAGAGTTGTGGTTTCTGAGACAAAATTTCCGGAATGTAGGACTTCAAAGAAGAGTGTGACTGTTCAAATTCCGAAGTACCAAACTTGTCCAACTTGAGAAATTTAAGGCAAGTACATTTATGTGGATTTACGATTATTTTAACAATCATTTTATTGCAAGTTTAAACCACTGTTATATACGAACTCTTTCGAGAGTACTGACCGTATTGTTGGGGACTGGGGGAGTAGAGTAGTGGATATGACCAAATCCAAAATTAGAATAATTGACTGTATTAGCTTTCCCCTCTTTACACGGGGACAAGCCATACCGTATCGCTAGGATACTACTGTAACCCAATCCGGTCATATTCATTGCTTATTCATATCACTGTACTGTATTTCAAAACTGTTTCATCTTCAAACTGTTTAAAAGTGCATGATATTAATTGTCATTTTAATTGTTAAAATTTGCATAAATTGTACTTTGCTCCTTTCCTGACTGGATCTCCGTAGGTACTACTGATGACCTGGAGATGCTGATCAATAGCTATTATGATCCTGATTTGTACCCGACGGTACTTCCACCTGAGGAGGATGTTGTGGCGTCTCCATAGATGCTACTTTAGTTTGAGAGTTTAGTTATTTCTGTGTTATTTCAAGTTTATGAATCCTTGTAACAGAACAAGTTTTATATTATCGTTTAAATAAATGTTGTGGCAAACTTAGTTTCAAATGTTGTTGATCACCTGCATATGGATTACAGCTTACTGCCGCCGTCTCATCAACGGTGCAGGCTGGGCATGATCCGATTCGACCCAAGTATTTGGGGACCAGGTCGTGACAATTAGTCTTCAATATTATTTGAAAATTTAGATAGTGATTGAATATATTTTATTTTACTGCTAGTTAAATGCCCTAATTGTTTTACATAAAAGTGTATATATATATATATATAAATATAACTATATATTATATATATATATTTTAAATGCCCTAATTGTTTTACATAAAAGTGTATATATATATATATATATATAAATATAACTATATATTATATATATATATATTTTATATATATATATATATATATATATATATATATATATATATATATATAAAACTATATTTGGTATAAAAAAAGAAAGAAAGGGAATGAATGAACAGTGCCCACACTATTTATTCTCTTCTCAGCCAGGTAAGGTCGTGGGTCAGAGCGCAAAAGCTTTCGATTTCCAGAAGATTGTTTTAAACCTCAAAATTTTAAATAGATTTGTCCAAATCTTTCGTATACAACCCCTAGTCCTATTCTCCCATGGATCACACCAAATCCATCTAAATTCGAGTTTAAATTCGATTGAGAATCGGACTAAAAGATTTAAACTGAAGCGTGTATATATATTGAGTTCCTCGAGCCTTCGAAATTTCTCCTGAAGCTCCGTCCCAACCCAATATACCCAGCCCAGGTGAACCCTGGACTATTGCGCACCGTCCTAGCCGCCTAGATGCCGCCGTAGTCGACGATTAGAGCACCGGAGATAACCCGACCGACCGGCAAACAGGGAAACTCTATTTTTGCCGATAGTAAGGTACTCCTCTTCGACTTCGAATTTCTCTCTGCATGATTGATCAATTTCAATTTCGTAAAATATCTTAGAAAGCCTGTATGAACCCCATCAAATCCCTTCTCTTAGGATATGGTAAAACCTAGAGGTTCGCTCGAGAAATCGAGACGAACACGGCAAAAGGAAACTGTCTTTGAACAGTCAAAAACCGACCCAACCCCCAACTTGGAAGGCGAAATCCCGCCGATCCTTAGACTATCTTGAAATTTTGATAGAACAAAATTGATAGCAACATATACACGAGTAAAACCTAATTTATAGGCTGTGATTTCATCGTGTATACAGGGAGTTAATAGATTGTAAACGTCAACAAAAACATATGTTTAAAACCTTAGAAAATTTAGAAAAACCTCCCGATACGACGTGCGTCCCGACAAACCGGGCGACGTGGTTGCACACTATATGTATCGAAAGGCGTGTATGGATGTTGCTGGCATGTGGGAACTGACGGAACTCGATTTCGTTGTGCGTGCGCGACGAAATCAGTGCGTATCCGTCAAGATACCCCATATCGACGTTTTGTAAACTTGGCCATAACTTCGTGCACGTTCGTCGGATCAACGCGAAACTTGTGCCATTGGAACCATATCGATTTTCTGGTCTTGTATGCCGCGTTTGATCCAATTCTGAGAAGGTTGATCGGAACGCCAAATTGGCGGGCCCGCAACCCGCTCCAACGGGTGATTTTGTGCACGGCTCATCGGAATCCAAAATTGGACATACTGTTGGGTTTGTCTCCTCAAATCGAATCCATAAATATGTAGTTTGACAACTTTAGATACCGTCGACTTTGGCACGCATTTCGGTACAAAATAGGTCCAACAGCGAAAATCGTTTTGACCCAAAATTACGATTTTGCCCCTGTTCCAAAATTTGACTTTCGAACAAGCGTTTCCTAGGTATATCACTTATTTTGAGTACATTTTTGATGTTTATTTCAGCATCCGGAGTCATTTGGTGATTGTGACATTCCTTTGCTGACATTGTGATTCTTGGACTTGCCATCTTCGTACCACCAGGCAGATACCTTGCCACCTTACTCTGTGATTATTATATTCTTACTTTCAGTTGTTATTTTCAGCATTTCTTATTTATTATTATAAAACTGTGTGTCTAAGTCACACTTGGGTGCAAGCGACTCTATCGGTCGTTTTTTTTGCTTTTAATTATTTTTCTTGCATTGACTTAGTCTAGTAACCACCCATTATTAATGAGGTATTGGTATATCTCATATGGCCTTGATACTTGCTTTACCATGTATTGTGAGTCACATGTAGGACACGTACCCGCGTAGTCGGCTGGCCACCGATACGTATGGCACTACCAAAATAAGTCAAATCAGCGACGTATTTAGCGACTCCGTGAAATTTCGTCGCTAATATTTGGGGTTTTAGCGACGTTAATATAAGACGTCGCTGTTTGTCGCCAACAACGACTAATAGCGATGTCTAGCGTCTACATTTTGTTAAATGGGGTAGTGCGTCGCAAGTTCGTCGGTACTCGTCGCTGATATAGCGACGTTTCGCGACGCATTTTAAGTTGCGTCGCTATTTATTATATATCAGCGACGTTTAGCGACGTCCTATGCGGATGTCGCTAAACGTTTCATATAGCCAGCGAGGGTTTCCTTTTCGATCATTTCACAATTTTTCCCTCCAATTTTGGGCGCGCTCCTCCTCCGCGACGCTCCTCCGGCGATTTCCCTCCTCCTCCGCGGCGCTCCTCCGATCTTCCTCCTCCGGCCTCCTCCTCCTCCTTCCTCAGGTAGCTCCTCCTTCTCCTCCTCCTCCTTCCTCAGGTAGCTCCTCCTTCTCCTCCTCCTCCTTCCTCTGGTAGCTCCTCCCCAGTTTCTCCTCGTCTTCTAGCTCTCTCTCTCGCTTCTAGTTCGTGTCCACGAGAGCGTGGACTCGCTGCGGGGGACACGAGACTGATAATGGACTCGCTACGGGGGACACGAGACTGATAATGGACTCGTTGCGGGGGACACAAGAGCGTGGACTCGCTTCTAGTTCGTGTGACACCTATTTTGTTGGTTTAGACACGTCGTGTCCCACTGTGTGGACACGAGATTCACAGTGTGACACCTATATACTGAAAAATCTCATTTTTTTGGGCACATCAACTGTCAATTTGATGTTTTGCTTGGATTCGAATTCTAGTTTAGGGTTCGAGCCCATTTACTGATACTGGTAGTTTTTTTGGGCATTTTCAGGGTTTTGAAATGATGAATAAATTGACTAATAATTATTATCGAGCCCTATAAAATTTCAACTATGTCACGAAGGATGGATATACTAATCCTGTGAATGAGTTTTCTCCTAAGTATTCTCGACAGTTGAGTATGATTTAGCTCACTGACATTACTGAAATATGGGATAATTAGACTTTCTGTTCAGTACCCTTTGACCGAATTAAGTTGACCTGAATACCATATTTTAAATCCTAAATCTACGGCACGACATCGTGATCAGGACATAGTCCCTGCAGCCATTCGACTGGCGAGGCAGAAACTATGTAGCCGTAGATAAAGTTGACTGTCCTCCGACCCTCATCCCTCGGCAATGATGATACGACAACCTATCACTATATCTTATATATATAGTAGTAGATGACGTCTTAGTATTACATTATGTGAGTTCATCTTGATTCTGTTACATTCTTCAGATACTACATACGATAAGAACATATACTACACCATATGTACAGAACATAGATGATTCACACTAATGTATGCTAGAATGAATTTTAGGGTTGTGTTCTGAGCCATCCGTTCTGCTACTTGGCAAAAAATCGAATTTATTGTACTTTATCTGCTTTCGAAAATGTACTCAAATTATATGATGGTTCCTTTAGTTAGCTTGCTTATGTTACAATTATATTAGCTTGCTTACCAGATGGCACCCATGACCCGAGGAGCGACACGTCGTTTGAGGGAAACAGTAAATGCTGAGGTGGCTCCTCCTACAGTTAAGGAGGAAGTGGCACCGGTTGCTAGTGAGACCGGGAGTTCTATTCATCCAGCACCGGTAGCTAGTGAGACCGAGAGGACTCTTCATGCAATCCTTGCAAGGGACGACAGCTCTCCTCGCGCCAAAAATCTCACTTTTTCGAGGTGGTTGCGTGAACGTATCACTGAGCGTTTGCGTGAGCAGCGTGGTTCTCATTAGCTATTAGTACTTACTTGTATTGGACTATTTGTATTGGGTTGTTTTTGTATTAGACTATTTGTATTGGACTACATATATGAATTAGTACTATGTCAATCTCTGGATTGTATTGGTACTACGACTCTCATCCCTAGGCAATGATGATACGACAACCAACCAGAGAGGATACTCTGAGAGATCCATCTGAGTAGGACGTATACTCTGAGAGATCACCTTTACAAGTATGATATCAGTAGTGGGATTGAGTGTGTACGTCCTACTCAGATGGGTCTCTCATTATTACTATTTTTTTCTGACAGCATGGTGGATGTGCTCCGTCAACAGATTCTTGCTCCGAGCCAAAACTTTGCCCCGGAGCTCAAGTGGACATCCTTGGTGTAGAGCTCGAGTGAGAGGTTCCTGACAGCATGGTGGTCTTCTTTGTCAAAGTATCCGTGCTCGTCCCACAACCATTGTGTGATGAGCACGGATACTTTGACAAAGGAGACCACCATGCTGTCAAGAACCTCTCACTCGAGCTCTACACCAAGGATGTCCACTTGAGCTCCGGGACAAAGTTTTGGCTCGGAGCAAGAATCTATTGACGGAGCACATCCACCATGCTGTCAGAAAAATAGTAACAGTGAGAGACCCATCTGAGTAGGACGTACACACTCAATCCCACTACTGATATCATTCTTGTAAAGGTGATCTCTCAGAGTATACGTCCTACTCAGATGGATCTGCAGAGTATCCTCTCAGGTTGGGTTGTGTTCTGAGCCATCCGTTCTTACACTTAAAATATATATTAATTAGAACTGTGTTTTGTATTTTCGAGGAAACCAGGAATTTGATTTCGTATTTTGGTTTCTGTATTTTGGCTCCAGCTCCATTTGCATCAATCTACGGTACGACATGGTCCCTGCAGCCATTCGACTGGCGAGGCAGAAACTATGTAGCCGTAGATAAAGTTGACTGTCCTCCGGCCCTCATCCCTCGGCAATGATGATACGACAACCTATCACTATATCTTATATATATAGTAGTAGATGATGTCTTAGTATTACATTATGTGAGTTCATCTTGATTCTGTTACATTCTTCAGATACTACATACGATAAGAACATATACTACACCAAATGTACGGAACATAGATGATTCACACTAATGTATGCTAGAATGAATTTTAGGTTGTGTTCTGAGCCATCCTTCATCTGCCCCCTTCCCTGAGCCATCCTTCATCTCTCATTTCCCTCCGGGTCCACTCTACTCCCAATCTCTTCCTCTTTATACACGGATCTACAGAATCAATGCCATCCGAGGAAGGCAAAACTGAATCAGCATTGTCTTCCGGATCGTCCTCATCAAGGCATAATGGGCTGCTCAGCGTGCCCAGCTTTTTCAACTTCTCGCTGGCTGCAGAGTCGAAATGGGAATGGGTCCTCTTTACCGGCCCGGAGCTCTGACTCGCACTCGTCGCCTTGCTACCGGTTTCCTCTCCTCCTCTGACGTGGGTCATAAGAAAAGAAATTTCGTATCTCTTCTTCACATAAACATCATTGCCGCCTTGTACTCGAGCCTCCTCGTCTGTGACGCTATCCAACTTCTCGGTGTCGACATTGTAGGTACCGAGAAGTTGGATAGCGTCACAGACGAGGAGGCTCGAGTACAAGGTGGCAATGATGTTTATGTGAAGAAGAGGTACGAAATTTCTTTTCTTATGACCCGCGTCAGAGGAGGAGAGGAAACCGGTAGCGAGGCGACGAGTGCGAGTCAGAGCTCCGGGCCGGCAAAGAGGACCCATTCCTATTTCGACTCTGCAGCCAGCGAGAAGTTGAAAAAGCTGGGCACGCTGAGCAGCCCGTTATGCCTTGATGAGGACGATCCGGAAGACAATGCTGATTCAGTTTTGCCTTCCTTAGATGGTATTGATTCTGTAGAGCTGGGGAACGTGGCTCCTCCTCGACAATGATGATACGACAACCTATCACTATATCTTATATAGTAGTAGATGACGTTTTAGTATTGCATTATGTGAGTTCATCTTGATTCTGTTACATTCTTCAGATACTACATTCGATAAGAACATATACTACACCATATGTACAGAACATAGATGATTAACACTAATGTATGCTAGAATGAATTTTGGGTTGTGTTCTGAGCCATCCGTTCTAATCAAGCATGATCTTCCTTCTCCTCTCCTCCACCATGGCTCTGAACCCATCTGCTCCTCCCTACTTCCCTTCTTCTTATTTGACTCCCTCAGCCGCATATGATATCCAGCTCAAGTATAGAGTCGGAAGAGAAGAAGTGGACAGGAAGAAGAGGGGGAAGCAGCACAGCCGGCGGCATGACCCGGAGGAAGTACAGATGTTTTCTTCAAATCCATAGGAGAACTATATATATCTTTTAACAATATATCATCTTGTCAAAGACCCTTAATGTGACAACCATGTTACCGCGGTATCGGAAGACTAACATGTCATAATTTTCTAAGCCGTGTGTTTTGACATAATCCTCCCAACTCTTTCCTCCTATATAGTAATCTTGCATTATTACATAGAACTAAAATCCGGTTGGAGGATTATGTCAAAACACACGGCTTAGAAAATTATGACATGTTAGTCTTCCGACACCGCGGTAACATGGATATCACATTAAGCGTCTTTGACAAGGTGATATGTTGTGAAAAGATATATCCTTATAGTTCTCCTACGTATGTTAAAGAAAACCTCTGTACTTCCTCCGGGTCATGCCGCCGGCTGTGCTGCTTCCCCCTCCTCTTCCTGTCCACTTCTTCTCCCCCGACTCTACACTTGAGCTGGATATCATATGTGGCTGAGAGAGTCAAATAAAAAGAAGGGAAGTAGGGAGGAGCAGATGGGTTCAGAGCCATGGTGGAGGAGAGGAGAACGAAGATGCTTGATCAGAACTTGAGGTGGAAAAGTTGTGACGTTGATAGCGCGAGAGAGGGAGAGGGTGGAAAAGTTCTTCTCCCCCGACTCTACACTTCAGGTGGATATCATATTTTGGTTTCTGTATTTTGGCTCCAGCTCTATTTGCATTAATCTATGGTACGACATCGTGATCAGGACATGGTCCCTGCAGCCATTCGACTGGCGAGACAGAAACTATGTAGCCGTAGATAAAGTTGACTGTCCTCCGACCCTCATCTCTCGGCAATGATGATACGACAACCTATCACTATATCTTATATATATAGTAGTAGATGACGTCTTAGTATTACATTATGTGAGTTCATCTTGATTCTGTTACATTCTTCAGATACTACATACGATAAGAACATATACTACACCATATGTACAGAACATAGATGATTCACACTAATGTATGCTAGAATGAATTTTAGGTTGTGTTCTGAGCCATTCGTTCCCATACTTGGCAATTAAGTTGTGGACCATTATGTTTGACATTGTTGTTACAAATTTTCATATATCTGTGTTGATTGATGAGAATGTGTTTCAAACGTGTTCGTGATTGTGTGTATCTGTGTTGTTTGATACTGTGTTCGTGATACACACCGTTGTTGCTGTAACAAATGGTGTGGGGGATGCTGCAAATGCTGTATTTTTTTTTTAATATTAGCGACGTTCAGCGACGAAAAAAACGTCGCTATCAACGTCGCTAACTGTGAGAAATATCGTCGCTGATCGTCACTAAACTTCGGTACTGTAGCGACGTAGAAAAGTCGCAGAACGTCGCCATATGGCTCTCAAGCCAGGTCAGCATCGATGCATGTCAAGTCGCTCAACGTCGCTAGATTACGTCGGTAAAATATGACGTTTTATGTCGCTGGCAGTCGCTAAATTAGCGACGTGGACACGTCGCTAAAGCTCGTCGCAATAGCGATGTATGGCGACGTTTTCTTGTTTAGCGACTAGGTTAATCCCGACTACTTGAAAACGTTGCTAAATACGTCGCTAATAGAAATTAGCGACATATTTTCCCTTTTTAGCGACGTCTTTACGCGTCGCTGAATTGACAGATTTTAGTAGTGTGGAGCGTGCGACGGATATGAGTAACTGCCAATAGAAATGCATGTTAGAAGACTTGGCAGTTACTAGTGATTCATATCAGTCATGGAGATGATGATACTAGGCATTGGGTATGGAGAACAATACTTGACGTATGGGCTTCTTTGCACTTCCCTGATTACCTGTGCGCTTCTCCGGAGACGCAGGCCCCAGGTGCCCTGTGATGCTTTCCAAAGCGTTATGGATGTAGCCCCTTGCACATGATGCCCTCTGACGATCTTCGGACGTTATGGACATAGGCCACTGGTGCCCTTTACGGGAACTATGCCGATCCCGTCTACAGCCAGGGCTCATGCGTCGAAGGATTGTTTCTCAAACTACATATTCACAGTAGACTGGTTAGGAACCCGAGTGCATGCATCCCTTCTTTTCTATTATATTATCACAGTTTATATGGCATGATATTTTCTTGTATCTTGCTACGTCCCTCTGAGGACCGGGTTCTCTCTCCAGGATTAGACGACTTCCCGCAGGAGTACGGAGCGGCATTGGATCCATCTCATTTTGATGACGGGGCATCTCCTGCTGATTTTTAGTCTATTCTTTTATTGAGACATTAGTGAATATTTTTACATTTCTTTTCCTTGTATTTTGCGGAGGATGGACTCCGATCTTGTGAGACTATTTTCATAGTTGTTTGGAGTGAGTATGTTCACCCGGCTATCTTTTGATACACTCATTTATTATCTAGACTTATTTATCTTCTGTGTTCAGCTGTGATGAGATTAGATTATATTATTTTGGCCTGTGATGATTTATTATACATCTTATATACTTATATAAGGATTCCATATATTGGAGTATTCTTCATATATGTGTAGCTGGCATGTTCGCGTACTCGGTCCTATGTATTTTGGGACTGGGACGTTACAATATCTTCTTAGATGTTTGTGATTTGAGTACATATTGTTGCTATAGATCATTTAGATGTTGAGATGTTTGCTGGATACTTGACAACGCTCTACCGCCGATACTGCGGCGTAGGCTGGGCGTGGCCTACAAGCTCGTGCCCGATATCCGGGTGCGGGTCGTGACACATTTTTGTGGTGGCCCATACAGGTCAGTCTTTGCAACTAAAGCGAAGTCGTGGTAGTACTTAGGCTTAGCCGTACTACTGCGAGCCTGTCCTAGGATTTGGATCATGGAATGTTTTAGAATTTTGGTACTCAATCACATATTAGGATCTCTTGATAGATTCCAGGGATGACCCTTTAGAATTTTACTTCAAATCTATTTTGAGTCTACTTTCATTCACTTTGCTCATCCTGACTTTTTGAATATCTGTCCGTTGCCGAACCCTATTCTTGCATGAAGATAAGATTTATGGACTCTAGAAGGAACAAAGAATAGAAGTTGAACTTCTAACCATTTGGATTGGTAAGAGGAAATGATTAGTCAATCTTATATATAAAGGTTGAGATTTGTTTTAGATTAAATTCAAGGAATTTTGAATTTTGACCAAGATAGTACCATTGGAACGACCCCTGATAATCTCACTATTTAAACTCTATCTCGAAATCCGTTTTCACTTGTTTCCGTCTACTCTTTCTTGTACGAATGATTGAATCTTGATATTCGTTGTTGACTTTGATTTTGTATCGAGATAAATTTTATGGATTGAATTAAGGTATAGTCTGATAACATATGTGATGAGGACAGTGAGAACGGTAAAAATCTACTTTATTTATGGAGTTTAGAATTTATCGCAGCCATACTAGCTAGCATGACAAGGACATAGAGCCTGATTTTGGATATACTTATCCTAGTTATGGAACTTAGATTTTCTTGCGGCCATTTCGGTTGGCGTGGTGAGAATTCTAGATAATATGATTATAGGGTGTATACCTTAGTTATGGACTCTATCGTTTATTACAGCTATGCTTACTGGCGTGGCAAAAAAATTCTGGCAACATGATTTCAAGAAGACGTGTATGGTTATCAGATTATATCTTAAATCGGTTCACTTCGTTATGACCAGATGAGCAAGAACAAATTAATATCATCATCCTTCCCCGTCTTGATTAACTCTATCCTATCTACATCCACAACTAGGATTATAGGTTCTCTAGAACTCTCTAACATGATTGCTCTCATATTATCTTTTCTCGATAAAAATGCTTTTGTGTTTCATATTTCCTATGATTTGACTAAACTCTTCTTCGTTAACTTCTTGGGTAATTCTTCCCGTCCTTCTCAGTAACTATTGGAATGCCTTATGGATTGATCAACCCAGTCTTAGGCCCTTGCTACCTTCTATTTAATAAACAACCTCGTTAATGGATTCCGTAGTATAACTATAATATGTTGTGTGATTGTGATGAGTGATTTTTTTTCCCTGGAGGTTGATTATGTTAAGCTTATAGGACAAATATGAGTGACTGACTATAGTGGACTTAGAAACCATTAAGAACGATTGCATTGATATTATAAATTGATGATAGGGTATCTAAGATGGAGTGACGAGATATTGTAATATTGTGACTACGGATTGAGGATTAGAATCTTGTGCTTAGGGTTTGAGGGTTGAGCATTTGTAGGACTTGATGACCAAGTAATTATTAGTTATCTATAAGCTAATTACATATGATTGGAGGGTAGATCGATATGTGGAATGATATAGGATAAGTTAGAGGGAGATATGATATTGCGTACAAGACGGAAAATATCAGTTAAAATAACAAAGAACAAAGCAAGGACATATGTACATTGGTAATAAATAAATGGGTAAATGAATCAAGAGAGAGTTTGAAATTGAGGGTTTATATTCAGGAGTTGTTGAGTAAAGAAAAAAGAAGAAGAAGAAGAAGGCTTAATGCCAAGAATAGGTATTGAACGTATAATTTCAAGGAGAAGCTGTAGATAAGGACTGAAGACAATTAATACAAGGAGCTTGTCATCGATAGGATAAAGATACTTAGGATAGGATAAGGGAACAAACTATTTGCAACTGAGATTGGAAAATATGGCTGATGACCAAGCATTGTTGATATATATATATATATATATATATATATATATATATATATATATATATATATATATATATATATATATCGAGGATGACCTATATTTTAGAGTATACGTAAAGGTTCTATACAGGTATGAAAGATTCTAGACGGTAAAATGATATAGTTTATAATGAAAGAAGCTTGTTAAGCCTGAAACAAAATAATTGTAAAGAGAAATAGAGAAGATGATCAAAAGGGTAGCAGATTGAGTACTGTAGCCGTAGCAGCTACATGCTATAGCTTGACCTATTGGATGATTTTAATTTCGAGGAAAAAATTCTTATAAGGTGTGTAGGATGTAGCCCCCTGAATTTTAGGGTTTATGTAAAATTTTCTAAATGAATTAATTTCCATAAATATTTAGTATATTTATATTTTTGATCATTAAATGTTATTTTTTGTGATTTTAATTTTTGGAGCGTCTAAGATGTCAATCTCTGAAAACTTCCTTCATGAGTTTGTAGTAAACAAGATTATCTTTATTTTGATATATCATGACCCACTCAAACTTGTTCGCTTGTTTTCTTTTCAATCGTACAACTTTTGGGTCAATTTAGGCCATTTGACCCTCTACCTTGAACTTGGCCTAACTTCTAATTTAATTTTGGGGCTTGACATCGGTCCAATCTAATCGAACTAATATATGGTTTTGATCTATTTTGAGCATAATATGCACATACCATTTGCGTGCCACCCAATTGATCTCCCGTATGCTCCTATTCCATCAATGATTATAAATGACTAAATTAAGCCATTTATTGTACCAAGCCCGATTTTGACCCGACCCGACTCAATTGAACCAAACCCAAGCTTCATGTCATCCCCTCATGGATACCAACACACTCTCTCCCTATAAAACACCAAACACATAGTGTACCCACTCAAAAATATACAATAGACAACTCCCTTAATCAAATTCCTAAAATATAACATAATCCCCACACTCAATCCTAGCTATTGATTCAAACTCCAACTCATCCATGTAATGCCCCGCTCCACACGGTGCATTACGCTGAGACGTTGACTCAACGAGTCGCGTTGACCGAAAGAAATGTATCGATGCGAATCGATACGAGAGTTACATTGTCCCGAGCAATGCATCGAACTAAGTCGATACGAAGAGTTGCACTATCCCAAAGAATGCATCGAGTTGAATCGATGCGAAGCGCCGCATTGCCCCGAAAGATAAGTGCGTTGAGACGGCTCGAAGATTCTAAGAAATCGAATCGACCAAGGCGCAAGTTCGAATCGATGCAAGTATTGATTTTAGTTTGTTTCATATGCAGGCTATACGTTTACGCTGAAATATTAGATATCGACATTTTGCCTTATTCAGTAAGGTGTCCGCAAAACCAATCGTAGCCTTGCGACGGACTGAAGCATTGGCACGGTAAGCCAAATCGGACGTATAATTCAATGAAGCACGAAGTGCTCGAATGGCTAAGTCAGGAGAGTTGGCCGTGCAACGAAGTTACGAAATCGAGCCGCATCGGCTCGACAAAACGATAAGGCGTATCGACTCAAGGTGGGAGGATTGACTCTTCTTTTTACTCCTTCATACCTAAGTCAGAATAAATCATTGTATGCTAAGTTAACCTATCGACGCCACGGGCGTAGTCCGATCGGAAGATAAATCATAGTGTGTGTCAAACACTAGTTAGAATAATTGAAAAGAAACGTGCATCAAATGCACGAGTCGCTATGGGACATTAGATATCGCAAAGGCGAGCGCCTCGGTGCGCAAGCCGCAAGAACATGGAATAACTGTATTCGGCAAGTGCCTTCGTGCACGAGCTATTCCGTGCCTTCGCGCACGAGTTAGAAAAGCTAGCACATTGAAAGACAATAGACGAGAGCCCTAGCGTGCAAGCCACGAACATTGAACACTAAGGCATAGAACATAGAAATACGGCTTCGATGCGTGCAGCAAGTGCACTACACAAGGGAAAAGATGATAAATGTGTCAAAACGTGCCTACATGCACAAGATCATAAAAGATGGCTTCGTTGCAAAAGAATACAGTTGTGGCATGAATGTGACGGAACTGTCAGATATGACATGATGCCTCAAAAGGTGTTCGGGACCTTCGGGTCGTTCGGTTAACGAACATTGAGTTGAGGCATGATGTCATTGAATATTGAAACGAAGTATGAAATGTAAGAACATAGAAAGTTAATAAAAGAAATACGAGATGCTAAAGTCTGAGTCTCGGACTCAAGACTATGTTTGGTTGTTTGGAAATAGGGCGTTGCATTGTCGAATGGACTTGAGATAATTGTGTTAATCTTTCGTGCACGGAACGTTCCCTCCGAACGGGTATGCCGGGGCACTGGGACCGTTTGGCCTAGGAGGGATATAATCTTTGATGGACGCTCATCTATAAAGACGATTAGCACCCGATTATAGATGTGAAAAGCCGCAAATGATGGTAGGCACGCGGTATGTTTTGGTTGTTTGGGATAGCAACCCAACTCGTGAAACGTCGGGCTATCCAAATTCAA
The DNA here is from genome assembly GCA_029216955.1 of Iris pallida. Classification (NCBI taxonomy): domain Eukaryota; kingdom Viridiplantae; phylum Streptophyta; class Magnoliopsida; order Asparagales; family Iridaceae; genus Iris; species Iris pallida. Next base: position 14,746,929 of record JANAVB010028820.1, read on the forward strand.
GAAAGAAAGAAAAGAAAGAGAGAAAAGAAAGAAAGAAACGCCTTTATTCCATTTTGGCACGAATACGCCAACGGCCATTTCATATAGTTAAGGAACGATGGGTTGAAAGTGCAGGCACGTACGTGTCCCACACATAGATCCTGCATAAAGAGCACTTATAACATGACAGGGAAGGAATGGGGGCGTATTCACCTTGCGTCAGTGCAAGGGCGAGTGCGTCGACTTGGTAAGAAGTCGCGCCATGAAACAAACACGAGATTGCTTGCCTGCTTGCCTATTCAATTCGAATAATATGCTTGCCATGATAACATGCTTTACGCTTTCGAATATGGAATGAAATCGACCCTAAGGAGAATATAGCAAGATCATAAGCTAAGTTGCATGATTGAACATAAATACTAAAATGTCGGTTTAGAAAGTTGGTCTTTTCATCAGTACATGCGAGGACGAACGTACTAATGTCACGCCCCGATTCCGTAGAATCGATACTCGTCCCCCGGGCGGGATGTCGTGCGAATCTAAGTTACGATCGCACAAGGCATAGTCATAAGGTTATCCGAAATACAACATCAAGTTAGAGTACGCAGAGAAATTGAATGACACATTTGAAATAGAAATAGACTTTTCCATTGATAATAAAAGAACTTTACATGGACTTCTTTACAATCATTGCCGCGCGGGCTACAACATGACTCGACTTACAAAATGAACGTCGATGAGATAGTCGTTTCATACATTACATCCCCTTTTTACAAGCAAAATATAACACTTTTCACCTGCTATAGAGCCGAGTCGAGTCTTCATCTTCTTTTGGACTGAGTGCGGGGTCTTCTTCAAAAGGAATCTAGAAACACAAGCCTTCACACGCGGACGAGGCTTCAAAAGGGTTCACTTCGCCTTGAGCTTTCAGGTGGCACGCCCTTCGTGGTTCGGGGTACCTGCGTGGAGAGTGAGGATCAGTACATTACACTTTGTACTGGTGCGTGGCTATTTAAGTTTCAAGCTCTCATTTGGTCGAAGAGTTTATATGACTTAGAGTATGAATGTTTCTAACCATCCTAATGAATTTCAAACAAGCATATGACATGCATAGTGAAATTTACGTTGAAACTTACCGACGGTGGCCCGCGCTGCGCCTTATGAAGCTTACCATGTTCTTCCCTGTCATTTGTTATCATTTCCATACCAAGTGCAATATTTCGTGTGTTGGTCACTGGCTCCCAGAGCCATCGTGGACTCCTTCTAGCTTCTATTAGATGAGGCCCTTTCAGCGCGAGTAGCGAGACTCGCTGCAAGTCCTCGCCTAACATTGTGCCCAGCACAGCTTATGAGATGTTTCTTCTTTGGCCGCAACGGTCCCGTGGCCCCGGGTTGCCGTGCGGGGAAACTTTACCTTGTCGACAAGTTGTCCATGACCGTGCAAACACCATTTTTTTTTCTTCTTTTAGTTATTAAGACATAGCCTACATTCTCTTTAAAAACTCAATCATTTTACCATGCCCGTGCCCATGTATTCAATCTTTCATCCGCATCAACACTATCGATTTACTTAAAAAGGGGTCGATAAGAGAAGGGTCAGCCACTCACCTTGAGTTTACTTCGGCGAGAGAACTTGTTGGTCGCACTAGACGTCGCCTACGCGATTACATGAAATCGCACAAGCAACCGATTAGAACACTGCATTATTCAAGGAGTTCGATAGGAAATGTGAGTTCGAAATGCAAGTCATGAAAACCATCGAAAACATTCACGAAAACGCATTCAGAAAACAAAGTCAAAACCAACACAAGCGGCGTGAAAAGTAGAGCAACGGGAGGTCTCTCCTGACTCAGCCGCAGAGTCAATCCTCGAGGCGCAACCCGCTGAATATGGGACTTGGTTCCAAAGAAGACATTCCATAACGAGGAATGGATCTTAATTCAACCGCTCCCGTTCGATCGACTCGGTCGATCCCGACCTATCGGTCCCGACCAAATCGATAGCAACAGTGTTCCTTTCTCGCGCACCCCGTGGACAAGTACGGGGCACGATGTAGGGACGGGGCACTACACCATAACCAACTAAGAAAAAGTTTTGTCCTCGAAACTTAAGAATAGAACCTACCTCTACGAGAACAATGAAGGGAACTTCTCCTTCATTTCTGACTCAAGCTCCCACGTCGACTCCTCGACTGAATGGTTTCTCCAGAGGACGCGGACTAGAGGAATAGCACTGTTGCGGAGAAGTTTATCCTTGCGCTCCAAGATTTACATCGGCTCTTCGATATATGACAAGTCCGCCTTCAGGTCCAGCTTATCCAAATCTACCACATGTCCCGGATCGTGCACGTACTTCCGCAATTGCGAGACGTGAAAGACGTCATGTACCTCTGACAATGCAGGCGGCAAGGCGAGTTGGTAAGCTACCGGGGCGACTCGCTTCAATATTTTGAACGGGCCAACAAATCTTGGGCTCAACTTTCCTTTCGCACCGAACCGGGAAACTCCTCGCATGGGCATCACTTTCAAGAATACATGGTCGCCTTCCGAGAACTCGAGGGGGGTCGGTGCGTGTCGGCATAGCTTTTCTGCCGGCTTTGTGCTATCTTCAATCTTTCTCGTATCAACTTGACCTTCTGCACAGTCTGCTCCACCAGCTCCGGACCAAGTATCTGTCGTTCCCCGACTTCATCCCAGCAAATGGGCGATCTGCACTTCCGGCCGTACAAAGCTTCATACGGCGCCATTTGGATGCTGGACTGATAGCTGTTATTGTATGCAAACTCGGCCAACGGTAGATGGACGTCCCAACTTGACTTTAAGTCGATCGCACAAAGTCATAACATGTCTTCGAGAATTTGGTTCACCCGCTCTGTTTGGCCGTCAGTCTGAGGATGATAAGCTGAGCTGAACTTCAACTTGGTCCCCAGTGCTGAATGAAGACTACTCCGGAAGCGCACTACGAACCGTCCATCCCGATCTGAGACGATAGATACTGGGACCCCGTACAGCCGAACTATTTCATCAAGATATATCTGAGCAAGGCGGTCGACGCTCCAAGTAACTTTGATGGCGATAAAGTGCGCTGACTTGGTTAGTCGATCGACGATGGCCCAGACGGTGTCGTTTCCCCGCGGCGTCCTCGGCAAGCAACAACGAAGTCCATAGTGATGTGATCCCACTTCCACTCTGGGATGGCGAGGTTCTGCATCTCCCCACCCGGTCGCTGGTGCTCGGCTTTGACTTGCTGACAGACCATACATTTTGACACAAAGAGCGCTACGTCCCTCTTCACGCCGTGCCACCAAAAGACAACGCGGAGGTCCTTATACATCTTGGTGCTGCCAGGATGCAAGAAATATTTTGCATAGTGCGCCTCCGTCATTATCTCCTTTCTAAGTTCTGCGTCGTCCAGTACGCATAGCCGTCCCTTCACGCGTAACACTCCCGGCTCGTCCTCTGCAAAGTCGGACGCTTTTCCTGTCGATATCAGCTCCCGCATCTTCTCCAGGTAGGGGTCGTCCTTCTGTGCATACTTGATCCTCTCCAGTAGGCTCGGTTCCACCCGCAGTTGCGCCAGTTTCACGTCTCTAAAACGAACTCGGAGCTCGATGCCCATTCCTTCCAAGTCACGCAGCAGTCGATCGTTGATGCATAACGAAGCTAAGTACTTCCGGCTCAGCGTATCCGCTACCACATTTCTCTTGCCCGACATGTAGTCGATTTATAAGTCATAGCCTTTGATTAGTTCGAGCCATCGCCTCTGCCGCAAATTTAGTTCTTTCTCGGTGAAGAGATACTTGAGGCTTTTATGGTCCGCATAAATTCTGCACGCCACGCCATAGAGATAGTGACGTCACAGCTTCAACGCGAACATAATTGCCTCTAGTTCTAGGTCGTACGTGGGGTAGTTCTTCTCGTGCGGCTTCAACTGCCGGGAAGCAAAAGATATCACCTTATCCCGCAGCATGAGCACACACCCCAAGCCCTGGCCAGAAGCATCGCTGAAGATTTGAAATCCCTCCGTCCCTTCAGGAAGAGCAAGTATCGGGGCCGAAACGAGCCGTTGTTTGAGCTCCTGGAAGGAAGCTTCATAGTCGTCTAACCACTTGAATGCGACTCCTTTCTGGGTAAGGCGAGTCAACGGCGATGTGATCTTCGCGAAGTCCTTCACGAAGCGTCGGTAGTATCCCGCCAAGACTAGAAAGCTTCGAATTTTGCTAACTGATGCGGGCCATTTCCAATCAGCAACTGCCTCGACTTTCTTCGGATCGACTGCGATGCCCGCGACGGAGATGATGTGCCCAAGGAATGAGACGCTGTTCAGCCAGAACTCGCACTTGCTCATCTTCGCGTACAAATTCTCTCGAAGGGTTTGGAGTACCGTCCGCAGATGTTCTGCATGTTGCGCTCGATCCTTCGAGTAGACGAGGATGTCGTCGATGAAGACTACTACGAACTTGTCAACGAACGGACGGAACACCCGATTCATTAGATCCATGAAAACGACAACGGCGTTTGTCAGACCGAACGGTATTACCAAGAACTCGTAGTGGCCGTAACGAGTACGTAAGGCAGACTTCGGCACGTCATCTGGCTTGACTTTGAGTTGGTGGTAACCCGATCGTAGATCAATCTTCGAAAACACCGTTGCACCTTGGAGCTGGTCGAACAAGTCGTCGATGCGGGGCAGGGGGTATTTGTTTCGGACGATGGCTTTATTCAATTCTCGATAGTCGATGCAGAGTCGCATCGATCCATCCTTCTTCTTCACGAACGGCACGGGCGCACCCCACGGCGAGACACTCGGACGGATAAACCCTCTGTCGAGAAATTCCTGAAGTTGTGCCTTCAATTCTTTCAATTCTGCAGGGCCCATTCTGTACGGAGCCTTCGAGATCGACCGGGTGTCGGGGAATGTGTCGATGGTGAACTCAAGTTCTCGATCGGGCGGCATGTCGGGTAGCTCGTCCGGAAACACGTCTGGGAATTCTGCTACAACGTCGGTCTGACCCGCGTTTGTACCATCCTGTCGCATGTCTCGAATGGAAGCTAGATAGCCTTCGTACCCGGAATGCAGCATCCGTCGAGCAGATATTGCGGAGATCGCCATGCAGGTCGGCGACGCCTCACCACACGAGTAGCAGAATTCAGGCACTCCAGGTATGCAGAATATGACATTCTTTTCAGCGCAGTCTATGGTTGCGTTGCACGGCCCGAGCCAATCCATCCCAGAATGATGTCAAAGTCCTTCATGTCTAGAACTATCACATCCAGACCGATCTTTTGACCGCCGATACAAATAATCCCGCCGGTGCAAGCTAAGTTTGTAAGAATTGGTGTGCCCGAAGGTGTGCTTACACTATGTTCGAGATCTAATAATATTACAGGAAATTTGTGCTCGACGGCAAAGTCCGCCGATATAAAACTATGTGAAGCGCCTGAATCAAATAACACACGAGCAGGCACATTTTTGAATTTTAGTATACCTGACACTACTGTATCTGATGCCAGTGCTTCCTCTCGAGTCATGGCGTAAACGCAGCCCTGAGTGTTGGGGCGACGATCTTGGCCATTTTGCGGTGCAGGTTGAGTGGACGGAGGAGGTCGGGGCACCTGTCCTCGATTCTCTTGGCGGTATTATTGTGGTGGGACGTTGCGAGTCAATCTGGGGTTCGTGCAATTTCGAGCAAGGTGGCCCTTTTCTCCGCAAGCATGGCATTCCCCTCTGAAGGGGAAGCAGTTGATGGCTTCGTGCCCGAGGCGATTACATTTGGTGCAACGAGGTAACGGATTCTGACCCATATAGCCGTCGTTGTTTGGACGCTTTGACGCGTGATTGTTGCCACCGGTATAGCTAGGACGTTTGTGATTGGAGTGGCGCACAACGTCGTCAGCACCGAAAGGATGCAGGTTCTCAAGGCGGAGCGCGTGATTCAGAGCCTCGCCCACGGTCTTGTACTCCGGGACCCCGACATGCGCACCGATAGAGTGTCGCAGACCCACTTCGAACCGTCGCATACGACACTCTTCAGTAGGCAGAAACTGACCAGCAAACTTAGACAACTTGTTGAATTCTACGGCATATTGTTCCACTGTCCGGCTCCCTTGCTTCAACTGCATGAATTCATTCTCCTTCGCTTGACGAACGGCTGACGGAAGGTACTGGACTTCAAAAGCTTTGTGGAACGTGGCCCAAGAGATCGGCACGGTAGTGTTGTCCGATCGGATCGCTCGCTTGCGCACGACCCACCAGTCGTGCGCATTCAACCGTGGTTAAAGTTGTGCGCAGGCGACCTTTTTTGATTCTTCAATGCCGAGAAGCTCGAAGTGATCTTCCAGCTCTTCCAACCAGTCGATCGCCATGGAAGGGCCCTCGGTACCGCTGAAGGAAGTACGACATGCCTTCTTGAATTCAGACACTTCAAAGTTGCACTTTTTCGGTGCCGCTGGTTGACGCTCGAGATCCTCCGTGTTGACTTCAATAGGTTGGATCGTCGGTACGGTGGCAGCAGGTGCAGTGACGGTAGGCGCAGTCGCAGAATTTCCTTTGGCCGCCATTGTCTGGACGATCTGCTGCAGGGTATCTAGCTGCTTTTGTTGGAGTTTGGCATGTGCGTCAAAGCGAGCTTCGAAGCGAGCTTCGAACTGGGCCTGTCGTTCCTCTACCTGTTGATGCCGGTTTTCGGACTGGTTTTGTTGCGCCTCCATCATGCGCAGCATCCTTTCGATGGTATCGTTAGAAGGTCCGGCCCGCGGACGATGTGAACTACTAGAGCCGCTTGAAGCGCTCTGCTCTTGCTCGGCCGTGGGTTCCGTCACTTCTGCTATACGAAGAAAAATGCATCAGTCACAAATTATTACGGACTCATTGTATGGAACAACTTATCTCATCGATGCGAGGTCAAAGGTTTGGAACTCTAGACGCGAGGCCAAAGGATGTAAAGTCCTGCTCTGATACCATTATGTCACGCTCCGATTCCGTAGAATCGATACTCGTCCCCCGGGCGTGATGCCGTGTGAACCTAATTTACGATCGCACAAGGCATAGTCATAAGGTTATCCGAAACACAACATCAAGTTAGAGTACGCAGAGAAATTGAATGACACATTTAAAATAGAAATATACTTTTCCATTGATAATAAAAGAACTTTACATGGACTTATTTACAATCATTGCCACGCGGGCTACAACATGACTCGACTTAGAAAATGAACGCCGATGAGATAGTCGTTCCATACATTACATCCCCTTTTTACAAGCAAAATATAACACTTTCCACCTGCTATCGAGGCGAGTCGAGTCGTCATCTTCTTTTGGACTGAGTGCGGGGTCTTCTTCAAAAGGAATCTAGAAACACAAGCCTTCACACGCGAATGAGGCTTCAAAAGGGTTCACTTCGCCTTGAGCTTTCAGGTGGCACGCCCTTCATGGTTCGGGGTACCTGCGTGAAGAGCGAGGATCAGTACATTACACTTTGTACTGGTGCGTGGCTATTTAAGTTCCAAGCTCTCATTTGGTTGAAAAGTTTACATGACTTAGAGTATGAATATTTCTAACCATCCTAATGAATTTCAAACAAGCATATGACAAGCATAGTGAAATTTACGTTGAAACTTACTGACGGCGGCCCGCGTCGCGCCTTATGAAGCTTACCATGTTCTTCCCTGTCAATTGTTATCATTTCCATACCAAGTACAATATTTCGTGTGTTGGTCACTGGCTCCCAGAGCCATCGTGGACTCCTTCTAGCTTCTATTAGACGAGGCCCTTTCAGCGCGAGTAGAGAGCCCCGCTGCAAGTCATCGCCTAATATTGTGCCCAGCATAGCTTATGAGATGTTTCTTCTTTGCCCGCAACGGTCCCGTGGCCCCGGGTTGCCATGCGGGGAAACTTTACCTTGTCGACAAGTTGTCCATGACCGTACAAAGACCATTTTTTTCTTCTTTTAGTTATTAAGACATAGCCTACATTCTCTTTAAAAACTCAATCATTTTACCGTGCCCGTGCCCTTGCATTCAATCTTTCACCCGCATCAACACTATCGATTTACTTAAGAAGGGGTCGAGAAGAGAAGGGTCAGCCACTCACCTTGAGTTTACTTCGGCGAGAGAACTTGTTGGTCGCGCTAGACGTCGCCTACGCGATTATCTGAAATCGCACAAGCAACCGATTAGAACACTGCATTATTCAAGGAGTTCGATAGGAAATACGAGTTTGAAATGCAAGTCATGAAAACCATCGAAAACATTCACGAAAACACATTCATAAAACAAAGATAAAACCAACGCAAGTGGCGTGAAAAGCAGAGCAACAGGAGGTCTCTCCCGACTCAGCCGCAGAGTCAATCCTCGAGGCGCAACCCACTGAATATGGGACTTGGTTCCGAAGAAGACATTCCATAACGAGGAATGGATCTTAATTCAACCGTTCCAGTTCGATCGACTCGGTCGATCCCGACCTATCGGTCCTGACCGAATCGATAGCAACAGTGTTCCTTTCTCGCGCACCCCGTGGACAAGTACGGGGCATGATGTAGGAACGGGACACTACAACTAATCCCCCATCAGCTTTCATACAGGGTGTAGGGAATGGATTGCTCGTAGCGAAGCTTCGCTTGATCGCGCAGAGGCATGGAATGTCGTAGCATTTGAAGCGTGCGATCATATTGACGCTCGAATTTGCAACGAGATTGATGCGGCCGAGATATAGAAGACATGATGTATAGAACGGTAAAATCCTTTGTGGGCAAGAGAGAACCTGAGTGTTGTAGCCGATCTGGCATATATTGTTGGACTATCGAAAGCCTTTGTAATCTCAGTTCGAATATCAATAAAGAGAATTGTTTCCTATACTCTGTTTTCCTTTCATTGTTATATCAAATCAAAGATAACCATTTAAGAACTTGTCATCTTGCCTTGCACGAGCGCAACTCCAGGCTCGTGCGGCATCACGCCCCCTGCGAGGACGATGATTCGGGTGATTCTGGGTCGGGGCTTGACAAATTGGTATCAGAGCTCTAGGCTCAATTTCCTCAGGATACTTGTTTCGTTTCAATTCCAAAGAGTTGCCCACCACCAATCAAATCACTCTTGACTCTACTCGATGCCGCACTGGATGTTCCCTACAATAAGTCTAATACAAAGTCGGGTAACGTTGTCGCAAGTACTTTAAATTTACTTGATGTTGCGGCGAAAGTCGTGAAATGTTTCGTTGCATTAAATGCAACGAGCCGTGAAATGTTTGTTGCTGTAAGTGCAACAAATTATGAAATATGATTTAAGATGTTGTTGCAATGTAACATGTTGAATGAGAAATGAAACGATGCACGAGGTGCAACGGGTTGTGAATATTGGTTGCACCAATGCGGAAACTTAAATAATGCATTGCAATGAAAGTGATAAGTCAATATCGAATGTGTTAAACAGATTTGAGCATTGACTTTAAAAGTCGAGAATAAATCGTTGCACGAGGTACAACAGATGTCAAAAATAAGTCGTTGCAGGGATATGCAATGTGTGTCGAAAGTAAATCATTGCACGTGATGCAATGTGTGTCAAAGTAAAATCATTGCACGAGATGCAACGGAAGGAACCAAAATCATAAATTGATAGAATAAATCATTCGGTTGCACACCGAACTTGTGTTGGCAAATGAAAACATTGGCCGAGTTGTGTCGGATTTGATTTAATGAAAGTTACGGTTGTGATCAAACACGATCACTGTGAAAATCGTGAGTCGGAAGAGATTGTTGGTTCATAGTAAGTATAATACGAGGGAAATAACTTGATTTTAGAGTGGTATATGCCATACCATGTATGCGATGAATGACTCAATTCTGAGTGGTATATGGTATACCACTTGTGCGATGAATTGCATCGACGTGTTGTGAGAATTGCGGAAGATTTGTCCGCAATGGACGGGAGAGTACCGAGACTCGATTGGAAATTTGTATGACGGTATGTTGATGCAAGTGTTCTTCGAAAATCGGTTGGGACGATAAGGCGAGACTCATATCAATGAATGATACGTCGGACAAAAATTATAAGTCAGTCGGACGACCGAGACTAGCGGAACGATTATGCCTTGAAGCAATAATCGGATCGACGGGAAAGGAAAACTAGAACTTACAAATGAGTCGCACGACTTACGATCTTGATAGAAATGTTGGGCGAGGCGAATTGAATCGCACAACTTGCGATCTCGATAGAAATGTTGGGCAAGGAGAATTATAATCGGATCGCACGATGTGCGACTTTGGTGAAGAGTTGGTTGATGCGGGTAAATAGTGCCTAAGAGATAGTTGGTTACGTTACGGTGAAACTCATTTGAGTACGACTGAAACACGCAAAAACTTAGAGGACGTGATCGTATAACTCGAGGGTTCGATGTTGGATAATAGGTAACTCGGTTACGCGATCAAAGCATAACGGAATGCAACAAATCGAGAAACGATTCGAGACGTACGGAAATATTTGTGGAGAACTTGGACGTATGCAATGCAAGTTGTCGACGTTGAAACAGAATCAAAGTTGACCCTTACGCTATCGAAATTGATACGACGTATCAAGATCGATACGTAAGGAAACGTTAGCACGATATGAGAATATAAAATGGAGTGTGCCTCACGCTATCAAAATTTTGTAAATAACAATACGAGAATGAATGAACTGGTTGATCATGAACTTTGTGATTGATCAAGACGAGACTATAAGTCATCGACGATTGTTCGATGCGTATAGCATCTCGTGTGTCGACCACAAATAAGATAGACTTGAACTCAATGCGAGTAGATACGTCGTGAATAGCAAAATCATCGACGGTAGTGCATGAATTTACTCGGAGAATAGTTGCACATCAGTTGTGCCGATAAAAATAGTTTTATCCGAAATTGAGTAGTCGCGTAGAAATCGTCAGAACGTGATTTGGCTCCGAAATAAGATATAGCATGGTTCGTAGTAAACTTTCCTTCGATGATGATCCAAAATTATCGAGCGTAGCTTCGGGGCAGCTGAGCCTAGAAGACTTGACCGCCAAATCAAATTGAATATGCAGACCCATAAGATGACCCATGCGATGTCGTATATGAAATTGCATCGATAAAGAAAATATGGTGCATGTTGACGATAAGTCTAGGCGATCGAAAATTGTTGGAACAACTTTCGATTGAGAATGATATAGTTAGATTTGAGTATTCGTCGGATGAATACTTGAATATTTATGTTGATCGGCGATCAAACAAGAAATTCACCAACGAACTTGGTGATTCGGATAGGCGATTGCGAGAATCGTGCTATACACAAAAGAGAACGATAAGGGAATGACTTACGAGTGATGTCGTTAGATTCAGATTTACCTTGCAATTGAGCTTGCGTGAATCGAACTATATTCGATGTTGCGAGACGGATAAGTTGGGAATTTGGCTAGTGAATTCCTACTCGTTAGGAAATCGGATGTAAGATGCATCGTAGAGACTTTGAGTCAAAGCGATTGTTGCTTTGAGCACCGTCGTCTCAATATAAACTATTGTGTCGGATAGATTGTGGCCTTCGAGTAATGTCAATTTAAAGTTGCGTCGGGAGAATTTAAGCACGATGTTTAGGTAAGTAACCTAGCGGGCGTAGTCCCAATGTTAATAAGGAAATCTTATCGAGATAAGTTGCATAGCCAGACTTCAAAAATAGTTGGGTGGCGACTTCGAACGCAAGGCGTTGCGAAGGATCATTGCGATCGGATGCACGACGGCTCAACGCGACGCATAGAGTTGATAGTCCATACGAAACATACGAAACGAGAAATGCAATTTTGAATCGCGTCGCGTGCAGTGACTTTATTGAATGAATCACGTATGTATCGAATATATGTATGTGATAAAATTTTGAGAATAGTTGCTAAAGATAAGTCTGATCGAGAGTACGAGATGGTAAGCATAGGATTGAAATTACATGTCAGCTTTGTTCCAATTTGCTACCACTGGACTTGGTCGAAATACATATATCTTCGGGACGCCTTGAATATATGTACGGATCTAAATCGAGTTGTATACAAAATTTAAATCGAGCTGCAGGAAAGACTTTAAAATGTTAATGGAAAGCTTGCAAGATAGTGTGAAACTGAACAACATTGGTGGGACGAGATCGTAAAACGATCTATAAAACACTTAATTGGAGTGTTGGTTTTGGTTCGAGGACGAACCTTGTTTTGAGTGGTATATTCTATAATGTCCCGCTCCGTACGACACATTACGCTGAGACGTTGACTCAACGAGTCACGTTGACCGAAAGAAATGTATCGATACGAATCGATACGAGAGTTACATTGTCCCGAGAAATGTATCGAACTAAGTCGATGCGAAGAGTTGCATTGTCCCAAAGAATACATCGAGTTGAATCGATATGAAGTGCCACATTGCCCTGAAGGATAAGTGCGTTGAGATGGCTCGAAGATTCTAAGAAATCGAATCGACCAAGGCACAAGTCCGAATCGATGCAAGTATTGATTTTAGTTAGTTTCATGTGCAGGCTATACGTTTACACTGAAATATTAGAGGTCGACATTTTGCCTTATTCAGTAAGGGGTCCGCGAAACCAATCGTCGCCTTGCGACGGACTGAGGCGTTGGCACGGTAAGCCAAATCGGGCGTATAATTCAATGAAGCACGAAGTGCTCGAATGGCTAAGTCATGAGAGTTGGCCGTGCAACAAAGTTATGAAATCGAGCCGCATCGGCTCGGCAAAACGACAAGGCGTATCGACTCAAGGTGGAAGGATTGACTCTTCTTTTTACTCCTTCATGCCTAAGTCAGAATATATCATTGTATGCTAAGTTAACCTATCGATGCCACGGGCGTAGTCCGATCGGAAGATAAATCATAGTGTGTGTCGAACACTAGTTAGAACAATTGAAATAAAATGTGCATCAAATGCACAAATCGCTATGGGACATTGGATATCGCAAAGGCGAGCGCCTCGGTACGCATGTCGCAAGAACATGGTATAACTGTATTCGGCGAGTGCCTTTGTGCACGAGCCATTCCGTGCCTTCGCGTACGAGTTAGAAAAGCTAGCACATTGAAAGACAATAGGCGAGCGCCCTAGCGTGCAAGCCACGAACATTGAACACTAAGGCATAGAACATAGAAATACGGCTTCGATGCGTGCAGCAAGTACACGACACGAGGAAAAAGATGATAAATGTGTCGAAACGTTACTACGTGCACAAGATCATTAAAGATGGCTTCATTGCGAAAGAATGCAGTTGTGGCATGAATGTGACAAAACTGTCAGATATGACATGATGCCTCAAAAGGTGTTCGAGACCTTCGGGTCATTCGGTTAACGAACATTGAGTTGAGGCTTGATGCCATTGAACATTGAAAGGAAGTATGAAATGTAAGAACATAAAAAGTTAATAGAAGAAATACGAGATGCTAAAGTCTGACTCTCGGACTCAAGAATATGTTTGGTTGTTTGGAAATAGGGCGTTGCATGGTCGAATGGACTTGAGATAATTGTGATAATATTCTGTGTAAGAACATAAAACGTTCCCTCCGAATGGGTACGCCGGGGCACCGAGACCGTTCGACCTAGGAGGGATATAATCTTTGATGGACGCTCATCTGTAAAGATGATTAGCACCCGGTTATAGATGTGAAAAGCCGCAAATGATGGTCGGCACGCGGTATGTTTCGGTTGTTTGGGATAGCAACCCAACCCGTGAAATGTCAGGCTACCCAAATTCGAGAAAGAAAGAAAGAAAGAAAAGAAAGAGAGAAAAAAAGAAAGAAACGCCTTTAGTCCATTTTGGCGCGAATACGCCAACGACCATTTCATATAGTTAAGGAACGAGGGGTTGAAAGTACAGGCACGTACGTGTCCCACACATAGATCCTACATAGAGAGCACTTATAACATGACAGGAAAGGAATAGGGCGTATTCACCTTGCGTCAGTGCAAGGGCGAGTGCATCAACTTGGTAAGAAGTCACGCCACGAAACAAATACGAGATTGCTTGCCTGCTTGCCTATTCAATTCGAATAACATGCTTGCCATGATAACATGCTTTACGCTTTCGAATATGCCATAAAATTGACCCTATGGAGATTATAGCAAGATCATAACTAAGTTGCATGATTGAACATAAAAACTAAAATGTTGGTTTAGAAAGTTGGTCTTTTCATCAGTACATGCAAGGACGAACGTACTGATCCCCCGCCAGCTTTCATAAAGGATGTAGGAAATGGATTGCTCGTAGCGAAGCTTCGCTTGATCGCGCAGAGGCATGGAATGTCGTAGCGTTTGAAGCGTGTGATCGCATTGACACTCGGACTTGCAACGGGATTGATGTGGCCGAGATATAGAAGGCATGATGTATGAAACAGTGAAATACTTTGTGGGCAAGAGAGAACCAAAGTGTTGTAGCCAATCTGGCATATATTGTTGGGCTATCGAAAGCCTTTGTAATCTCAGTTCGAATATCAATAAAGAGAAATGTTTCGTATACTCTGTTTTCCTTTTGTTGTTAATATCAAATCAAAGATAACCATTTGAGAACTTTTCATCTTGCCTTGCACGAGCGCAACTCCAGGCTCGTGCGGCATCATGCCCTCTGCGAGGACGATGATTCGGGTGATTCCGGGTTAGGGCGTGACAATCCCAACCACTCATTCCTACATGACAACCCCCTACACCTATTCCTAGGCAACCGACCCTAATTCTCTTTGTACTTTTGTAGAGAATCCTAGTACACACTCTCTCTCCTTCCTACTATACTCACAGCCAACTACTCATTCATTTACAAACTCACTTCATTTCTCTTCTCCTTCATACAACAGCAGCTTCTTCCTTCAACTCCTTTAGCCGATAGCACCCCCTCATAACCCTAAAAGCTCTTCATCATTATTTCTATCGTCAAGCTCTCCATCATTATCATCCTCTTCTTTACCTCGTGTTGCTGCTGCTGCCATGGCGTAGTAGCTGCTGCAACTGCTACTTGTGCTACCCTATTGTGGCTATTGTGGCTCATTTTGCCACTGTTATGGTCGCTGCCACAGCCTGGAATGGCCACGTTGCCCCCGTCGACCAGGAAGGACCACCTGGAGGTGCCTCGCCGCTGGCCTCCGCCTAAGAAACCATCGACGAGCGAGAACAACAGCAACATCAACTGCGAAGGCAACAACGGCGATGACGGCGACCAACCGCGACCAACCATTGCGGTACAAGCTCGACGACCCCCCTTTCGCATGATTGTGTACCCCGACGAACCCCTCCGGCCAGCCGCATAGTCGGGTGCTGCCCTGGCGAGCCTCGGTGAGCCCGTGCTGCCTTCCTCGCGCGCGCACGTTAAGGAGCAGCTGGTGTGCAACATCTGCGCCTTCTCTAGGATGGCCGCTGTCGCAGCCCTCTCTCCCCGGTGTGACGTCCAGTAAGCCCCGGTGCATCCCCACTATCTACGATGATCACTGTAGGCAATTTCAATGTTTTACTCAAAATTCCGTCGACGCGCGCGATGGACGTCAAGTCAGAAGTGTGCTTCGTAACAGCAGCTTTGCGCATATTTTTCGAGAAATTTGACCGTTGGATCGTCGATCTCTTTCCTCCATTGCAATCTTGGTATATACCTCTACCTTTACCTAAAGTTTCAGCCGTTGATTATGTCGTTTGATATGTCAAAATCGGCCGCCAAGTTGTCCGAATAATTGTATTTATTTTGGACAGTTTTGTGGAGCCAACTTCGTGGACTTGTATCTCCGCCGTCGCAGCTCTGTTTGACGTGCCACCAGTTCCTGTGCACATCTGGTATAACCATCTTCTTGTCCCTTAAGTTTCGTTTCATTGTGAGCTTGTTTGATTGGTTGAATTTGACGCCAAGGTTGGCCGTTCAAATTCGTAATTTCTAACTTGTAAAATTTTAATTTTGGACCCAAAATTCTAGATTCAAATTCTGAAACCACCAGTAGACTCGTGGCGTCGTTCTAGTACGAATTCATATAAAGTTTGCTAGATTTGGAGGACGTGGGCCTTGGCACGTATTTCGGTGCAAAGTGGACCCTATAGTCGAGTCAACGGGTCATTTTGAGATCGACTCATCGAAATCCACTTTCGGACATACCGATGGGTTCGTATCGTTATTTGGACTCGTTGACATATAATTTGCTAGATTTAGTGGACTTTGGCTCCGACATGCATTTTCGTGCAAACAGGATTCCAATGTCCGGGTCAACGGACCATTTTCAGATCGGCTCATCGAAATCCAATTTCGGATATACCGTTGGGTTCGTATCGTTATTCTGTATTCGTGGACATATGATTTGTTATGTTTAGTATAGTTTTATTCTGATACATTTTTCGGTGCAAAGTGGGTCCAACGACGGACATCATTTTGACCCGAAATTACTATTTTGCTCATGTATCCAAATTGGACTTATGGGTAGGCTATCCATGCTAATTTGACTATACTGGACAAGTTGGTGATGTTTGTTTCATCATCCGATGACGTCCGTAGATTTTTCTTTATGTATCACTATTAGTTATAATTTATTCTTATTATGTTCGTATTTCGAAATTCGTGCATCAAAACTGAGATCAGTCGATTCCAGTGATCTCACATCGCTGAAATTGACAAGATGACCACGTGGATCGCTACGATAAGATTGTTAGCCTTATGGTTGATCGTCTTGTCTCGATTTGCGTGTCGTAGGTTTCGATGTACGAATAACGAGGTACAAACTTGATATTTTTATAATCTACAACTTGCAATTCATATATATATATATATATTTAAAATATATATATATATATATATATATATATATATATATATATATATATTTTAAATATATATATATATATTTAAATATATATATATTTAAAATATATATATATATATATATATATATATTTTTTAAAATATATATATATATATATATATATATATATATATATATATATATATATATATATATATATATATATATATATAGATATGTATATATATATATATATATATATATATATATATATATATATATATATATATATATAAATATATAAATATATATATATAAATATATATATATATATATATTTTTTTATATAAATATAAATATATATATATATATATATATTTTTTTATATAAATATATATATATATATATATATATATATATATATATATATATATATATATATATATATATATATATATATATATATATATATATATACTCAGCCGACCAGCTCATCCGGGAGGTCTTCCGCCAATGTCGCAAAAGGAGCATTCTGTGCTCCCACAGCCCGACATCATTCTGGCTTTTCCTTCCCTAATCCAGGACGATCCTGTAGTCAACCGCTCTTATTTCATTTTGGTGGTATACTTGTACAGTTTTGACTTGTATATGGGTCAGGCTTCGGCATTTTGATCCTTGGTTAATAAAGAGAGGGGTTTTCTTTTAAAATTATATATATGTGTGTGTGTGTGTGTGTATGTGTGTGTGTGTGTGTGTGTGTGTGTATAAAATTGGATTTTGTAAAACTCTAAATAATTTTTGGGTTTCTAGTATTACCTAATAATATTTTGTAAATAAAATTATAGTTTTTTTTTCAAATATTATAAATGATTTTTATATAGATATGTATATATAGTTATTCTTTTCCCTTAAATTGTAAGTGACGACTATTATAGTCAATTCTTGTTTCCTGATTCGATTATCGTGTCGAACTCTGATTTTAGACTTCTGTCACCTCCTTTTTCCATATACGTATTTCCAGTATACGTGTACGGGATCCTGTCCAGTATTTTTTTTTTGTCTTGTCTTGCTAGCTAATCTTGGTTTATTCATGCATTGGTTTAATATTGGCATGGCTTGGTTTTGGTTTGGCTTGGTTGGGTTGGTTCAACATGTTAACCCCCACACCTACCACCATCCCCATTTATAAACCCCACATACTTTTCTCTATCTTCATTACTCTTCATTTATTTCTTCTTCTTCCTCCATTAACTTCCCCACCTACCAAGAGAGGCTTAGGCAAGTGCAACTTGCTTCATGGAGGAACTCCATTTTTATTGTTCCATTATCTTCCTCACGAGATTCTAAGACACTTTAGTACTTAGCATTTTCAATTTCCATGGTTTATTTCTTGTAGATCTAAGCTTGTTGTATTTTCGGATTTCTTGGATTTTGATCTATCAAACTTTGCTATTTTCAAGTTTTGATGGTTCCATGTTGTAGAGAAGTTCATTCTACCCCATTTTGACCTATGGAAGTCCATATTTGGTCTTGGATTGAAGGTTGGGAAGTCTGGGAACCCCCAACTTCCCAGGTTCTTCTTCTTGAAAAATTTGGAGAAGAAGAACCGTGCTTGTCGCATGGCCTTTTCATACGACGAGGTCCCCTGCGGCTCCTCTTTGCCGCATAGGCACTCTAGTCTTCATACGGCCCCCTTTGCCGCATGGCCCCTGATCCCCTTTGCCGCATGACCCCTGTTCCCCAAGCCGCATGGCTTTGGTTGACTTAGCCGCATGGCCCCCTGTTTTCCTCTAGCCGTATGGCTTTGGTTGACTTAGCCACATGGCCCCCTGTTTCCCCCTAGCCGTATGGCTTTGGTTGACTTAGTCACATGGCCCTGTTTCCCCTTGCCGCATGGCCCCCGTTCTCCTAGCCGCATGGCTTTGGTTGACTCTTGCCGCATGGCCCTGTTTTTCCTTGCCGTATGGCCCTTGTCCCCTTAGCCGCATGCTGCATGGCCGTTTGGCCCTTGCCGCATGGTGATCCTTGGCCGCATAGGCCATGTCCTTTGGCTCCCGGGCCGCATGTCTCTTCCCACAGCCGTTGCACCCTTTTACTATTTTGGTTGTTATATGTATACTTGTGTCTCATGACCCTCTGTGTAACTTGGGTCCTTGATGGAAATGCTTGTACCGTGTTAATTCTGAACATGTTCCATAAACACGACCGGTTAATGTGACTCACTTGATAGTGGCCCGTCGTGGTGCACTCACGACAAGAATGATTGATTAGTAACATGACACGATGATGGCCTGTTAAGGCGCACTCTTGATAAGTAACTTGATATGATAACTCTTAAATAGTGACCCGTCGTGGTGCACTCTTGACAAGGAACCTTGACATGATAATTCTTTATGGTGGTCCGTCGTGACGCACTCTTGACATGATAAGTAATCTTGGCAGTGGCCCGTCGTGGGACACTCTTGACAAGTAATCTTGATAAGTAAGCCTAGCATGTAATCTTGAATGCTGTTGCGACGGCTATCTCGACTTGCTAGTAAACGCTCATCATGACACCGTGGGTGATTGTATTGATTGTGCTTGTATAAGCTACTAGTCTTGTCTCGCATCATATCTAGGACTTGCATCCCTGGTTACCACGGTCAGGGATTCATACTGAATCTGACTAGGTTAATGACTAGATTGATCAAGTAGTTCATATAGAGAGATATTTCGGCTACAAGTAATCCTGTTATCTGGACGTCTTCCTGATGGACTTGTAGCCTGCCGACGAGTAGGGCACATTTCCAGCTCACTGTTATGTGGGGCACTACATGAAACGATTACTATGCACACTGTCATTTGTTGCATCCAAGTCACCTAACAAGTCAAGATAACTCTTAAATGAACCTTACGCCTGGATAACCTGGATAGTCTGCAGGGCTTGTGGCCGTAGAAATATCTCATTGTATCATGCTAGTAACTAGGCTTGTGATAACCCTAGCTAGTTAAGTATCAAGCCGTACTCTTGCTTGGCCGTTAATGATTGAATGGATTCCCATCTTGTCTAGTCTTGCCTTG
This sequence comes from Iris pallida, assembly GCA_029216955.1. Lineage (NCBI taxonomy): Eukaryota > Viridiplantae > Streptophyta > Magnoliopsida > Asparagales > Iridaceae > Iris > Iris pallida. The sequence goes on from JANAVB010028820.1 coordinate 14,766,715, forward strand.
ATCCAGTACATGGCTATACCAGGACATGCTTGTGTATGCTTTACTTTATCGATAATTGGTTAGAGACTAAGTTCTGTTCAGGTGAAGGGTTACAACCCCGATCCTTGTTTGGTTTACGGGTTGCAACTTGGTTACCGGAATAGTCCTTTAGTTATCTTATCGTTTATCACCATTTTTCTCTAACTCATGTCTTTTATCATCAATTATGTTTTCATGTGCTAATGTGCTGGTTTTAGTTTTTAAGAGAAGCCTCCCTTGTGGCACTTGCTCTTTCTGGGGTCTGACCCAGCTGGTTTTGTATGGCCAGATTTTGGAGCAGTTTTCGAGGATCTTTCAGTCTTCCTGCTAGATGGTGACCACTAGAAGGAATCTTGGTAACGAGTAGATTTTATTTTGCTCTTCCATTCTATTGTAAAATTATTCTTTTGAAGCATTTAGCCGCCGAGCAAGTGTTAGCTCGTGTTGAATTATATTCCTGTCTGCCTAAGGGCTGTAACATGATTAACAAATCCTAGGGTTGATCATGTATGACTTAAACTCTTGCTAGTCTTCACATTTTGTATGACTAGCTTCACGATCATCTGAATATGTAATGTTTGGGACACCTTACTTTGTATGTCTGATGATCTACCATCTTGTTACATTTACTTATTTTCTTGAGATTGAGACACTAGGCTTGTTCTTGACCCTAAGAGACTAATGGCTTATAGTAAACCCTCATGCATCTAGACAGCCGTGACCGTATTGCGAGGTAGGATTCACTTCAATGTACGTAGCTGGCTGTGCCTGTCCCCCGCTCTCCAGTATTCTGGTTCTGGGGCGTGATATGGTTTAAGTGGTAGCCCATACAGGTATTAAAAATCAAGATGTGTGAGGATTTTACCGGATAGATGTCTCAATCAGCACTCGTCCTTGATCTCTACTCGTGTCTTCTAATCTTCCTGAAATCTTGATCTGATCACATGCTTATATCCTTGATCTATCATGGTCCTTCCTTATTGTTCCCTATTTCGTTGCCTCAGCGGCATTATTCCTGGTCCTATCCATCGGCAGGGTGGAGCACCTCCCGTGGACCAGCAGCAACCTTGAGATCAAGTCCAGCATTCAGGAGTAGCCTCTAGAGTCATGCCTACTGGGGGTCAAGAGCCACCAGTTCAGCTAGTCCAGCCTACAGAGCCTGAAGATGGCACCTTGGTGGGTCTCATCAGGATATTGCTTGCATCTCAAGATCATCGGGGAGATGTCCTGTACCAGGCAGTACTAGATGCCATGGGCCGTGTTGGTTATCAAGGGAATAGTGCGGCTAGCAGTTTCAAGCGTCTGAACCCTCCTTTCTTTGATGGTAGTGAGGACACTATTACAGCTGATGCATGGCTCCAGGACATCGAGATTATATTGGATGCAGCCAAGACTCCAGAAGGAGAGAAGGTAGCGGTGGTGCGCCTGCAGTTATTGGACCTAGCCCGCACCTGGTGGACGATGATAGCAGTTGGGTTGGCGACGCCTGTTCCATGGGTGGTATTCAGTGACAAGTTTCAGATCAAGTACATCGATGCTGTAGCTCGGCACGACCTACAGACGAGGTTCACCAATCTCAGGCAGATGAGCAGGACAGTTGATGGATATGCGGTCGAGTTTTTGAGTCTGAGTCAGTTTGCTCCCACCTTGGTGGCAACCGAGTTCGACCGAGCGCAGCGGTTCCAGCAGGGACTCCACCTAGAGATTATTCTAGCAGTGGAGCAGTTTGAGCATCAGACTTTTGATGCCGTCTTGTGAGCAGCGAAGAGGCATGAGTATACTTCGCAGAGGATAGTGGACAGAACTGGAGGACGGAAGCGGTCCCATGGTCAGATGAACCAGTCTTTAGCCCCAGCCCTGGCAGCTAGGGCCTTGACCATCGGAGCTTCAAGGAGGGCAGCATCAGTTACGTCGGTTCAGCACTCGACTCCGACGTACCCTCAGCAGCAGAAGCGGAGGCAGTCTTCCACAATGGGCTGCACTTATTGTGGGAAGCCAGGACACGTGGTGTCAGAATGTCGTCGAGCACGGGGATTGTGTTTGGCTTGTGGGGCATCGGATCACATGATAGGGTCCTACCCACAGAGAGCCGGTTCATCCTCATCGGCCCAGACTAGTCCCTTGGTGAGGGGACCAGCACCAGTGCAGCAGCAGCAGTACCAGCCTCTAAGGCCATTGCCGTCTCAGGCTCAAGCATTCCAGCAGCAGAGACCGCAACAGTAAGCCCAGGCCAAGGCTCAGAATCAGAACCGCCAGAGAGGTTTCCAGCAGAGGGGACCAGCACCCAGAGGGCAAGGTCAGGTGATGGCTTTAACTGTAGAAGATGAGTTGGCATCAGGTGAGGTGGTGGCAGGTACCATTCTCGTCAACTCTTTTCCTGCATCAATATTATTTGATTCAGGTGCATCAAATTCATTTATTTCTGTACGATTCGCTACACGGATAGGACTGGAGCCTAAGTCATTATCAGTAAGGCTCAATATACTTACTGGTAACGGTCTTGTGGGAGTAGATAGAGTATTTTTCTCGTGTCGAATCGTAGTTAGCGATAGAGAGTTTTCCGCCAGGTTGATCGAGTTCCCGATGGCCGATTATGATGTGGTCCTAGGGATGGATTGGTTGAGGGACCAGTGTGCTAGAATATATTGCCATCTCGGCAAGATTATTTTTAGTATTCCTGGTGAGCCAGAGTTTTCATTTCTCCGAGGCGGAGTTGTAAACCCCCTAAATTTCTACTACAATTTTTTTAAAATATTTTTTTTTATTTCTTCTTCTTTGTATTTATTTTGTACTTCGTATCTGCACGTCGCATACGAGTTCGCATTTTTTTGTAATTGCGTAGCGTGCGAGATTTGCGGTTCGTATTGCTCGACAAGTGCGAATATGTGCGAGATACATATTTTTGTAAAACATTTATTTTAGAAGCTTGGTTTTTCAAATAATAAATATTTTCGATTACTTAAAATGGTAAAATGTATCGCATTGGAAATTTTCAAAACTTATTTTAGAAAACTATGTTTCAGCGCATATAAGGTGCATAAATTTAGATTTCATATATATAAGTCTATTTTCGAAATTAATTAATATTAATATTTTATTATTAAAAAAGATATTTAAAAATATTTATTATTTTTGAAATTATTATTATTGGTATTTTTGGAAAATATATTTGAAAATTATTGCGGCCATTTTAAATCTTGATTTGATTTTATGGTTTTAAATTAAAAAGTTTAAAGGTAGAATTTATATTTAATTTGAGTTTGGTTTATCTAAGTTTAAATTGGAATTTAATTTAGATTTGATTTTTTAATTATCTAATGGGGGATTTAAATATCCTAATCCTTATCCTAATGGAAATTCCTACCTCCTATATAAGGAGAGGTACTCATCCATATATTTCTACCATTCACAAATTCCTCCAAAATTATTTTTCCACACGTGCGTGCATCGTGTCCGTGCCAACCCAAGCCAGCGTGTACCGTGTCGGTGTCAATCTTATTCCAGCTCTTGTACAGTTATCCGTCTCGCGTCGGGACACACCTCCGATACGACACACGCCGACACGTCGATAAAAACCTAACCCTACACCTTCCCGACAACTGCCACCGTTTTACCGCCACCAACGTCATCCCCGACGACCCCCTCACAAACTCCGTTGTTCCGCCACCGCCAACACCAAATTCCTTTCACCACCATCATCGCCACCATGGCCGACCATAGCCGACACCAGCAGGCTCCACGGTCCTTGACCACCGCCACCCGCCATCATCACCACATCCGGCCAACACACCGAACAACCACCACCATCACCATAGTCGTCTCCCAGAGATCGGCCGACCATCCCCTGGTCGTCGGCGATCCCAAAAACTACCACAGAAGAAGAAGAAGAAAAGGGGAAACCCTTACCTCCACCGCGCCGCACCGGCGTTCTCCGCCTCCTCCGACCGCTAGCCCCAAACTCGTGCCGGCGACCGCCGTTGCCGACATCGCCGTGCCGGAAGCTTCCCAGCTCCTCTCCGAAACCACAGCCCCACTCCGCACCCCCTTCCTCCACCAGACCACCCCGCGCCGCCGCTTCCGATCCGCCGCACAGGCGCTGACCGCTCGAGCCGTCGGGAGCCGTCAGATCTGCCTCCCGAGGAAACCCTCGTCCGCCGGCGGAGCGTCGGCCGCCCGAGCTCAAATTCCTCCGCGTCAGCAGCCTTTCCGCCACCGAGTTCGCGCGGCCAGCCGTGCGCAGTCGGCCCTCCGCGCTGGTAGACCGACGACCGCCGCTTCTTCTCCTCTTCGCCTAGGTCCGCCGCTACCGACCGGCGAGCCACCCGCCGCGTCCTCCATCGGAGCGCCGCCACCGCAAGCCCCCGATCTCCTCCACCTGGCGTCAGCAGCGACCGCCGCCGCTGTTCCCCGGTCGCCTTGCGCCACCCGCCGCCATTGAGCCCGGCCGACCCGCCCCTCCAGTAAGCTCCTCCTTCCTCCCGCTCCTTTCTCCCTAATTTCCCCTCTCTCTCGATTACTCTCTCTCTTCAATTCCCTTTCCAGTAGATAACAACTTATGAGCTGTTATAAGTAGTGATTTTATTATTATTTATTAACTTACTAACTTTATTATTATTATTAGTTTTATCATTATTTATTATTATCATTATTTATTATTATCTTATATTATTATTAGTTTTATCATTATTTATTATTATCATTATTATTATTATCATATGTTACTGTTATTATTATTAATATTGCTGTTAGTATTATTATTATAATTATTATTACTGTTAATTATTATTATTACTGTTATTATTATACCATTAGGATTATTTTAATACTTTTGTTATTGGGATTATTATTGTATTATTCTGGTTATTAAATAATTTGATAAATAATCTTATCCAAAATACAATTTGACAAAAATTTGGGTTTAACCCTAAACTGTTTATTAAAAATATTTTGACTACCAAAAATTTAGTTACCTAGTAAATGCTATATTGACAACTTAGAGTTTTGCCTAAAACAATTTTTATTGTTCAAGTATTTTTCTAAAAGTTATTTTTTAACTAATAAAATGGTAGTTTCCAAATTAAAAACTCATTTTTCAAGTATGTATTTATCTAAAATATTTTGGACTAATGAAAGATATTTTCCAAAGTATTATAAATATTTTTACAAAATAATATATGTATTCCCTCAATAATCTTGATTACGACTGATCATCTTTCCTATTTCCTTACGACTTTGGACCTCTGCACCATGACTATGGCTATTGGACCAAGCTGGACTTGTCAGATTATCGCACACCAGGCGTAACACCAGACAAGATACCTTTCCATTATACTGTTTATTTTCAGTTTGCATTTTATTACATATTACTGTTCATTTATTTCCAGTTCTTGATTTACTGCCTGTTCAGTGATATTATTTGTACCTTGTTATTTATCCTTTGATTGCATATGGACCTAGAGTTAAGGGACTACCACTAGCTTAGTGTATTACATAAACTTTGACACTGATGTGCCACGAGATGTGTGAGTTGTAAGTAGCATATAGCCTACGGACTTGCGTGTTGGCTGATCACTGATGCGTACAGGACGTGCGTTAGGTCTAATTGTCAATAGTTGTATGTTAGAAGACTTGACGGTTAGTAGTGTTACAAGGTCGTGGATGCGACATGAGAGGTACATTGGGTGGAGAGAACATTTCCTTGTCGTATGGGCTTCGATTGTACTTCCCTTGTAACCCGGAAGCTCCGCTGGAGATACGGGTATGTTGAGCCTCTCAGGTTTGCCCCTATCGTTTTTGAACGTCATGCGCTGTGGTCACTGGTGCCCAAGTGGGGACTATACCAGATCCCATTTACAGCCAGGGCTTATGCGACGAAAGGATTGTTTCTCAACTGCATGTTCACTTTAGAACGGTTAGGTTACCTTATTTATGTCTTGTCACTTTCTTTGATTGTGGCATATTTTATATTCAGTATTTATATGGCATGTTTATTGTATCTTGTTACGTCCCTCTGAGGACCTGGTTATCTCGCCAGGTGTGTGTTCTTGTCTTTCGTAGGTGTTCTAGCCGTGGCCATGATCGTCACTATTTTTTCGAGGATGATTGCACTTGATCGTCTTCGCTTCGTCCGTCAAATCTATTTCATTTTTCATGTATTTTTCCTTACTTGTTGGTAGTGGATTTGTCTCCGCCCAACATATTGTATCAAGACAATTCATTATCATTATTTGATATCTTTTATTTTGTGTGGATGAGATTAGTTATAGTTCAACTGCATTTTACAGCTTACGTATATATATACTATACGGCTGGCATGTCTACGTTCCTAGTCCTACGTATTTTAGGACTGGGGCGTTACAGGAGTAGAACCTTCTTCCTCAACGTTGCAGATAGCAGTAGCAGTGGCAGTTCAGTTTCCCAGAGTAGTAGAAGAATTTCCTGACATATTTCTCGAAGAGCTTCCCGACATGCCCCCAGAGATAGAGAGATCGAGTTCACCATTGATTTGATTCCCGGATCAGCACTAGTGTTAGAGAGAGTCTATAGGATGGCGCCTTCAGAGTTGGAGATCTTGTACAAGATGATTGAAGAACTTAGAACCAAGGGTTTCATTCGTGCTAGCGGATCACCTTGGGGAGCTCTGATGCTTCTTGTGAAAAAAAAGGATGGTACGTCAAGATTATGTGTTGATTATCGTACCTTGAACTCTGTGACAATCTAGAACAGATATCCTCTACCAAGGATAGAGGACTTTGATCAGCTCAAGGGAGCGACTGTATTCTCGAAGATTGACTTGCGATCAGGGTACCACCAGATCAGAGTCAGAGAGCAGGACAACCCGAAGACATCATTCAGATCGAGGTATGGACATTGGGAGTTCCTAGTTATGCCACGAGATGTGTGAGTTGTAAGTAGCATATAGCCTACGGACTTGCGTGTTGGCTGATCACTGATGCGTACAGGACGTGCGTTAGGTCTAACTGTCAATAGTTGTATGTTAGAAGACTTGACGGTTAGTAGTGTTACAAGGTCGTGGATGCGACATGAGAGGTACATTAGGTGGGGAGAACATTTCCTTGTCGTATGGGCTTCGATTGTACTTCCCTTGTAACCCGGAAGCTCCGCTGGAGATACGGGTATGTTGAGCCTCTCAGGTTTGCCCCTATCGTTTTTGAACGTCATACGCTGTGGTCACTGGTGCCCAAGTGGGGACTATACCAGATCCCATTTACAGCCAGGGCTTATGCGACGAAAGGATTGTTTCTCAACTGCATGTTCACTTTAGAACGGTTAGGTTACCTTATTTATGTCTTGTCACTTTCTTTGATTGTGGCATATTTTATATTCAGTATTTATATGGCATGTTTATTGTATCTTGTTACGTCCCTCTGAGGACCTGGTTATCTCGCCAGGTGTGTGTTCTTGTCTTTCGTAGGTGTTCTAGCCGTGGCCATGATCGTCACTATTTTTTCGAGGATGATTGCACTTGATCGTCTTCGCTTCGTCCGTCAAATCTATTTCATTTTTCATGTATTTTTCCTTACTTGTTGGTAGTGGATTTGTCTCCGCCCAACATATTGTATCAAGACAATTTATTATCATTATTTGATATCTTTTATTTTGTGTGGATGAGATTAGTTATGGTTCAACTGCATTTTACAGCTTACGTATATATATACTATACGGCTGGCATGTCTACGTTCCTAGTCCTACGTATTTTAGGACTGGGACGTTACAGGAGTAGAACCTTCTTCCTCAACGTTGCAGATAGCAGTAGCAGTGGCAGTTCAGTTTCCCAGAGTAGTAGAAGAATTTCCTGACATATTTCCCGAAGAGCTTCACGACATGCCCCCAGAAAGAGAGATCGAGTTCACCATTGATTTGATTCCCGGATCAGCACTAGTGTTAGAGAGAGTCTATAGGATGGCACCTTCAGAGTTGGAGATCTTGTACAAGATAATTGAAGAACTTAGAACCAAGGGTTTCATTCGTGCTAGCTGATCACCTTGGGGAGCTCTGATGCTTCTTGTGAAAAAAAAGGATGGTACGTCAAGATTATGTGTTGATTATCGTACCTTGAACTCTGTGACAATCTAGAACAGATATCCTCTACCAAGGATAGAGGACTTTGATCAGCTCAAGGGAGCGGCTGTATTCTCGAAGATTGACTTGCGATCGGGGTACCACCAGATCAGAGTCAGAGAGCAGGACAACCCGAAGACATCATTCAGATCGAGGTATGGACATTGGAAGTTCCTAGTTATGCCACGAGATGTGTGAGTTGTAAGTAGCATATAGCCTACGGACTTGCGTGTTGGCTGATCACTGATGCGTACAGGACGTGCGTTAGGTCTAACTGTCAATAGTTGTATGTTAGAAGACTTGACGGTTAGTAGTGTTACAAGGTCGTGGATGCGACATGAGAGGTACATTGGGTGGGGAGAACATTTCCTTGTCGTATGGGCTTCGATTGTACTTCCCTTGTAACCCGGAAGCTCCGCTGGAGATACGGGTATGTTGAGCCTCTCAGGTTTGCCCCTATCGTTTTTGAACGTCATGCGCTGTGGTCACTGGTGCCCAAGTGGGGACTATACCAGATCCCATTTACAGCCAGGGCTTATGCGACGAAAGGATTGTTTCTCAACTGCATGTTCACTTTAGAACGGTTAGGTTACCTTATTTATGTCTTGTCACTTTCTTTGATTGTGGCATATTTTATATTCAGTATTTATATGGCATGTTTATTGTATCTTGTTACGTCCCTCTGAGGACCTGGTTATCTCGCCAGGTGTGTGTTCTTGTCTTTCGTAGGTGTTCTAGCCGTGGCCATGATCGTCACTATTTTTTCGAGGATGATTGCACTTGATCGTCTTCGCTTCGTCCGTCAAATCTATTTCATTTTTCATGTATTTTTCCGTACTTGTTGGTAGTGGATTTGTCTCCGCCCAACATATTGTATCAAGACAATTCATTATCATTATTTGATATCTTTTATTTTGTGTGGATGAGATTAGTTATGGTTCAACTGCATTTTACAGCTTACGTATATATATACTATACGGCTGGCATGTCTACGTTCCTAGTCCTACGTATTTTAGGACTGGGGCGTTACAGGAGTAGAACCTTCTTCCTCAACGTTGCAGATAGCAGTAGCAGTGGCAGTTCAGTTTCCCAGAGTAGTAGAAGAATTTCCTGACATATTTCCCGAAGAGCTTCCCGACATGCCCCCAGAGAGAGAGATCGAGTTCACCATTGATTTGATTCCCGGATCAGCACTAGTGTTAGAGAGAGTCTATAGGATGGCGCCTTCAGAGTTGGAGATCTTGTACAAGATGATTGAAGAACTTAGAACCAAGGGTTTCATTCGTGCTAGCGGATCACCTTGGGGAGCTCTGATGCTTCTTGTGAAAAAAAAGGATGGTACGTCAAGATTATGTATTGATTATCGTACCTTGAACTCTGTGACAATCTAGAACAGATATCCTCTACCAAGGATAGAGGACTTTGATTAGCTCAAGGGAGCGGTTGTATTCTCGAAGATTGACTTGCGATCAGGGTACCACCAGATCAGAGTCAGAGAGCAGGACAACCCGAAGACATCATTCAGATCGAGGTATGGACATTGGGAGTTCCTAGTTATGCCACTTGGAGCGACCAATGCGCAAGCCGTATTCATGGACCTCATGAATCGTATCTTCATGCCCTATTTGGACCAGTTCGTGATAGTATTTATAGACGACATCTTAGTCTATAGCAAGAGTGAGGCGGAGCATGAGCAGCATCTCCGTGTAGTTCTTCAGATTCTCAGGGAGAACCAGTTGTATGCGAAGTTCAGTAAGTGCGAGTTTTGGTTGGATCGTATCTCGTACTTAAGTCACATCATCACCAGAGGTGGAGTAGAGGTGGACCCCCAGAAGATAGTGGCCATAGAGACATGGCCAGTACCTAGTACCGTCGCAGAAGTTCGAAGTTTCCTTGGATTGGCCGCCTATTATCGACGGTTTGTATCAGACTTTGCTAGGATTTCAGCGCCATTGACTCAGTTGACCCGCAAGGATGTGCAATTTTTTTGGACAGCAGAGTGTCAGAATTCATTCAAGAAGTTAAAACAGAGATTGATGACGACCCCCATTCTCACTCTTCCCGATGGGACTGAAGGATTTTCAGTTTATTGTGATGCTTCTAGCAGAGGATTGGGATGCGTCTTGATGCAGCATGGTAAGGTAGTAGCTTATGCGTCACGTCAGTTTCGTGACCATGAGAGGAATTATCCTACCCATGACTTAGAGTTAGCAGCAGTAGTGTTTGCACTGAAGCTTTGGAGGCATTATTTGTATGGAGATCGGGTGGAGATTTTTACCGACCATAAGAGTCTTAAGTATGTGTTTACCTAGAAGGACCTCAATATGCGTCAGAGGAGATGGCTGGAGCTACTTGTGGATTATGACATCAACTTGCAGTATCATCCTAGAAAGGCCAACGTTGTTGCAGATGCATTGAGCAGGAGAGCCTGAGTTTATTTTCTAACATCACAGCCAGAGTTGTTAGCAGATCTTCAGAAGATGGGTATTGAAGTTGTTCTTCCTTCCAGTGTGGCATTAATGGCCAGTATGTAAGTTCAGTCCAGTATAGTGGAGAGGGTCAAGTTAGCTCAGTCAGTAGATTCTAAGCTTCAACGGCTTAGGGCAGAATGTGTAGCAGGACGAAGACCAGAGCTATGTATTCATGAAGATGGTACACTCCAACATGGGAGACATCTTTGTGTACCCAGTGGAGATATCAGACAGGAGATCATGGCAGAAGCTCACAGTTCTCAGTATTCGATTCACCCCGGCAGTACGAAGATGTATCGTGATATTCGTCAGCATTTTTGGTGGAATGGCATGAAGAGGGAGATAGCCCGGTTTGTCTCTCGTTGTTAGGTTTGTCAGCAAGTTAAAGCCGAACATCAGAGACCAGCTGGACTTCTTCAACCTTTACTGATCCCAGAATGGAAATAGGAGCACATTACCATGGATTTTGTAACTGGATTACCTAGATCCCCAGCTGGGAGAGATGCCATCTGGGTTATAGTCGACAGACTCACGAAAGTAGCTCATTTTATCCCTTTCAGAATCGGTCAGTCGACGGATCAGCTTGCAGGGATGTACCTCAGGCAGATAGTCAGATTGCATGGAGTACCCGTCAGTATTGTATCCGACAGAGATTCGAGACTCACCTCGCACTTTTGGCGGAGTCTTCAGGAGAGTTTGGGGACTCGTCTCAAGTTCAGTTCAGCCTACCATCCGCAGACAGATGGTCAGTCAGAACGTACGATCCAGACTTTTGAAGATATGTTGCGGTCATGTATACTCGACTTCGGTGGTTCGTAGGAAGATCACTTGCATCTCGTGGAGTTCTCCTATAACAATAGTTTCCAGGCCAGTATACAGATGGCACCTTTCGAGGCCTTGTATGGAAGAAAATGCAGATCTCCCTTGGCTTGGGATGATATCGGTGAGAGGCAAATGCTTGGACCAGAGATAGTAATGCAGACTATTGAGGTAGTCAGACAAGTCAGAGATCATCTTCGAGTTGCACAAGATCGCCAGCGTCATTAGGCCGATTCTTATCGGCGTCCCCTTGAATTCTCTGTCAGCGACCATGTATTCCTTAGGATCTCGCCTACCCGTGGCGTCATTCGTTTCGGCATACGGGGAAAGCTTAGTCCTAGGTATATATGGCCGTTCGACATCTTGGAGCGAGTAGGTGATGTGTCCTATCGTCTCGCTCTTTTGCCGTCGCTACGTGAAGTACATGATGTCTTCCATGTATTCCAGTTGCGACGGTACATCCCGGATCCGAGTCATGTCCTTGATCATTCGGAATTGGTTGTTAGTACCAACCTTTTGTATGAGAAAAGGCCCGTATCCATATTAGACCAAAGAGAGAAGATACTCAAGAACAAGACTATCAAGTTAGTCCGTGTTGCTTGGGATCATCACTCTTTGGGTGAGTCAACATGGGAGCATGAGGATGATATCCGATCGCGATATCCTGACTTGTTTGACTCGTAAGGTATAATATCTTCTTATGCCTTCAACTTCCTTGCTTGCATGAATGATTGCTTGATTGATTGCTTAGTTATAACTTGCCTGTGACTAGCATAGCTTGCTCGATATCTCTAGCCTCTTGATTAAATTCCGAGGACGGAATTCTTTTAAGGTGGGTAGAGTTGTCACCTCCGTTTTCCGTATACGTATTTCCAGTATACGTATACGGGATCCTGTCCAGTATTTTTTTCTTGTCTTGTCTTGCTAGCTAATCTTGGTTTAATCTTGCATTGGTTTAATATTGGCATGGCTTGGTTTTAGTTTGGCTTGGTTGGGTTGGTTCAACATGTTAACCCCTACCTACCACCATCCCCATTTATAAACCCCACCTACTTTTTTCTATCTTCATTACTCTTCATTTATTTCTTCTTCTTCCTCCATTAACTTCTCCACCTACCAAGAGAGGCTTAGGCAAGTGCAACTTTCTTCATGGAGGAACTCCATTTTTATTGTTCCATTGTCTTCCTCACGAGATTCTAAGATACTTTAGTACTTAGCATTTTCAATTTCCATAGTTTATTTCTTGTAGATCTAAGTTTGTTGCATTTTTGGATTTCTTGGATTTTGATCTATCAAACTTTGCTATTTTCAAGTTTTAATGGTTCCATGTTGTAGAGAAGTTCATTCTACCCCATTTTAACCTACGGAAGTCCATATTTAGGCTTGGATTGAAGGTTAGGAAGTCTGGGAACCCCCAACTTCCCAGGTTCTTCTTCGAAAAGTTGGAGAAGGAGAACCGTGCTTACCGCATGGCCTTTTCATACAGCGAGGTCCCCTGCGGCTCCTCTTTGTCGCATAGGCACTCCAGTCTTCATGCGGCCCCCTTTGCCGCATGGCCCCTGATCCCCTTTGTCGCATGACCCCTGTTCCCGTAGCCGCATGGCTTTGGTTGACTTAGCCGCATGGCCCCCTGTTTCCCCCTAACCGTATGGCTTTGGTTAACTTAGCCGCATGGCCCCTTGTTTTGTCATGCCCCGATTCGGAGAATCGTTCGCCTTCGCTTTGATTCACGTCGAATCGTTCGTCCTTGCTAAGGCGTGATGTCGTACAAGTCTGAAATTGCACTTGTACAAGGCGTGCTCGTGTTCCTTTTATAAAAGAGACATTTTGAATAGAGATTCGCAGCGGATGATAAAGAAGTTTTGGCAACACTGATATGATCTGAAATAAGTTCTTTATTGATATCTTTGAAATTACATTTCATAAAACATAAGGCTCTCAAAAACAGCCGAGATGAAATGCCAAACTTGGCTACAATATTGCAGAAATATTGAAATGAGATACAACTTGTTCCATACATCATATCCCTTTATTAATAATGCGACAATAACCACCTTCAGCAAAATGCCTTCTTCTTCTTCAAGTGGAAACTTCAAGATGTACGAAGCTTCTAAAGAGTCGGACAGCAAGCCTTCAGCGTCTATGATTATCCACTAGGTTCCCGGCACCTGTAGAGACGAGGGTCAGTACATTGCCACATATGTACTGGTGAGCGGTCGTAACCAATCTCACCATAAATCAACAATAGTAAAATTACATGAATGTTCACTATTGATTTGTATTCTTTCTATCTTGCCTTAGGGTCCATTAACAATTCATATATTTGATGAAAAATATAAGGAGCATATGGTGATGTTAGAAACATAAGCAATTCATGTTGTCCTAACATAAGCAATTCATATTGATCACCAATTTGGTGAATCTTACCCACGGTCGATAGCCATCCCTGTAAATATTTATGAATACCACTTACTCTGCCTGCATAAGACATTGTTAGCTATGCCACCTGTCTATATAAAGGTCACTGATTACACGCCATCTGGGACATCTTGGTCGGACGGCTCCCCTTCAGCGGTGGGTAGCTAGCCCATCCGGAAGGTTCCCGAAAGACCGTGCTACTACTTCAGCACTGTGCTACTACTTCAGCACGGTGTTCCTCCTAGGCCGAATCGGTTCCGTGGCCTCGGAGTACCGTTCGAGGAACTACCTTGTATACAAGTTGTCCATGACCATGCATGCAATGCAACTTAACTAATAAGGGACATGACATGCATGATAATAGCATCTTCCACACATAGTCGTAGTTCTCATTTTATCTTGCCATTTTCCCATCTTTCCACCTTGCCATCTTACCAACTTGCCTTGAGCCATAGGCTCGCATAATCGTTCATCCAACCAAGGGACTATTCATTTGTAACACATTCTTTCGAACCGAAGTCCGATATACTTACCGCCCAATACTTGGGTCTTTGTATCACCTGTTAAACAATTCATATATCATACGAGCATCATTCGTTTTACAACATAAGCCTAGCCATGTGATAATTTATCTTTCATTATCTTTTCCGTATTATTACTATGCATCTTTTATTAAGCACCGAACGCAATAACAAGTCTACGTTTGTTATGCGCGAAGATCAAGGATCGTCGAAGGATCAAAGCCACTCACTTGTTGGTGAATTGCCGAGAGAAAGAGGTCTTCCACGCAACGTCAAGCTCGGTTCACTGCGTTAGCACCTGTATTGGCACCAACGTTTGGTCAGCATACTTCTTCTCTTTCTCTCAGTGATTCGATATGAAATGCGTAGACAGTGAAAGTAAATCCATGAAAACATTCATCGAAAACAAACACGAAAACGTACACAAAAGCCAACAGCAAAAGCGACATCGAAAACCAGCAGGGCAACGGTCTCGGGGCAAGCGACTCTTATATAGAACTCTTCTCCCAAGACGCGCGCCACTGCATCTTGGGCATCATTTCAAAAGAGTCCAATCCATAACGAGGAAAGGATCTCAATTAATTATCCCGCGATCCTGGTAAAGTTTCCCCAAGTAAAGTTCCCCAATTCCAATCCGACTCGGCCATTCGGCCGCTAGCCCGCACCGTGCTCCGCAACGGATTCAGGGCATTACATATTAATATACTAACAAAAAGTTTCGTCCCCGAAACTTAAACACAAACCCACCGAGGTCAAACAACGAAGGAAACTTTTCCTTCATATCCGCCTCAAGTTTCCACGTCGACTCTTCGACGGAATGATTTCGCCAAAGCACTCGAACCAAAGAAACAATTCGGTTCCGTAAAATTTTATCCTTCCTATCCAAGATCTGCACAGGTTCAACCACATAAGACAAGTCAGCTCTTAGCCCTAACAGACCGAAGTCTACCACATGGCTTGGATCATGTACATACTTCTGTAGTTGGGAAACATGGAAGATATCGTGCACTCCATCCAATACCGATGGTAACGCGATCTGATAGGCGACAGGGCCGACTCGCTTAAGAATTTCAAACGGACCAACAAATCTCGGACTTAGCTTCCCCTTCGCACCGAATCGCATAACTCCGCGCATCGGTGACACCTTCAGAAATATGTGATCGCCTACCATAAATTCCAATGGTCGTCGATGAGTATCCGTATAACTCTTCTGCCGACTTTGTGCCATAAGTAACTTCTCCCGAATCATGCGGACCTTCTCGACGGCCTGTTCTACCATATCCGGACCTAGTACCTGTCGTTCACCGACTTTATCCCAACAAATCGGAGACCGACACTTTCGCCCGTATAATGCTTCATACGGAGCCATTTGTATACTTGACTGGTAACTGTTGTTGT
Source organism: Iris pallida (assembly GCA_029216955.1). Taxonomy (NCBI): domain Eukaryota; kingdom Viridiplantae; phylum Streptophyta; class Magnoliopsida; order Asparagales; family Iridaceae; genus Iris; species Iris pallida. The sequence continues at coordinate 14,782,442 of JANAVB010028820.1, forward strand.
AGGAAAATTCTGCTAGCGGCAAGTGAGTGTCCCAACTAGTTTTCAGATCAATAGCACAAAGCCGTAGCATGTCTTCAAGTACCTGATTCACCCTCTCGGTCTGGCCATCGGTTTGAGGATGGTATACAGAACTAAATTTCAATTGTGTTCCCATGGCAGCATGTAAACTGACCCAGAAACACGATACAAATTGCCCATCCCGATCCGACACTATTGATGCCGGCACTCCATGCAGTCGGACAATTTCATCCAAGTATAGCTGAGCCAACCGGTCGACGCTCCATATGGTTTTCATTGCGAGAAAATGTGCAAATTTGGTTAATCGATCAACGATGACCCAAATTGCATCATTCTCCCGCTGCGTCTTTGGTAAGCCAACTATGAAATCCATGGTTATATGATCCCACTTCCATTCTGGGATCGCGAGGTTTTGTATCTCCCCGCCGGGCCTCTGGTGTTCCACCTTGACTCGTTGACACGCTAAGCATCGCGAGACAAAGAGGGCCACATCTCGTTTCATGCCGTGCCACCAGAAGGTCGTGCGCAAATCTTTATACATTTTTGTACTTCCTGGATGCAAAGAATACTTGGCATAATGGGCCTCTGTCAAGATTTCTTTCCGGAGTTCTTCATCCTTCGGGACACATAGTCTTCCCCTGAGTCGCAACGATCCATCCTCGTGCCTGGGGAAGTCGCTGGCTTCACCCTTTTCTATTATTCTGCCAATCTTAATCAAGAACTCATCCGTCCTCTGTGCTGTCTTTATCTTTTCCAACAAACTCAGCTCAAGTTGAAGTTGAGCCTGTTGTACATTTCGGCCACGAATCTGGAGCTCAATTCCCATGCTTTCTAATTCCTCCAGTATTCGTTTGTCAACACTGAGCGATCCCACAAAGTTCCGACTCAACGCTTCCGCCACCACATTGCCTTTTCCCGGGGTGTACGCGATCGTCAAGTCGTAATCTTTTATAAGCTCCAACCAACGTCTTTACCGTAAATTTAAATCTTTCTGAGTAAAGATGTACTTCAGGCTCTTGTGATCGGTGAAGATCTCGCAAGCCACTCCATACAAGTAGTGTCTCCACAATTTCAATGCAAAGACTATCGCTGCCAGTTCCAAATCATGCGTTGGATATTTTTTTTCGTGCGGCTTAAGCTGTCTCGAGGCGTACGATATCACTTTCCCTCTCTGAGTCAACACACATCCCAAACCCAATCCGGATGCATCACTGTATATCTGGAATCCCTCGACGCCGTCTGGAAGTGTGAGGATTGGAGTTGATACGAGAGTTGCTTCAGATTTTGAAAGCAAGCCTCGCATTCATCAGTCCAATCGAATGCCACTCCCTTCTGGATTAGCCGAGTTAAAGGCGCTGCCACTTTTGAAAAATCTTTGACAAACTTTCTGTAGTAGCCTGCCAAGCCGAGGAAACTTCGGATCTCGTTCGCCGATGTGGGTTGCTTCCAATCCACTATTGTCACGACCCGCACCCGAATATACGGGTACGAATACGTAGACGACGTCCAGCCTACGCCGCAGTATCGGCGGTAGAACGCTGTCTAGTACCCAAAATTGTACACTACGTCTATAAGGCCTATAACTACAAATATACTTTAGTCACATCACAACAGCTAGGGATGATAAGACAAGAAAGATAACTAAAGCACAAGAATAACAAGAAACTACTAGAAGGAATCGTAAGACAGGAAATAAAGAAGGAAAACAAGACAACTAAGGATAACTACCAGGCAACTCACATAGAAGAATAGTGAGATCCACCTCAGCTAGAAACATCATGAAGTCCACTAATGGTATAACAATTCCTAAAATATTATCAACGGTATCCTGTCAGAAAAATGAGCAAGTACAAACACTAACAAGAGTTCCATGTGAATTGACAAATTTTATAAGAGACAGTATAATGAAATACAAGACAAAGATATATGAAGACTTGGGAACCGTTCGGAAGCTGAGCTACAACCCTTAAACCAAACAAGGACCGGGGTTGTAACCCTTCTCCCGAGCAGAACTTAGTCTCCAATCAAGGTACATCATGGAGGCATGCAGAACATGTGAGTAACTGTATATCATAGCATGGTGAAAAGTACTGTATGTAGAACAGAGCAGGATATATGATAAGATAAGTAAATATAAAATGTGCCTTGAATTATTAGAGCGATATGTGATCGGCTTGGAATAAGTGACAGGACATGCTATCCACTTGGCCCGGCAATCCGTGGTGACCTCAACGGAAAGTCATGCCGGCCAACCTGGATAACGAGCACAAGGTAAATGGGATATCGCTACACCCTACGTGAGGGGAGAGTGGCGCGAGCACAAGAATAGTGACAGGGTGGCTCTGATCACATAACCCCTAATAATTCCCCATCCCCGAATAGTATAATGGACCTGGACATGACACGTCATGACACGGGTTTCCCTAAGAGGATAGCTACTCCCTCTCAGGAATCGGTGTCTATACAAGTACATGGAACAAGGCAAGAAATGTACATATATACCAAGAAAATCCAGGAACAACATCTCATGTCATGATCCAACATATACTAGTCCGTGAACTATCGTGACTGGGAATCAAGTAACCCCTAATAATTCCCCATCCCCGAATAGTATAATGGACCTGGACATGACACGTCATGACACGGGTTTCCCTAAGAGGATAGCTACTCCCTCTCAGGAATCGGTGTCTATACAAGTACATGGAACAAGGCAAGAAATGTACATATATACCAAGAAAATCCAGGAACAACATCTCATGTCATGATCCAACATATACTAGTCCGTGAACTATCGTGACTGGGAATCAAGTAAGGCACTACGACTGAATCGGATATAACAGATATCAAGACAATGAAAACGATCAGTGAATGTACTCGCCTGCTGTCCTGAGCTGTCAAATGGGGTCGATGCTCAGAGTGATGCCACAGACCTAAAGATAAGATATATATAAACTAATTAGGGTTCAACAGTGTTAGGCTTGATTCTATAGTATAAGCTACGCAATCTAGGTCAGACTCAGTCAACGAAGTCAAACTAGGTCACACTGAGTCACACTAAGTCAAACTAGGTCACAAGAAGTCAAACCAAGTCAAACTAGGTTAAACTGGGTCAATGGTTGACTTACAGTTGACTTTTGGCTAACTGGTCAACTCTAGGTTAAACTAGGTCAAATGTTTGACTAACAATTGACTTTAGGTCAAATGGTCACTCTGGTCAACCAAGGTCAAACTAGTCTAACCTAGGTCAAATGTTGACTATACTTCGACGTTCAGTCAAAGAAGTCAACCATGGTCAAACAGGGTCAAGGCTAGTCTTCATAAACATCTACTAGGTCAACATATTCAATTTCAGTGGTTGTGAAATCACTGAATCGATAGATCTTAAAATACCACAAAGGAGAAGGATTATAATAATAGGGTAAAAACCTACAGATGTTGTCGGATGATAAAATAAATATCACCAACGTGTCCAGAATGGTCTAATCAGCTAGGATAGTCTATCCAAAAGTCTAATTTGGACACAGGGACAAAACGATAATTTCGGGCCAAAATGATGTCCGTCGTTGGACACACTTTGCACCGAAAAACGTGTCAAAATAAAAGTGCACAAAACCTAACAAAGTATATGTCCACAAATTCAGACTGACGATACGAACCCAACGGTATATCCAAAATTGGATTCCGTTGACCCGATCTCAAATTGGTCCGTTGACCAGGACATTGAAATTTCGATTTGCACGAAAAAGCGTGTCGGAGCTAATGTCCTCAAAACTCAGTAAATTATATGTCAACGAGTCCAGAATGAAGATACGAACTCAACGGTATATCCGGAATTGGATTTCGATGAGCCGAACTCAAAATGACTCGTTGACCCAGAAAGTAGGACCCGCTTCGCACCGAAATGCGTGCCAGGGCCCACGTTCTCCAAATCTAACAAACTTTATATGAAAACATGCCAGAACGACGCCACGAGTCTACTGGTGGTGTCAGAAATTGAATCCGGAGTCCCGAGTTCAAAAATGGAATTTTACAAGTGTAATACTAAGAATTCGAACGGCCAACTTTGGCGTCGAATTCGACCGACCTAATAAGCTCAAACTGAAATGAAATCTAAAGGGGGCAGGAAGAGGGTTATACCATCTATGCACCGGAACTGGTAGTGCGCAAAACGGAGCTGATACGGCAAAGATACGAACCAGCAAAGTTGGCGTCACAAAACTGTCCAAAAATAGTACAATATAAAACGTCAACTTGGTGGCCAGTTATGATGTATCAAACGACAAAATTAACGGTTCAAACTTGACAGAGGTGAAGAGGGATATACCGAGATTGAGATGGAAGAAACGATTCGATGATCCAACGGTCGGATCTCCCAGAAAATCAGTACGAAGTCGCTGCCCAAAATGTACCGCGCGCGTCGACGGAATCCCGGGAAAAATGCGCGAATCGCCTCGACTGCGCGTCCCGGAGGACGGTGGCCGCCATGGGAGGGTGCGGGGGTGTGCGCCCGGCCTGGGGAGGGGCCCACCGACGGCGGGCCGACCGGGGTGGTCGTGCGCGGTGGTGCGACAGCCACTGCAGCTACTGCTGCTGTGCAGTAAGCTGCTGCGCGCGAGCGCGCGCTGCGACGCTGCAGCGGCGGCTGCCCGGCGGTCGTGGCCGTGGCGGTGCACGGCGGGGCGTTGGAGAGGCTCGCCGGCCACGTGGTGGAGCACGGCGGCGGTCGTTTGTGTGGTGGAGATGGAATGGTGGTGATGGTGAAATAGTGATGAAGAAGAAGAAGACTAAGAAGCAGGAGTTGAGGAAGAAGGAGGAGAAGTGAGAAGGAGAGAGAGAGAGAGAGAGATGATGATAATGTAGAGAAAAAAGGGGGGGGGGGCTGTACCAGTACGGGAGAGAGAGGGATGATGTGAGGGGGGGGGTGAGAGTAAGAGAGTTATGTGTGTGGGTATATATATATATATATATATATATATATATATATATATATATATATATAAAGAGAGAGGGTGAGAATAGAGAGAGAGAGAGAGAAAGATATTTAGAGAGAGAGAGGGTGGGATATAGGTCGGCTGGTATAGGAGTGAGAGAGTGAGTTTGTGTGAGGATTTAAATATAGAGAGAGTGTGAGAATATTATATATATATATATATATATATATATATATATATATATATATATATATATATATATATATATATATATATAATAGAAAGAGAAAAATAAGATATTTATATAAAATAGGAATATTTTGAGTAGAGAAAAATGCAAATACAATAGTGGGGTGTATAGGTAGTCTTGACAGGGGTCACACCTAATTGGGTTGGGTGTTGGGCCAAGTTTGGACAAGCTTGGGGCCAAAATTTAATTAAAATAATAATTTAAAGCAATTAAAAATCACGGATGAAATGGGAGCACAAGGGAGATCAATTCGGTGGCACGCAAGTGGCACGTGCATAGTCGACTCAAAATAGTCCAGAGCCATATATTGGGTCGACTGGATTGGACCGATGTCGGGCCCCGAATTTAAATGGAAAATTAAATCAGATTTTTTGGTAGATAATAAATTGGCCTAAATTGAACCGAAAGTTGTGCGAAGGAAATGAAGCACAAAATGGTGTATCTGAGTGGGACACGAAGGTCATGGGTGAAGAGCGTCTCGAGTAGATCAAACATGACAAGTTGGTTTCGAGAAAATATCTAGTATGGTGCTCCTAAATTAAAAGTCATGGTAACGCGCATATGATGATCAAGGAAAAGAGTGGAAATTCAATCAATAATTAAATGGTCTAATATTGACCCGAACTTGCGCGAAGCAAAAAGAGCACAAGGGAACGAGTTCAAGTGGTACATGATATATCAAAATGAAGATAATCTCGTCTACTACAAACTCCAAGAAGGAAGTTTCCAGAGACTGCCCTGATGCTCTAGAATTCCAAGTCACGGTAAAGAGAATTTAATGATCAAAATCAATTAAATCAAAATTAATTATCGAGAATAAATTATTTAAAAAATTCAAAAATAAATTCCGGAAATTCAGGGGGCTTACATCCTACCCACCTTATAAAAATTTCGTCCTCGAAATTAAAGGTTGGTAGTGGGGTTAAAACATGATAGAAGGTTTAGGCAATATTTTATGCACGATCCAAGAATGATGAGTTTTGCACGATCAAGATAATCGATTCACAACTGTTCAGGCACGAAGAGGGATTTGTCACGATAGAATAGTTCAAGTACGGGGTGATCTGTAGGACTTAGGTCGATGGAAATCAACCTGAAAGTCGTACATGCTCGATCAAGATGAAAAGCTAACCATGACCAAAACAAGTTTGGCATGGCTGAGATGAAATCTCAATCACAAAAAAATCAAGGTTAAGGTCTTATAGACCCGATCAAGGATTAGGTAGTATGATTAATAAAGTCATGAAATACGATCCAAGTTCGGACGTTTTTAAAATTGGAAATAGTCTAAGTTCACTTGGCACGATAGAGGTACGACAACGAAATCAAAACTTGAGCTTCTTCCGATTACAATTAAGTCAAAAATTTGATTAACAGGATTTCAGCTCGATGAAATTAGATTTAGGGTTATACATAGGCACGATCAAGATTAAAATGACGTGATTGGGCATTGTTAGGAATAATCAGATGTTTAGTACAAACATTGATCAAGGATTAACCACCTGGTCATGAGTGAAATCAAGACTCAGACGCGTTAAAAATTTGTGATGATTAACCACTTAGGAAATAATTTGGAATAGAACGAGGAAATCGAAAATCTAGTCTTGATCAGGAATGAAACCTGAGCACGAGCGACTAGAGAATCAAAATTCAAGTACGAAAGAGATCTATTTCGACACAGTCGATTTGGGTTGAAGATTTTAGCACGATTTGAGGATTAAGATTATCAAGATCATGAAAATCAAAGTCGAATAGTCATGATCTAAAACAAGGCTAAGAGAATCAAATGGAGAGAAAATTTAAGTATAACACGATTGAGATATAGATTTGATAGAAATCAGATTATAGGTCACATAAGCACGATCAATATCCAAGTTCAGTTGTGAAAGACGATAAATTATGAATTCAAAATCAAGGTCTTAAAAGCACAATTTAGGAAGGAACCCAAGTCAATTAGGCACGGTAGATAGTCAAACATGTTTAATTATAACACGGCTAATTTCGTAGTCATCCTAGTTAGTCGTGATTGAAAGTCAAAAATTTAGGCATGAGTTTGAGACAAGATAAAATGTATAATTATGATCGTTAAATCACGGTCAAAGAAATTCCAAGTTGTCTTAGTCATGCCAAATCATCTAGGCACGACTAATCATAAGAAATTTGGATGTAATCAGGAAATGAAATCAATGTCAAAAAGAGTTTAGACACGAGTGTCCAAAATCCAAACGTGATCAAAATCGAAAGTCAATGCACGAGGGTTAATAGCATTGAAATCCAACCACGATAAAGAAATTTGTCTCAATACGATCTAAGTTGATCAACTTCGAGTAAATCAGAATTTGGGCAAGATAGAGAATAAGATCAACGAAGTTTGGGCACGAGCGTCCAAGGATGGAAATCCAGTCACAAAGGAATTGAAGTTATCTAGAGTCTAGTCAGCAACCAAGACTCTTTGGCACGATAAATAAGACGACCAAAATTGATTGGTCATGGACAGAAGGAAATCAAAATCTTAACAGTATCGAAATTTAAGAAACAATTGAGATATAAAAATTTCAATTTTTTTTTAGAGTTTTCAAGTGTAGATGACATATGTATATACGAGATAGTTGATTGGCGTAGTCAAGACATAGCTAAACAAGTCAAAGGAAATGATGGCAAGATGAGGAAATCATCACACGATGAGAAAAGAAATGAATGATAAGTCGAGAAATAAGGGTATGAATTGTCCTCATCATTTGGTCAAAAAGAAGTGAATCAATTTAAGATATGACCTGATAACCATACACGCCCATCCAAAATCATGTTGCCAGAATTTTTGCCACGCCAGTAAACATAGCTGCAATAAACGATAGAGTCAATAACTAAGATATACATCCTATAATCATGTCATCTAGATTCCTTACCACGCCAACCGGTATGGCTGCAAGAGAATCTAAATGCCATAACTAGGATAGCATATCCAAAATCAGGCTCCATGTCCCTGTTAGGCTAGCTAATATGACTGCGATAAATTCTAAACTCCATAAGTAAAGTAGACATTTATCGTTCCCATCGCCCTCATCAAATATGTTTATCAGAATATCTTAACTCAATCCAGAGAAACTTATCTTCAACAAAATCAAAATTGAAGTCAACAACGAACATCAAGATTCAAAACTCAACAACGAATCAAGGATAATTAAATGAAAACTAGCTAAAACAGATTCCGAGGTAGAGTTTAGAAGAAAATTCTCAGGAGATGTCCAAAGGTACTATCTAGGTCAAGATAAAGGAAATCATTGGAATATAATCTAAAACAATCTCAACCTGATATGAGACTGGTAAATCATATTCTCGTCTCGACCTAGAAGATATATAAGTTCAACTTATACCTTCCCTCTGGGGTCCACAAACTCATTCCAAGAAAGAATAAAGTTGATAACGGACAGATGTTTCAGAAATCAGGACGGACAGAACAAATGGAAAAAGTTTCGAAGAGTTCAAAATAAGATTCCCAGGGGTCATCCCTGGAATCTACCAAGAGTTCCTAATATGTGACTGAGTACCAAATTCCTAAAATATTCTATGACTCAACCTTAATCCTAGGACAGGCTCGCAGTAGTACAGAAAAGCTCAAGTACTACCACGACTTCGCATTAATTGCAAAGACTGACCTGCATGGGCCACCACTAAAAACGTGTCACGACCCGCATCCAGATATACGGGTACGAATACGTAGACGACGCCCAGCCTACGCCGCAGTATCGGCGGTAGAACGTTGTCTAGTACCCATAAATGTACACTACGTCTATAAGGCCTATAACTACAAATATACTCTAGTCACATCACAATAGCTAGGGATAATAAGACAAGAAAGATAACTAAAGCACAAGAACAACTAGAAACTACTAGAAGGAATCATAAGACAGAAAATAAAGAAGGAAAACAAGACAACTAAGGATAACTACCAGACAACTCACATAGAAGAATAGTGAGATCCACCTCAGCTAGCAACATCATGAAGTCCACTAATGGTATAACAACTCCTAAAATATTATCAACGGTATCCTGTCAGGAAAATGAGCAAGTACAAATACTAACAGCAGTTCCATGTGAATTGACAAATTCTATAAGAGACAGTATAATGAAATACAAGACAAAGATATATGAAGACTTGGGAACCGTTCGGAAGCTGAGCTACAACCCTTAAACCAAACAAGGACCGGGGTTGTAACCCTTCTCCCGAGCAGAACTTAGTCTCCAATCAAGGTACATCATGGAGGCATGTAGAATATGTGAGTAACTGTATATCATAGCATGGTGAAAAGTACTGTATGTAGAACAGAGCAAGATATATGATAAGATAAGTAAATATAAAATGTGCCTTGAATTATTAGAGCGATATGTGATCGGCTTGGGATAAGTGACAGTACATGCTATCCACTTGGCCCGGCAATCCGCGGTGACCTCAACGAAAAGTCATGCCGGCCAACCTGGATAACGAGCACAAGGTAAATAGGATCTCGCTACACCCTACGTGAGGGGAGAGTGGCACGAGCACAAGAATAGTGACAGGGTGGCTCTGATCACATAACCCCTAATAATTTTCCATCCCCGAATAGTATAATAGACCTGGACATGACACGTCATGACACGGGATTCCCTAAGAGGATAGCTACTCCCTCTCAGGAATCAGTGTCTATACAAGTACATGGAACAAGGCAAGAAATGTACATATATACCAAGAAAATCTAGGAACAACATCTCATGTCATGATCCAACATATATTAGTCCGTGAACTATCGTGACTGGAAATCAAGTAAGACACTACGACTGAATCGGATATAACAGATATCAAGACAATGAAAACTATCAGTGAATATACGTACTTGCCTGCGGTCCTGAGCTGTCAAATGGGGTCGATGCTCAGAGTGATGCCACAGACCTAAAGATAAGATATATAAACTAATTAGGGTTCAACAGTGTTAGGCTTGATTCTATAGTATAAGCTACGCAATCTAGGTCAGACTCAGTCAACGAAGTCAAACTAGGTCACACTAAGTCACACTAGGTCAAACTAGGTCACAAGAAGTCAAACCAAGTCAAACTAGGTTAAACTGGGTCAACGGTTGACTTACAGTTGACTTTTGGCCAACTGGTCAACTCTAGGTTAAACTAGGTCAAATGTTTGACTAACAGTTGACTTTTGGTCAACTGGTCAACTCTGGTCAACCAAGGTCAAACTAGTCTAACCTAGGTCAAATGTTGACTCTACTTCGACGTTCAGTCAAAGCAGTCAACCATGGTCAAAAAGGGTCAAGGCTAGTCTTCATAAACATCTACTAGGTCAACATATTCAATTTCAGGGGTTGTGAAATTACTGGAATCGATAGATCTTAAAATACCACAAAGGAGAAAGATTATAATAATAGGATAAAAACCTACAGATATTGTCGGATGATAAAATAAATATCACCAACGTATCCAGAATGGTCTAATCAGCTAGGATAGCCTGTCCAAAAGTCCAATTTGGACACAGGAGCAAAACGGTAATTTTGGGTCAAAATGATGTCCGTCGTTGGACACACTTTGCACCGAAAAATGTGCCAAAATAAAAGTGCACAAAACCAAACAAATTATATGTCCACGAATCCAGAATGACGATACGAACCCAACGGTATATCCAGAATTGGATTCCGTTGACCCGATCTCAAATTGTTCCGTTGACCAGGACATTGAAATTCCGATTTGCACGAAAAAGCGTGTCGGAGCTAATGTCCTCAAAACTCAGCAAATTATATGTCAGCGAGTCCAGAATGAAAATACGAACTCAACGGTATATCCGGAATTGGATTCCGATGAGCCGAACTCAAAATGACCCGTTGACCCAGAAAGTGGGACCCGCTTTGCACCGAAATGCGTGCCAGGGCCCACGTTCTGTAAATCTAACAAACTTTATATGAAAACATGCCAGAACGATGCCACGAGTCTACTGGTGGTGTCAAAAATTGAATCCAAAGTCCCGGGTTCAAAAATAGAATTTTACAAGTACAACACTAAGAATTCGAATGGCCAACTTTGGCGTCGAATTCGACCGACCTAACAAGCTCAAACTGAAATGAAATCTAAAGGGGGCAGAAAGAGGGTTATACCAGCTGTGCACCGAAAAATGTAGTGTGCAAAACGGAGCTGATACGGCGAAGATACGAACCCGCGATATTAGCGTCATAAAACTGTCCAAAAATAGTACAAATTAAAACGTCAACTTGGTGGCCAGTTTTGATGTATCAAATAACGAAATTAACGGTTCAAACTTGACAGAGGTGAAGAGGGATATACCGAGATTGAGAAGGAAGAAACGATTCGACGATCCAACGGTCGGATCTCCCAGAAAATCGGCACGAAGTCGCTGCCCAAAATATACCGCGCGTGTCGACGGAATCCCGTAAAAAATACGCGAATCGCCTCGACGGCGCGTCCCGGAGGACGGTGGCCACCATGGGAGGGTGCGGGGCATGCGCCCGGCCTGGGGAGGGCTCAACGGCGATGGGCCGATCGGGGTGATCGTGCGCGGTGGTGCGGCAGCCACTGCGACGCTACGGCGGCAGCTGCCCGACGGTCGTGGCCGTGGCGGCACGCGACGGAGCGTTGGAGAGGCTCGCCGGCCACGTGGTGGCGCACGGCGGCGGTCGTTTGGGTGGTGGAGATGGAATGGTGGTGATGGTGAAATGGTGATGAAGAAGAAAAAGACTAAGAAGAAGGAGTTGAGGAAGAAGGAGGAGAAGTGAGAAGGAGACAGAGAGAGAGATGATGATGATGCATAGGAAAAAGGGGGGAGCTGTACCAGTACGGGAGAGAGAGGGATGATTTGAGGGGGGGTGAGAGTAAGAGAGTTATGTGTGTGGGTATATATATATATATATATATATATATATATATATATATATATATATATATATATAAAGAGAGAGGGTGAGAATAGAGAGAGAGAGAAAGATATTTAGAGAGAGAGAGGGTGGGATATAGGTCGGCTGGTATAGGAGTGAGAGAGTGAGTTTGTGTGAGGATTTAAATGTAGAGAGAGTGTTAGAATATTATATATATATATATATATATATATATATATATATATATATATATATATATATATATATAAAGAGAAAAATAAGATATTTATATAAAATAGGAATATTTTGAGTAGAGAAAAATGCAAATACAATAGTGGGGTGTATAGGTAGTCATGACAGGGGTCACACCCAATTGGGTTGGGTGTTGGGCCAAGTTTGGACAAGCTTGGGGCCAAAATTTAATTAAAATAATAATTTAAAGCAATTAAAAATCACGGATGAAATAGGAGCACAAGGGAGATCAATTCGGTGGCACGCAAGTGGCACGTGCATAGTAGACTCAAAACAGTCCAGGGCCATATATTGGGTCGACTGGATTGGACCGATGTCGGGCCCCGAATTTAAATAAAAATTAAATCAGGTTTTACGGTAGATAATAAATTGGCCTAAATTGAACCGAAAGTTGTGCGAAGGAAATGAAGCACAAAATGGTGTATCTGAGCGGGATACGAAGGTCATGGGTGAAGAGCGTCTCGAGTAGATCAAACATGACAAGTTGGTTTCGAGAAAATATCTAGTCTGGTGCTCCTAAATTAAAAGTCATGGTAACACACATATGATGATCAAGGAAAAGAGTGGTAATTCAATTAATAATGAAATGGTCTAATATTGACCCGAACTTGCGCGAAGCAAAAAAGAGCACAAGGGAACGAGTTCAAGTGGGACATGATATATCAAAATGAAGATAATCTCGTCTACTACAAACTCCAAGAAGGAAGTTTCCAGAGACTGGCATCCCTGATGCTCTAGAATTCCAAGTCATGGTAAAGAGCATTTAATGATCAAAATCAATTAAATCGAAATTAATTATCGAGAATAAATTATTTAGAAAATTCGAAAATAAATCCCGAAAATTCAGGGGGCTTACAACTATGGCTTCAATTTTCTTTGGGTCAACGGACACACCTTCCGCCGAGATAACGTGCCCTAGGAACGACACGCTACTCATCCAAAACTCACATTTGCTCAGCTTGGCATAGAGCTGATTGTCCCGTAGAGTCTGTAATACTGTCCTCAAATGTTCTACATGGTCTTCTCTGTTCTTCGAGTAGATTAGGATGTCGTCGATGAACACGACCGCAAATTTATCCAAAAAGGGTCAGAAGACTCTGTTCATCATATCCATGAAAGCGGCAGGGGCGTTGGTCAGTCCGAAGGGCATGACCAAGAATTCATAGTGCCCATATCTGGTTCGGAATACGGACTTAGGAACGTCATCGGGTTTGATCTTTAACTGATGATAGCCTGAGCGAAGATCAATCATTGAAAATACAGACGCCCCTTGCAACTGATCAAAGAGGTCGTCTATTCGAGACAACGGGTACTTGTTTCGAATTGTAACTTTGTTTAGCTCGCGGTAGTCGATGCACAGCCGCATCGATCCATCTTTCTTCTTCACAAATAGTACCGGAGCACCCCATGGTGAAACACTGGGTCTGATGTATCCCCTGTCTAATAATTCTTGTAGCTGCACTTTGAGTTCCTTTAATTCAGCAGGCGCCATCCTATATGGTGCCCTTGAGATCGGACGAGCGTCTGGAAATATATCGATAGTAAATTTAATGTCTCGGTCCGGAGGCATTCCAGGTATCTCGTCAGGAAACACATCAGGAAATTCTTCCACGACTTCAGTGTTAGCTGAGTCTGTACCATTCTTGCGTGTGTCTCGAACAGAAGCAAGGTACCCTTCGCAGCCATAATGTAACATTCGTCAGGCCGTAGCAGCTGAAATCACCATCGAAGCCTTCGTCGACGAACTGGCCGAGTAAGAGAATTCTGTTCCTCCAGGTAGTCGAAACACAACTCGCTTCTTCGTACAGTCAATCATCGCACAACATGCACTTAACCAATCCATTCCCAGAATGATATCATAATCTTTAATATCTAGCTCGACTACATCTAATGGTAGCTTTCTCTTTCCGATACATATGTAACCATCCCTACATATCATGTTAGTAGGCATCTCCACTCCTGATGGAGTACTAACACTAAAATATACATCCAACATTGTCATTTTTATTTCATGTTCCTTAACATAGTCTTTAGATATAAAACTATGTGAAGCACCAGAATCAAATAAAGTACGTGCAGGAATACCATTAAATAACAATATACCTGTCACTATAGTATCTGATGCAAGTACTTCTTCCTGAGTCAATGCAAAGACTCGGCCCTGGGCACCGGGCCTCTGATTCTGTGGTGGTTGATGGGGCCGTGGTGCCTGCCTACGATTCTTTTGATACTGTTGGTGATGCTGCTGCCTTGGAGGGTTCTGGTGGCCCCTCCCTAGGCAGTCTCTGAATCCGTGGCCCATGCGACCACATTTGAAGCATCCACCCTCTAGCACCTGACATTCGTTAGCGAAGTGCCCTTTTTGCGGCACTTGTTGCAGAATGGTCCACCCTGGTTGGGTCGTTGAAAGCCACCGTGATTCTGACGCTTAGGCGCCTCATATCTACCCCCGTTGTTTGGTCTCTTGTTATGCAGATTCTGTACCGACGCTTGCACTGGCGCCGTCGCATGATAGTGTGGGTCCAATTCTTTTGCATGCTCGTAAGACTCCTGAAAAGTCTTATATTTCTGAACCACAACTTGAGCCTTCAGAGCAGGCCTCAAGCCCTGCTCAAACCGACGAGCCTTAGATGCTTCGTCAGTAAACTTCGTGATTGCATACTGAGACAATCTAGAAAACTCTGTCTCATACTCCTTCATCGTCAAGTTTCCTTGCTCGAGCTTCTGGAACTCCAATTCCTTAGATCGCTGCTCAGTCGAAGAGAAGTACTGAGCCAGAAATGCCTCGCAGAACATCTGCCAAGTAATTTTCGTTGTCCCATTCACTCCCGCAAGAATCCTTTTCTGACTTTGCCACCAGTAGTGTGCGTTGGAAACCAGCAGTAGTTTCACACACGAGACCCTCTTGGATCCAACAATACCCAAAGCTTCCAGCTGATCCTCCACTTCAACTAGCCAATCCATAGCAATGGTGGCTTCCTCTGTCCCTTTGAATTCTTTGTTGCAGATTTTCTTAAACTTTGTAATGTCGACCACAGCAGTGGTTTTCTTAGCTGCCGGGGGTTCCTCTGCCTCCACAAGTTCGCTCTCTCGTGAGACTGGAGTGCCTTCAGCCCCATTGTTCACCACTGATCGGACCAACTGTTGCAGGATATTTAGCTACTTTTGTTGGGCCTTGAATTGCTTTGCGTTCTGCCTCTGCTGGCTCTCCATCATAGCCAGCATTCTCTCCATGGGGTCGGTTGAGGCTACCACCCTTGAGCTACTCACGTTGTTCGTTGCACCCGCCTTAGTCATCTCTACAAAAAAACAGAGAAGCTTGTTAGTCTCATAAAATATTTATGGACTTATTGTATGGAACATCTCATTTCGGGACATTTAAAACCAAAGTTGTTCAAGAAGCAATAAAGCTTGTGTCATTTTCGAAATCTTTAAAACCAATAAAAACCAAGGATGTAAAGCCGTGCTCTGATACCAAACTGTCACGCCCCGATTCGGAGAATCGTTCGCCTTCGCTTTGATTCACGCCGAATCGTTCGTCCTCGCTAAGGCGTGATGCCGTACATGTCTGGAATTGCACTTGTACAAGGCGTGCTCGTGTTCCTTTTATAAAAGAGACATTTTGAATAGAGATTCGCAGCGGATGATAAAGAAGTTTTGGCAACACAGATATGATCTGAAATAAGTTCTTTATTGATATCTTTGAAATTATATTGCATAAAACATAAGGCTCTCAAACAGCCGAGATGAAATGCCAAACTTGGCTACAACATTGCAGAAATATTGAAATGAGATACAACTTGTTCCATACATCATATCCCTTTATTAATAATGCGACAATAACCACCTTCAGCAAAATACCTTCTTCTTCAAGTGGAAACTTCAAGATGTACGAAGCTTCTAAAGAGTCGGACAGCAAGCCTTCAGCGTCTATGATTATCCACTAGGTTCCCGGTACCTGTGGAGACGAGGGTCAGTACATTGCCACATATGTACTGGTGAGCGGCCGTAACCAATCTCACCATAAATCAACAGTAGTAAAATTACATGAATGTTTACTATTGATTTATATTCTTTCTATCTTGCCTTAGGGTCCATTAACAATTCATATATTTGATGAGAAATATAAGGAGCATACGGTGATGTTAGAAACATAAGCAATTCATGTCGTTCTAACATAAGCAATTCATATTGATCACCAATTTGGTGAATCTTAACCACGGTCGATAGCCATCCCTGTAAATATTTATGAATACCACTTACTCTGCCTGCATAAGACATTGTTAGCTATGCCACCTGTCTATATAAAGGTCACTGACTACACGCCATCTGGGACATCTTGGTCGGACGGCTCCCCTTCAGCGGTGGGTAGCTAGCCCATCCGGAAGGTTCCCGAAAGACCGTGCTACTACTTCAGCACTGTGCTACTACTTCAGCACGGTGTTCCTCCTAGGCCGAATCGGTTCCGTGGCCTCAGAATACCGTTCGAGGAACTACCTTGTATACAAGTTGTCCATGACCATGCATGCAATGCAACTTAACTAATAAGGGACATGACATGCATGATAATAGCATCTTCCACACATAGTCATAGTTCTCATTTTATCTTGCCATTTTCCCATCTTTCCATCTTGCCATCTTACCAACTTGCCTTGATCCATAGGCTCGCATAATCGTTCATCCAACCAAGGGACTATTCATTTGTAACTCATTCTTTCGAACCGAAGTCCGATATACTTACCGCCCAATACTTGGGTCTTTGCATCACCTATTAAACAATTCATATAGCATACGAGCATCATTCGTTTTGCAACATAAGCCTAGCCATGTGATAATTTATCTTTCATTATCTTTTCCGTATTATTACTAGGCATCTTTTATTAAGCAC
This sequence comes from Iris pallida, assembly GCA_029216955.1. Classification (NCBI taxonomy): domain Eukaryota; kingdom Viridiplantae; phylum Streptophyta; class Magnoliopsida; order Asparagales; family Iridaceae; genus Iris; species Iris pallida. The sequence continues at coordinate 14,799,650 of JANAVB010028820.1, forward strand.
CGAACGCAATAACAAGTCTATCATTGTTATGCGCGAAGATCAAGGATCGTCGAAGGATCAAAGCCACTCACTTGTTGGTGAATTGTCGAGAGAAAGAGGTCTTCCACGTAACGTTAAGCTCGGTTCACTGCGTTAGCACCTGCATTGGCACCAATGTTTGGTCAGCATACTTCTTCTCTTTCTCTCAGTGATTCGATATGAAATACGTAGACAGTGAAAGTAAATCCATGAAAACATTCATCGAAAACAATCACAAAAATGCACACAAAAGCCAACAGCAAAAGCGACATCGAAAACCAGCAGGGCAACGGTCTCGGGGAAAGCGACTCTTATATAGAACTCTTCCCCCAAGACGCGCGCCACTGCATCTTGGACATCATTTCAAAAGAGTCCAACCCATAACGAGGAAAGGATCTCAATTTATTATCCCGCGATCCTGGTAAAGTTTTCCCAAGTAAAGTTCCCTAATTCACATCCGACTCGGCCATTTGGCCGCTAGCCCGCACCGTGCTCCGCAACGGATTCAGAGCATTACATGTTTCCCCCTAGCCGTATGGCTTTGGTTGACTTAGCCGCATGGCCCTGTTTTCCCTTGTCGCATGGCCCCCTGTTCCCCCTAGCCGCATGGCTTTGGTTGACTATTGCTGCATGGCCCTGTTTCCCCTTGCCGCATGGCCCCTGTCCCCCTAGTCGCATGCTGTATGGCCGTTTGGCCCTTGTCGCATGGCGATCCTTAGTCGCATAGGCTATGGCCCTTGGCTCCCGGGCCGCATAGCTCTTCCCACAGCCGTTGCACGCTTTTACTATTTTGGTTGTTACATGTATGCTTGTGTCTCATGACCCTCTGTGTAACTTGGGTCCTTGATGGGAATGTTTGTACCATATTAATTCTGAACATGTTCCATAAACACGATCGGTTAATGTGACTCACTTGATAGTGGCCCGTTGTGGCGCACTCACGACAAGAATGATTGATTAGTAATATGACACGATGATGGCTGTTAAGGCGCACTCTTGATAAGTAACTTGATATGATAACTCTTAAATAGTGATCCGTCGTGGTGCACTCTTGACAAGTAACCTTGACATGATAATTCTTGATGGTGGTCCGTCGTGACGCACTCTTGACATGATAAGTAATCTTGGCAGTGGCCCGTCGTAGCGCACTCTTGACAAGTAATCTTGATAAGTAAGCCTAACATGTAATCTTGAATGCTGTTACGATGGCTATCTCGACTTGTTAGTAAACTCTCATTATGACACCGTGGGTGATTGTATTGATTGTGCTTGTATAAGCTACCAATCTTGTCTCGCATCATATCTAGGACTTATATCCCTGGTTACCACGGTTAGGGATTCATACTGAATCTGACTAGGTGAATGACTAGATTGATCAAGTAGTTCATATAAAGAAATATTTCGGCTACAAGCAATCCCGTTATCTGGGAGTCTTCCTGATGGACTTATAGCCTGCCGACGAGTAGGACACATTTCCAGCTCACTGTTATGTGGGGTACTACATAAAATGATTACTATGCACACTGTCATGTTTTGCATCCAAGTCACCTAACAAGTCAAGATAACTCTTACATGAACCTTGTGCCTGGATAACCTGGATAGTCTGCAGGGCTTGTGATCGTAGGAATATCTCATTGCATCCTGCTAGTAACTAGGCTTGTGATAACCCTAGCTAGTTAAGTATCAAGCCATACTCTTGCTTGGCCGTGAATGATTGAACGGATTCCCATCTTGTCTAGTCTTGCCTTGATCCAGTACATGGCTATAACAGGACATGCTTGTGTATGCTTTACTTTATCGATAATTGGTTAGAGACTAAGTTGTGTTCAGTAAAGGGTTACAACCCCGGTCCTTGTTTGGTTTACGGGTTGTAACTTGGTTACCGGAATAGTCCTTTAGTTATCTTATCGTTTATCACCCTATTTTCTCTAACTCATGTCTTTTATCATCAATTATGTTTTCATGTGCTAATGTGCTGGTTTTAGTTCTTAAGTGAAGCCTCCCTTGTGGCACTTGCTCTTTCTGGGGTCTGACCTAGCTAGTTTTGTATGGCCAGATTTCGGAGCAACTTTCGAGGATCTTCCAGTCTTCCTGCCAGATGATGACCACTAGAAGGAATCCTGACAACGAGTGGATTTTATTTTGCTCTCCCAATCGATTGTAAAATTATTTTTTTGAGGCGTTTAGCCGCCGAGCAAGTGTTAGCTCGTGTCGAATTTACATTCCTGTCTGCCTAAGGGCTGTAACATGATTGACAAATCCTAGGGTTGATCATGTATGACTTAAACTTTTGCTAGTCTTCGCATTTTGTATGACAAGCTTCATGATCATCTGAATATGTAATGTTTGGGACGCCTTACTTTGTATGTCTGATGATCTACCATCTTGTTACATTTACTTGTTTGCTTGAGATTGAGACACTAGGCTTGTTCTTGACCCTAAGAGACTAATGGCTTGTAGTAAACCCTCATGCATCTAGACAGACATAACCGTATTGCAAGGTGGGATTTACTTCAATGTACGTAGCTGGCTGTGTCTGTCTCCCGCTCTCCAGTATTTTGGTTCTGGGGCGTGACAACTTCTATATACCAAACTAGGCTATTTGGACTATTCTGGACTCAATGGAACCGCCTGTAATATCGTTTGGGACCATCTTGTGGAGCTTAGCATCGTACCTATTCCGCATCGACATGTTCGTGTCGTGCACGTCGACTTTTAACTAAATTGAGGCGAGTACAATCTCTGATAGTTTTCATTGCTTTGATATTTACTATATCTGTTCAGTTGTAGTGTTTTACTTGATTCTCGAAACGAGGATACACGGACTAGTATACGTTAGATCCCGTCATGAGATGTTACTCCTGGTTATCCTTGCATACTGGTACATGTCTCGTTCTTAACTATTGTCCTTGTACTTGTATTGACACCGATTCCTAAGGAGATTTGCTACCCTCTTAGAGAATCCCGTGTCGTAACGTTCTATGGTTGGATCCATTATACTACTCGGGAATGGGGAGTTATTAGAGGTTATGTGATCAATACCCCGTCCTATTTACTGCTTGTGCATAGCTCCACCCTCACCACTCGTAGGGTGTAGGCTTATAGCCTGACCTGATACTACTTGTGCATAACTTTCTATTTTGGCCGGCCTGATCCCCTATACTACTTGTGCATAGCCGGTCAAATAGAACAACCTGATCTGGACCCAAGCCGATCACATAATGCTCTAATATCTCAAGGCACCATTTATATTTATATTGTACATCAGATTTACCTGTACTGCTTTATATTCCAGTTTTACCTTATATATCACCCCATGACATGATATTCAGTCTACCTTGTACTATTTTACTTCCAGTCTTGATATTCTGTCTTGTATTTCATTATAACTGTTTCTTATAGTATTTTTCAATTCATTGGAGCTGCTGTTAGTTTATGTACTTCGCTCCAATCCCGACTGGATTCGTTGACAAATTTTAGGAATTATTATGTCCCACATTATTGGACTACAGGATGATGCTAGCTGAGACAGATCTCCATATTCTTTCATCGTGAATTGTCTCCCGGGAGTTCTAAGATCCTGATAGTTTGATTTAGTTTTGTTATTGTTTTGTCTCCGATACATTCTTGTCACATATGATCATTTTGTATATTCTAGTTGTTCTAGTGATACTGTTATCTCTTCTTATTCATATCTTCTTAGATGTTTGTGATTTGAGTACATATTGTTGTTGTAGATCATTTAGATGTTGAGATGTTTGCTGGATACTTGTGTCACGACCCGCACCCGTCTTTCGGGATACGAGTGCGTGTCCAAGCCAGCCTACGCCGCAGAGTTGGCGGTAGAACGCTGTCAAGGTCATGGTGCTCAAAATTCACATAATAAAACTTTATTGCTCATTCACATTTCTAAATTAACTACAACATTTACAAGATTTATTTTTGAAAGGAAATACAAAGTCTTATAAGTCTACTACAACAATTTAAGCTATCTAACTAGTTTTTATATTTTGACATGCGAGTACACTCGTATCTCCCAATGCTAAGAGAAGTCGCGACTAACCTGATAAATGTTGGCTTTCCAGTCAGAAAATGAACAAGCACACAAACTGACAGGCTATTCGCAACATAATAGGATTTGCAATACATGAAAATAACATATATGAAAGAAAACTAGAAGGTAAACTGATATCATGGTATAACTAGAATGAAAGCAAGAACATAGAACATGTTATGTCAACTAGAAAAGAATATGTAAACATGGTGACATGGCAAGTGGTGAGAAAATATATAAATGAGGCAACTATCTACGTGTGTTGAAATATCAGTTTCGACGTGTGAACGGCTAGGGGTAAATCAGGCACCCCGCACGTGAAATGTGCGACTGCTATTCGCCACGAATGACACGGGAGATAGAAAGGGTAGTTCACACGTCTACTAAGATATTTTTCCTCCCAACTTGTACTCATGGACCCGAACAAGTCACGAACACGGTAAGCATGATAAAACAAGAATATAATGAGTAGAGGTCCATGATACTAACTCGTGTGTCCAGCGTGTCAACAAGCAAGATAGCATATATATGATATGTACTGGAAAACTATCAGAATTGAAAGCAATCAGAGAGTGCACTTGCCTGGGGTCCTTTGCTGCGGATACGGGTCTAGCACTGAGTCAAGTCCAAATAACCTATTTTATAAAATTACCATGTTAATAGATGATATTAACAAAGAGTAGCACACTTGTTGGTCCATGGGCTTCTAGGTCAATTCTACTCTATTTGATTTAAGAAAAGTTAATCCTTTATCTATAAAATGTATATACTTATTTAGATAAATATTTATAACTTATTTTAGAAGTTATTTACAATATTTTGAAAATGATACTTTGTTAGTTAAAATAGTTAAAGGGAATGTTCAGAAATATAGTAAATCCTTTTAGGCAACGTCCTTAATTTATCAAAGTACTTTTAGATGAATACCAAAAAAATCCTAGAAAAATCATTTTTGGCAAAACACCATTTTTGAAATTATATATATATAGGGCCGAGCCCAAAACTACATTTATAGTTTTTATGAAATATTTAATAAATAACTATAATTCAACGACTAATGATTTAAGGGATATATATATATATATATATATATATATATATATATATATATATATATATATATATATATATATATATATATATATTTGAAAACTTCCAAAATATTTAGACAATCACTTATAAACTGTGTAGGACTCTTATATGAAATCTATTAGAAGGATTAGTCATAATAAGCCCAAAATACTTTTCAAGCCAAATAATATATATTTATATATATTCTCCAAACTATTTATTTTAACAAAGTCCCTTCATTCTACCATCCAAATAATTTATAAATAACCTATCTGTAGCTATTTTCATGAAAAGGTTTGATAATATATATAAATATATTCAATGTACATAACAACTCAAACTTATTCCAAATCATGTAAAAAAAAAAAATAGAAAAAATAGAATACAAAAATATATATGAATCCTAATCAACCCACAAGCCCAAAATATAATGACATCTCCGAGGTGCGTCAATGAGTCGTGCGTGGCCTAGCCGGAGCCGATCTGGTGGAGGATGGGCTGATGATGGCGCTGGCTTCGCGGAGAAGGAGGTCGTATTGACGAGCGGCCGCACGATCTCGGCGTTCCAGATCTGGCGGCGCTCGCGGGAGGCGGGGTTCGGCACGATGGCTTCGGAGAGGTTTGGTTTTTGGACGTATTTAATTTTGGTGGGTGTGATGACTGGTTGATGGTGGTGGCGTTTGGGCGGAGTAGCTGGTGGTGTTCCAGTGGGGACGTGAGGGGACGTACGGACGGGAAGTCGAGGGTGGCTGGTGGTGGAGGTTTACTCGACGGAGCCGCACGTGCAGGTCCATGGACGGCCAGGCTCGACGACAGCGATGCTGAATATGGGGGTGGCAGTGGTGGTTAATGGTGGTGGTTGGTGTTCGGTGGGCAGGGGAAGAGGTGCCGGTGGAGTCGGATGATGGATGGAGGTAGGAGATGGGTTTGTTTTATGTACACATATGTATTTTATGGGGAGGAATAAGATAGGATCAATCATACATACAAATACTTAGTCATAAGGATATTTAACATACAACCTGGATTTAAACAAAATAATATTATTTCTTTAATAAAATAAAAACCAAAAATTAATATAAATCATGATACATTATTTTAATTAAATCAATACTCATTTAAAGAATATTTGATAATGTCCAAAAATCTAGATCATATATATCTATATCATTTAAATGATCGCCCTAATAATTAAAATAAATAAAAATAAATAAAAATAAATTTAAAAATCCGGGGAGAGGGGTTATAACTTGACATCGCCCTACCGCCGATACTGCGACGTAGGCTGGGCGTGGCCCACGAGCTCGTGCCCGATATTCGGGTGCGGATCGTGACAGCAATCTTCCTAACCGAAGTTGATAACTCCTCGATTAGATCTTCTTCTTCCTTCTGTTGGATGACGAAGTCCTAAGAGTAAAGTACATATTTTTTTTTAGATTTTTTTGTAGACGAGCACCTCGAATCTCCACTTAGTGCTGTAGTTTGTGCCTCCACCCTCACCCTATATATATATGATGAGAAAATCCTATTTTAGGTCATAATATAATTTTTTAAATAGGAAGCCCTCAAATAAGAATCATATTACACATAAAATATCCCATCAATTATCCTATTTTAGATCATAATAGGATTTCCTAAAATAAGAATCATATTATACCTAAAATACCACAACACCTATTATAGACATCCAAATCTAATCAAATCAAATATTTAATTAGATTTGGATTCCACAAATATGTTGTTACCAAATTCAGACTAGACTCCAACAATCTTTCCCTCCAGTCTGATGAGAGGGTATTGATCCCATAGGTCCTCAACTGGACTCCATGCCTGTCATCCCGCGACAGAGTTCCTGCACCCCCATGCTACTGATCTCCGATGTCTCGAGCTGCTTTGCATCTTCCTTTGTCTCTAGCTTTTCGACTGTCACATCGACGCTAGCTACCATGCGTAACACCTCCTGCACCACTGGGATCCTGCCAATATCAGTGACACGACCAAGACCGAAGTCCCTGACGATCAGCCCTACCGTAAGTCTCGGCCGCCTGTCCCCGACTTCCGTCTTCCACCGAAAAGTGTTAACTTGTCACGCCCCGATTCGTAGAGTCATTTATTCACATATTTTATCTCTTGGAATCGATCGTGCTTGCTTGGACGTGATGCCGTACAAGTCTGGTATTGCACTTGTACAAGGCAAAGATGGTACATAATTGATAATCTTCAAATAGGCACACATCGCAACGGCAAAAGCAGACAAATTAAAGTTAATGAGGACAATCTTTCTTATTGAACAAAAGTACATCACTTTTTTATAGCAGCGGAGATAAAAGGATAACTTGAAGTCACACAGAGATATATAGAACATTATTCTCTTTATTGATAATTGAAGAAGAGTACAAGACTTGTATTGATGTACAATGCTTACAACACATCTCACTTTACATTGAAAGCCAACTGAACAATGTTATACAGCTTATATTTGATACTTGGATACATTGGATTACAACTCGATATACTGACTTGGCTTACAACTCACTAGTACAACTGATTACAATGTTCCATACATTATGCCCTTTATAAACAGAAGACATCATCTTGTACAAGGAGAGCTTCTGTATGCCCAACAAATCTTTGATGCCGCGGGACCAATCAAGCCAATGTTCGTGTGTAGAACATTCCAAGCACGAGCACCTGCCCACAAAACGTGGGTCAGCACATCATCTATGTACTGGCGAGCAGAATCCAACCCACTCGCCTAAACCAACACTAACTGGTAAATTTTTGCAAGCATTTAATAGAATGATCTTTCTACTTGGGGCCTAGCATCAGTTTACAGTTCATGGACAATAATCATAGTGAAGCATGTAAACATATTCTTAGAAATATTCATGTGGACATATCATTTTAGCATTCTTGGTGTTATCATGCAAAGGCATCATTGAGACATCGTTAACATTAACATCTTAAACATATTATGACAATTCTCACTTCAGGCATCACTTAACATGTATGTTATGTTTGAGCAACGTTTATAGCAAGACATCTTTCTAGCATACTGGATTTAACATGTTAAGCAAGTTCTCATATTGAAAGGCTACATATAGCATCATTTACTTGGCACGTTAAGCACACAAGTTACACCAACGCATATATTGAGTATATCACATTTAAGTGATTTCTTACCGATAGACAACTCCCTTGTACCTGCATAAAAATACAGGATAATATGATATACTTACTCTGTCTGCACAAAACATTCGTTAGCATGCATCCTGACTACATGGCCGTTGGTGAAACTGCACCATAAAGGACTTTCCAATGAGTATTACGACGCACCATTCTAGGGTAGGTTACAAGCCTAGCCGAATGTCCCGTAATACCTCGTGCCACCATAGCACGACCAATATTTTCTCCTGGGTCGAATCGGTCTCGGTGTCCCAGGTACCGTTCAAGGAAACTTACTCAGACTTGTACAAGTATGTCCATGACCATGCGAATGCGTGTTGACTCGATAAACACAAGTGCATGGTAAAATACTGAAAGTAAGCAAAGCCAACAGTTCAACATCTCATCTCAATTTCGAGTCGTATTCAACGACTAATCATTACCATCATTCCACTTGGTGATCTCCATGATCCCAAGCCTCATCATTCCTTATTCATTGATTCATTGCAACATTTCTCATAGCATTTCTCTCAACGAGGAACCAACAGCTTTTCATTTATTTCATTGGGACAATTATTCATTCTTTCATAGCTTATAAGGGACATGCAACATTTCATATTCTTACAACAGTTATACAGAATGTACATGATTCAAGAGTCTCATTCAGTTCATTGGGTCTATAGCACATCCAGTTCATTTCTTATTCTATCATTCATAAGGCATCTCATTATTCAAGTGTTGCATTTGTTTTCGCAGCATTAAACATAAGAGACAATATTATAAATTCATTCTCAGGCACCAAGTCACATTAGCAGCTCAATGTGATTCATTCAGCAGTTCAATATTCATGTCTTATTCATTTCAATAATTCTCAGCATAAGCATCTCTATTAATCAGCAACTAGAACATGGAACATTTAGGGACAATTCATAGCATTTCAATACTTCATTTTATTAAGCATGAAGGAGTAAGCAGGAGGAAGGACAGTTCCACTCACTTGCATAAAAGGGTCTTCCTATTCCGATTGCACACATTCCCACTAAGCGTAGATCCACCAGCCAGCCACGTTCCAATACCCATACTGTTCAGCCAGCTAAAAGACTACATCTGTCTCAATTGTCTTGATTCCCAACATAAGTCACGGTCCAACATCCTGATAGCATCCAACAAGCCAACCAAATGCCTCGTGCAGAGCGGGGTATTACATAACTTTCCGACGAGCTTCTTTACCCTAGGCTGGCCTAACCAAGCTGACGGTATGGTTCTTCCGATATTCAAACTTTTGAACCTGACCACCTTCATGTCCGAACTTGAAGCTCCCCATACACATGCGTCCTCAAGAAGAATATCACGTACTGTGCATGCCATTGATGGCCCACAACTCCCCCTGAACTATGTGAATGATGATGCTTCCGCCTTAGATTGAGTTTGCTGCAAACCTTGATCTCCTTCCTGGCTTCGAACTGCTGAAATTGATGTCGTTCTGTGAAGCTTAGGCAAACCACCTGTCGCCAAAAGTAGATCCGTAGAGCAACCTCCACCTGGAGATTTACCAGCTGTCATGGGACCGACAGACTGGCCCTCAAACTTTGACTTATCACCATCCGTCGCTTTGTTTCGACCAACCGAATCCTTCGTAACCCTCAAAACATCTCGAAGCCCCGTCTCAGCAAGTTCTCGACGATCCACCTCTTGTCGAACACCCCTCGAGCCTCCATCCGGTGTTTGTGATCTTCCTGTACAGCTCAACGGCTTGACCTTTACATGCCACAACACAAATCTCCTCGAGCCAGTTGTTGAGAATCCTTCGTAAGCATCAAATCTTTGCTCCCAAACAGAATGCAACAACCATCATCTGTCAGCCTTCATACCGAAACCAGGTTGTAGCGCAAACTCGGTATATGTCGCACACCCCTAAGGACGAGCTTCTCACCAAACTCCGTCGTCAAGTGAACATCACTGATGCCTACAACTGCAGTCGTCCCCTTGTCGCCCATCTTCACACGTCCAAACCTGCCGTCGCGGTATGACGTGAAGATCCTCCTATATGGAGTAGCGTGATACGATGCCCCCGTGTCCATGACCCAATCACCATCATGACACATGCCATAAGGTTTCTCTGCGTCATTTGCTGTGATTATGATATCTCCAAACGTCGTAAGATCCTCCTGATCGTACTTGCCTTTGGCCTTCTTAGCTTTGAGCTTCATACAGTTCCTCTTGATATGACCCCTTTCGCCACAGTGATAGCAGCCCTCCTTGCGGTCCACAATCGCAAGATCCTGAGAACTCTCCTCTATCCTCTCCCATGACTTGGGTCTTCTCTTCCTGAAGGAAGCTACCAGAGCGGACTCCTTCGACGATTCCACTTGCTTGCGCTGGACCTCCTCATTCAATAAGCTAACATCCATCATGACAACTCCATCAGGCGCGGAGTTGCTCACCGACTACCTCCATCGTGACAACTCCATTAGGGCCTGAAGCTCATCATCAATCACCATCTTTATCGCATATAGCTGATTGATGGTACCCTGAACCTCGTTCAGATGTTGTGCCACTAGGGCACCCTCCGTGTACTTCGAGTTGACGAATAAGAAACGTCTTGTTGCCAGCCATCTTCCTTTCGTACAACAAATACAGCTTCTCTTATACTGCTTTTGTCGAACTCTCCATGGATACGTGGTGAAACACCGAATCATCCAACCATTGGCGGATGAATCCAACAGCCTTCCGATCTAGTCGTTTCGAGTCTTCAGCAGCTTTGTCCGTTGGCTTTGCGTTGTCACCCTCCAAAGGACCATGCAAGTCCTTGCACCAGAGTAGATCCTCCATCCTTGGCTTTCAAATTGCTAATTTTTTCCTGTGAGGGTGATCATACGAGTGTTCATCTACTCCGTAGACATGGTTGCCAGAACCCCCAAAGCTCTGATACCAATTGTAGGGTATCAGACCAGAACGAATCTCGCTCTGATACCAATTGTTGGACGCGTGCGAAAGCGTTTGCCAACCCACCTGATCAAACCAACCCCCGTCTAAAGGACACCAAGCAGAGATAAAGACAAGTATATGACGGTGACTACGTTACCTGGACAAATTCTAACATTTAATAACTTAGATGAAATTATAAGATTGACAAAACTCACGTTGAACCCTTTGTCCTAATAGGTTCAACTCCCTCGCCACTCTCAAGAAGAAAAACAGAAGATACAATTGAGACCATTCACCAACCCGTAACAATCTCCCTAACCGAAGTTGACGACTCATCGATTAGATATTCTTCTTCATTCTGTCTTGGATGGCGAAGTCCTAAGGATAAAGTACGGACTTTCTCTTAGATTTCTTGTGGATGAGCACCTCGAATCTCCACTTTGTGCCTCCACCCTCACCCCATATATATAGGATGAGAAAAATCCTATTTTATGTCATAATATGATTTCTTAAATAGGAAGCCCTCAAATAAGAATCATATTATACCTAAAATAGCCAATCAATTATCTTATTTTAGATCATAATAGGATTTCCTAAAATAAGAATCATATTATACCTAAAATAGCACAACATCTATTATGGACATCCAAATCTAATCAAATCAAATATTTAATTAGATTTGAATTCCACAAATATGTTGTTACCAAATCTAGACTGAACTCCAACATTTTTACCATACAAAATTGATCTAACAGATAAATATCAAATGCTTAAAAAAATATTATTTAATGTTTTTCATTCCAAACATAATACAAACTTGTCCTTAATAATGGCGGTTCTGAGTCAATTTTATTAACTTAAATGGTAAATAAGTGAAAATATCGTTTAGTTTTAGAAAAAAAAATATTTTTTTTAACAATTTTATATTCCATTTTTTTTCCTTTTCTTTTCTTGTCCTCTCCCTCTTTAATGTTTCAAAGGTGAGCTCGTTTGTACATACAACATACAAAAAAGAAGAAAGTTGAGGAGAATTAATATGATGTTGTTTAAAGGGAAACTAGAATTGTAGAATAGTATATTTCTTCTTCTCATTTCATCATATGGCAAGGGCCATATATATAGGTATAAGGGGCAACCCAAGGGTCATGAGTTACATAACCCAAGGGTCATGAGTTACATGATCCCAAGAGTCATGTGTAACTCATGACATAATGGTGAATATATAAGGGTTTCATAACACTCCCCCTTATTCATCCATTTCCTTGGATCCACTTATGAAATACTTCAGGATTTAATAAGCTAATGGGGTAGATACTGCTGGATCCATAGTAAACTTAGTTTGCCTCATTAAAACCTTGGCTGTGGAAAACCCAGTGGAAAAAGCCATCAGTCCTAAGGAAAAAAGTACAATCCTATAGTTTTACTCCCCCTGATCTATACAAGCTTCAGGCTTGCAGGTCTTTTAGTTGCCTCATCCCTATTCCTCTTACAAGCTTTATAAAAGTACATCGTGGCAGTATTTTGGTAAACAAATCTGCTAAGTTATTACAAGATTGAATTTGTTGTACTTTGACTTGTCCCTTCTCTTGAAGGTCGTGCGTCCAGAAAAATTTGGGGGATATGTGCTTCGTCTTGTCACTCTTCATGTATCCTTTCTGAAGTTGAGCTACGCATGCTGTATTATCTTCAAAAAGGGTAGTAGGCTCAAGTTCACCAGTCTTCAGGCCAGTAGATGCCAAAATGTGCTGAATGACGGAGCGAAGCCAAACACACTCCTTGCTTGTTTCATGGATCGCCAGGAGTTCAGAATGGTTGGATGAGATAGCCACACTGGTCTGTTTGACGGACCTCCAGGAGATAGCCGTACCACCGAAAGTAAACACAAATCCAGTTTGTGATTTCTCTGTGTGGGGATCTGATCTATAACCTGCATCTGAATAACCAAGTAAAGTGGAAGACCCACTATTCGGGTAATATAGTCCTAGGTCTATAGACCCTTGGAGGTAGCGCAGAAGATGCTTCACTCCATTCCAGTGGCGCTTTGTGGGCGCTGCACTGTATCTGGCTAATAAGTTAACTGAAAACGCTATATCAGGACGCGTACAGTTAGCCAGATAGAGTAGTGCCCCAATGGCACTTAGGTAAGGTACTTCAGGACCTAATGATTCCTCCCCCTCTTCCAGTGGACGGAAAGGGTCCTTCTTTACGTCCAATGATCGAACGACCATTGGTGTACTAAGGGGATGGCATTTATCCATGTGGAATTGTTTAAGTAATCTTCGTGTATATGTAGATTGGTGTAACAGGATACCACCCTTTAGGTGTTCGATCTGTAAGCCAAGACAATACTTTGTTTTTCCTAGGTCTTTCATTTCAAAAGTTGTCTTAAGGCTTTCAGATATCTCAGTGATCTCTGCAGGAGATCCAATGAGATTTAAGTCGTCGACATAAACGGCGACTATAACAAATCCTGTTCCCGATCTTTTTATAAAGATACACGGGCAGACTTTATCATTAGTAAATCCTTGCGTAGCAAGAAACTCACTTAGTCTGTTATACCACATTTTTCCTGATTGTTTAAGACCGTACAATAATCTTTGTAACCTTACAGAATAGGTGTCCCGAGGTCTATCTATTTTCTCTGGTGAAATTTTATATCCTTTAGGGAGTTTCATATAGATATCTTTATCTATATTGCCATAAAGATATGCAGTCACAACGTCCATGAGCTGCATTTCTAGGCTTTTCAGAGAAGAGAGGCTGATCAGGAATCTAAAGGTATTCCCATCCATGACCGGAGAATATGTTTCTTCATAATCTATTCCCGGTTTCTGGGAGAAACCTTGTGCTACAAGGCGTGCTTTGTAGCGCACAACTATGTTGTGTTCATTTCTTTTTCTTGTGAAGATCCATTTATATCCCACAGTTTTTACACCTTCAGGTGTTTGGACTACAGGTCCAAAGACTTCGCGTTTCAAGAGTGAGTCCAGCTCTACTCCTATTGCCTCGTTCCACTTTGGCCAATCGCCTCTGCGTTTACATTCTGCTAGAGACCGTGGATCGATGTCATCGTCATTTTCAGTGACGTGAACGGCAATATTGAACGAAAAATCGTCGTCGACGACTGTGCTTTTTCTGTTCAGTACCTCTCCAGTACGTACATAATTTAATGATATTTCTTCTGTTTGTTCCTCTTCAGAGGAAACTAGGAGGGAAGAGGTAGCTGATCTGAGCTCAACATCCTGTGTTGGGATCTTCTTAATTTCTCCAGGATTTTTTCTTTTACGAGGGACTTTGTCTCTCGAACCTGGTGGGCGTCCTCTTTTTAATTGAGGTATTGCCATTTCTGCTGCCGACGGATTGCATCCATCTTTGGGAATGTCAATCCTAGCTGGCGTGTTGGCAGCAGGGACGTGTGATCTGACAATCTTCTGGTTGTCAGTAAATGTATCCGGAAGTAGATGTACAGTATTCTGAAGATGTAATATCTTCAGGATCTCATCTTCACATTGACTTGTATGCGGATCAAAATGAGACAAAGTTTTTGTGTCCCAAGAAATTGTCTTAGAAGCTTCTGGCTTCTTAGACTGTGTGCCCAGTTTAGGAAATAATCCTTCATCAAACTCACAGTCATCAAGACGTGCCTTAAATACGTCACCCGTCAGGGGTTCTAGGTATCTAATTATAGAGGGTGAGTCAAACCCAACATAGATACCTAATCGACGTTGTGGACCCATTTTGGTCCTCTGTGGGGGAGCAATGGGGACGTAAACAGCACAACCAAAAACTCTCAAATGTGAGATATTTGGAGGTGAACCATAAGCGAGCTGCATCGGAGATAGAATATGACCTCCAGAAGGCCGTATTCTAATAAGTGATGCGGCATGCAATATAGCATGACCCCAAGCTTCCACAGACAACTGTGACTGCATCAACAATGGACGAGCAATCCATTATAATCTCTTAATAAGAGATTCTGCTAACCCGTTCTGGGTGTGAACATGAGCTACAGGATGTTCAACTTCGATGCCAGTTGCTTGGCAATAGTCTTGAAAAACCTGTAAAGTAAATTCACCCGCATTATCAAGTCTTAATTTTTTGATATGGTTATCGGAGAAATGAGCCCGCAACTTAATTATTTATGCCAATAGCTTAGAAAAAGCTAAGTTGCGGGTGGACAAAAGGCACACATAAGACCATTTAGTAGATGCATCTATAAGTACCATAAAGTACCTAAATGGACCACTTGCGGGGTGAATAGGTCCGCAAATGTCTCCATGAATTCTCTCTAAGAAGCTAGGAGACTCTAGTCCCACTTTCAAAAGGGATGGTCTCGTTATAAGTTTGCCTTGAAAACAAGGTAGACACGAGTAATCATACTTCTGAAGAATCTTCAGGTTCTGCAGGTTGTGTCCACTGGATTGGCTCATGATTCGTTTCATCATAGCTGATCCTGGGTGACCCAGTCTATTATGCCAAAGTTTAAATTTTGGCGATGAATGACACTTCTGGTGCACAATCATGTTAGCTTCTGTTGATTGAATATGAGTATGATAGAGACCCGACGGGAGTCCCTTGAATCGTTCTAAGATAGTTTTTGAACCATCTTTTAGACGAGTAACATACAGATATTTTGCCTCATTTATTTCATTTGTTTCTAAGTGATATCCGTTTAAACGAATGTCCTTGAAACTTATGAGGTTCCTACTTGATTTAGGAGAGAATAGTGCATCTTTTAGTACTAGTCTTGTTTTATTTGGGAGCAATATAATTGCTTCACCAGATCCTTCTATTATGTTTGATAGTCCTGATATCGTAATAACAGGACCGTCATAATCATTTAAGCTATAAAAATAGCTTTTTTCTCGAAGGATTGTGTTCGTCGAGGCGCTGTCCACAAGGCATTCACACTTCATCTATAGATCTATGAAAAAACAACAACAAACAATCGTAATTAAAACAACGGTTTTGAAATACAATTTATGTTTTAAAATTTTTTTTCTTATATCGATAGACGGGCCGATATAGAGAGGTCAATAATTTGCTTGCAAAAATGCATAATTATAAATACAATTTGAGCAAAAAAAATAATAATAATATTCGGTCAACCCCTTTCAGTAGCTCTACGTGAATATGACCAGGCGGGAAAATGAGGGAGGAGGGTCACCGGGGACCTCTTAAGAACCAAGCCTCAAGTTCTTTCTGACATCATACCCAAATAGGTGAGCCTATTCGGAGAGACTTCGTAAAATTTTCTTTGTCAAATGTAAGAATAAATATCATTTTTCAAGAAATTTAGAAGAGAAGCATAATATGAAAATACGGCAACAAGTTTTTAAAAGCATGAAATAAGATAGTGACTCTAGTCGAGTAGGTCGTCGTTCTCGAAGTCTTCCGCCGAGAACTGAGTAGACGGCTGCTTTTCTACCAGATTTGTTTCAACTTGAGACTTCTGGCTCGCTAGATACAGATTTTGTAGATGTCGCGGGGTGCGACAGTTTCTGGACCAGTGTCCAGTCATGCCACATTTGTGGCATTTGTCCTCCCAATTTTTCTTGGGAATGGACATCAGTTCTGTGGTCTTCTTCCACTTTTTCTTTGCCCCACTTTTGCTGCTCTGGGGATGAAAGTTGTTCTGGGGTGGACTTCTGGCCGGCCTTTTATGGGCATTCCCCATGTTAGATCTGCCCTTATTTTTCTTCTGCTTCTTGGAAGAAAAATGAGCTTCTGGGAGAGGAGCTGAGCCTGCAGGACGTAGGTTATGAGTGGCCAAGAGAAGTTCTCTGTTTTGCTCTGCCATCATCAGGGTGGAGTGCAATTCAGAGTACTTTGTGAACTTTCGTTCACGGTACTGTTGCATGAGGATTGCGTCCTTCTCGTGGAAGGATGTATAAGTTTTTTCCAACATGCGATACTCCGAGACTTCTTCACCGCACAACTTCAAGCGTGAGGTGATATTATGGAGAGCTGAGTTGTACTCAGCTACGGACTTAAAGTCCTGAAGTCGAAGGTTTTCCCACTCATACCTTGCACGTGAGAGGATTACATCTTTTTGATGTTTATAGCGGTCCTCCAGTGCAGTCCACAATTCCTTTGGGTCTTCTACAGTGAGGTATTCGGCCTTCAGGGTCTGATCAATGTGTCTCCTGATGTAGATAATGGCTTTCGCCTTATCTATATCAGAGGCTTTCACTGTAGAAACAACCACAGCAGTGTCTGTTGTATTTTCCGTACCAGTGGCCGGAGCCGATGGAAGAGGAGTTGAAATTGTGGCTAATAAGCCCTGGGCACGTAAGTGGAACTTCAGGTCCACGTGGCAGCTCAAATAATTTTTTCCAGCAGCATCTAGTACTTCGAAATCGACACTCGCTATTTTGGCCATTTTATCTATCATGTGAAAAACATGCATAAATTAAAATTAAATATTTATGCATATAAAAGTTAGTATTACCAACAGTAAAGGCAAACAGCAAAGTTTAGCAAGTAATGTAGAATTGGACAAAAGAAAAAAAATGTTTTGTTTTCCTCTTTTTTTCTTTTATCAAATAGTCTGCTGTAACAAAAAAATATATTCTTTAATACTACTGTAGTTACTTGTTTTAACAAAACATATTCTTCCAAAAAATTAGTCCAAAAATTTCTTTTATGAATTTTTTTTTTCATTTGACACAAGTACAAGATAATTCATAACAGATACTCTTATATACGAGTATATGACAAAAATAAGTACCTTGAAGAAAGTAAAACCAAGAGAAATATCTTAAACTCCTTAATTTTTTTTTTCTGAAAGCAAACTTTGTTTGAGAAGATCGTGGACAGTGATACGAAATAAGGATAAAGGACAAAGTAAAAACAAGAAAAAAATTAATCTAGACTGTCTCTCTTCTAACTTGTATAGTTCAAGGACTAATGCTTGTATATGAATATACCATAACAATTTCCATTGATGTTCATTCTGAAATATTTAACATAAAATGAGTCACAGTTGAATCTTCTTTTCTTGAAGAAAATGATAAGAGCAATGGTATGTAAATACGATAAGTTTAGTAGCAATTTACCATGTATTGCATCGATTTGCACAAATTGTCACTGGAGCTAACTATTTTTGAATTGCCACAAATAAATAACTTTGAAGAGGCAATTTACTTCTCAGTTTCAACAACAGTGTTTAAAAATTACCTTTCTTATCGTACGGTAGAAGGCGGTAAAAAAAAAAAAACAATAACAACGGTACGTCGGATCTCCGGCGTTGCACGAGCTTCGTGCTGATAACGTGTTTGAAGGGAAACTAGAATTGTAGAATAGTATATTTCTTCTTCTCATTTCATCATATGGCAAGGGCCATATATATAGGCCGAGATTTGATTGGCACATGTTAAGTTTGGGTATTCATTTTCGTTCTTCTTCTCCAAATTTTTGTTCCTATGGCTTAGCCTTAACAACACAGTCACCGTCCGTCCATGCACGAATGAAGACTGGCTGGCATATACCCACAAAGCAAAGCACAACACAAAGCACAACAAAGCCAAGGCAGGCCAAGCCAAGCAAAGCACAAATTGCTTGGGCTAAAGCCAAGCATAACACACATTGCCAAACTAATGATAAGCAGTGTTTGGGCTTTGGGTGGGCCGGGTCGGACTTCGGGCCTGGCTTGGATTTTGGGCCGAGCCTATCTTATGGGCCGATATACGTGACCCGATCCGACCCAATATAAGGGGCCGGGCCGGCCGGGCCTACGATTAATCGGACCGGGCCGACACATGAGCCAATTTTTCGGACCGGGCTCGTGCCGGGCTTGGCCGGCCCGGCCCAATTGACAGGTCTAGTGGGTGGGTGGCAGGGTGGGGTGCACCACCAACGACACCAGCTGCTGGCGCCAGGCCGAAGACGGCAGCTTGGGCTAGTTGGAAGAAGAGAGGAAAGAAAAGAAGGAAGAAGAGGAGGGAAAACCCCATTTTTCCTTCCTTGTTCAAGTCTTGATTTCTTCTCACATAACCCATAGCATGTTCCCAAATCTTTGAGTGACCATAGTGTTTAATCTAATTGTGTGTCCCACGAATTTCTAATTTGAAATCAATAGTACTCTTGAAGTTCTATAACCTACACTCTGAGATGACCACCAATCCCTAATTGAACCACGGACTTATTAAGTGCGACAAGACAAGATGATGCTACTCTTGTTGTACAAGTCTAACTCATCAGTTCATAATTTTATGTTCTAAAAAATTGAGAAAAATCCAAAACAAAAAACAAAAAAAATCACAAAATTCTTTATAGAAAAAATATTCTTAAAAAGTGAAAAAGATAAAAACTGAAAAAAAATGATAAAGAACAAAAAAAGTGAACAAATCTTTAAAAAATGAAGGAGAAAAAAAAAAGTAGAGAAAAGAAAAAATAAATAAAAAGTATAGAAAAAACAAAAAAAGGCCTAGGAAAAAATATATACAGACCAATTCTTAAGGAAAAGGATTTTCATGTTTTTTGTGGGTAAATTATTTACCCTAACATTTGCAATTTCCGTGCGCCCATTTATTTGATGGGAGTTGGGCACAATGGGCCCAACAGGCATGCAATGCAGCGTGCACAAAATCCACAAAATCCTATACGTATTACCGGACATCTCAAAAAAAAAATTGCAATTCCCGGACTAAATTTTTACAACTTAAACCAACATGAAAATAGTTTTCCACCCAAAACTTATCCTGACAATGAAAAAAAAAATACCAAACTGCCCCTTTTTCCACCCAAAACGTATCTGACAATGAAAAAAACATGTACCAAACTGCCCCATAGGGACCACCACATTAACAAAGGAGCCATCTTTTCACAGCAAAATTGATCAGGAACATAAAATTCAATCAAGATCCGAATCAAGCATAGATAAAAGAAATCAAACATTGTACAATAGAATCTTGTTTTCTATTTCTCAACCAATTTCTTACATACCAACAAAGCAAAGCGACGATGCATATTTCTAAACTGTAACTAAAATAGAATCAACTACAAACCATTCAAACATGAAATATCAAAACAAATTAGTGGCCTGGCTCACCATTCACCATTGCCACGTGGTGAGGCATGACCATTCAATAATTTCTCCATCGATAGAGAAGCACCATTCAAACATGAAATATCAAAACAAAGAAATCTCTACACAAGATCTAAAATTCAATTAAATAAAAATCGAACAAAGGCTTGCAACAATTGAAGTTATTAAAATATCTTTCCACGTGCAGATTAACTTTCAAACAGAAATACAAAGCTCTAAATCAAGCATTGAAAAAAGAGAGATACAAAGTGAATGGTGTATAAATATAATCTTGTTCCTACATGGTCCTGCCTACATGGTCCAGTCTACGTTTCTTTCATTACTGATTTATAAATTCCAATCAAGCTTACAAGTTCAAGTGGCACATGACAAAAACCACCACCATCGTGTATAAAAACCAAACCGGGTTAATTACACTAACCTTCCCTATGTTTCATGAGTATTACAGGGACTACTCCTATTCCGAGAATAATTACACTGACCACCCCTCTCCTTTGTAAATTTTATTAACCATAGGGGTGGTCGGTGTTATTAGTTTCTATAGAAAATAGAAACTATAGGGGGTGTCCGTGTAATTAGTTTCAAAGGAGGGGTGGTCCGTGTAATTAGTTTCAAAGGAGGGGTGGTCCGTGTAATAAGTGTAAAACATAGGGGTAGTTAATGCAATTAACCCAAACCAAATGTATATTTACACAACTAAACATCAGATAGACCCAAAACAGCTACTTTTATTCTTGTGACAGTAATATTTGTTTGTATCGCAGGATCTACTAGGCCTACTGAATTTGGGATTTCACCATGTAGATCTACCAAAGAAAATACCAAACAAGGTTAAAACCGCTGATAGTAAATAGAGCTATCAAGATATGATGGTAATATGTAGCACTTCAGTAAAAGTGATAATGGTACCAATTTTCTGTACTAAAAAATAAATTATAGCTCTAAGAACTATGTTATCATGGGCGCTAGGCGAGGTGAGGCGACATGCCTCCCACCACGCCTAAGCACCTAGACACCACCTAGGCGTTGTCCAGGTACTTGGGTACTTCCTTACTGAACTTATATATTTACATCTATATATTTGACCCTAGGCGACCGCCTAGGCAACCATCGCAGAGACAGGAAAAAAAAATTACCCAGGTTGAGGCGGTAGATTTTGTATCTACACGCCTAGACCACCTAGGCGTCTCCTGTGACAACATAGTCTAAGTTTGAAGGAAACGCGACCCAAGTAAATATTTTACCAACCAAATGTTATATGGCAATGCATATTTGCATGGCATAATTAAAAGAGGCAAATATCAAACAACCACTTTCAATATGCTTCTCAATGTCTAACATGGGTAGAAATCTTCTTTTCGAAACTCTTCCTCAGCCAATAATTTATGGATTCATCAATACATGAATCCGATTTCTCAAACACCTTGACTATAACACTAGAGTAAATTCCAGTTAATCCAACAAAGGAAGCATCTTTGTGCAATGAAAATTAATTTAGAACACACAAAAATTGCAGTGAACCACTGAAGTTCAAGCATTTATAAATCAGAGCACCATAAAATTCTCATAATTTACCTAAAAGAAAGCAATCTCAATCAGTTGAAGAGCAAACAAACGCTTATACTATGTTTCACAGTACCTAAGTTTCCTTCTCCAAACACTTTCTAATTTATGAAAAAGCAAAGCATCCGATAATTTAAGTGTTCATAGCCGATAAAGGTGCCATCTTCCCGACGAAATAGAATATAAGATTATCAAAAGATTACCTAACGAAAATCATTTTCCTTCACTTGAACTCGTAGCTCGGAACCGGAGCGCTCGGCATGTCGAAGCTCTCCAGAACCTCCGCCATCTTCCCTCCCTTCCTCTCCTCCTGCTCCTCCTTCTTCCCCCCAAACCATCCCCCGAGCCAAGAGGAAGGAGCAGCGTCAGCAGAGGAGGGTTGTTCGCTCGAGCCGGCGGACACGGCAGCAGCGACGCTGGCGGGGAGCACCCCGGGGTCCCCGATCGCCGCCATATCCATCGGCGGCGCGGCCACGAGGTAGCGGTTGAGCGCGATGCCGGCCCCCTCGATGAGGGCGAGGAGGACCCCTCCGACGGCGGCGGAGCGGAGGGAGGCCCTGGCGCCCTGGCGGAGCGAGAGGAGGCCGCCGGTGGCGGCCCCGGAGAGGATGGAGTTCCAGGGGTCCTCCTTCTGGCGGGCGAAGACGAGGGAGCAGTCGAAGACGGAGAAGAGGCCCCCCCAGACCGCGAAGCTCCCGCCAACGCGGGGGGCGTTCATGCGGACGGCCTGGAGGCCCCCCGGGAGGCGGTGGCCGTTGGGGGAGTTGTAGACGCCCTTGAGGAAGTGGAAGGCCGAGCCGCCGACGGCGCCCATGCCGAAGGCTCCGCCGACGTCGTCGAGGATGCGGTCGGGGCAAGGCTCGCGGGAGGTCTCCGGAGTTCCCATGATGAAGATGAGAGAGAGAGAGAGACAGAGAGAGAGAGAGGGGAAATAAAAATCGGTGTTTCGATGGGATCCCTAACCCTAACCCTAACCCTAATAAAGCTTTGATGACTTGGGAAGAAAGAAGGAACAATGTCGGTTTTATCGGTGTTTTGTCTTATTGGTACCCTCATAAAAAAATTGTTGAAAAAATATTAAAATTTTATTATAAATAAGGTTGTCATATAAAATCGAATCCATCGAGCTAAAAAAGAAAGAAAGAATACTTTCTATCTTAACTACATGAATTAGAGGTATTTGATTATAATATGTTTAGGTTTTTTTTTAGAGCACCACCACTTCTACTAGGGGGCAGTCCAAATTTTTTTGAAAAAATTACAAGTTTGCCATAGGTTTTTGTTACTAGGGGCAGCCCAAAATTGACTATAAAAGCCAAACATGTTTTATTTCTTCTCTCTTTCTTCCTCTATTACTTCTCTTCCTCCACTCTTTTTTTCTCCTCCTCATAGAAACCTAGAATTAACCTAACCTAGGTGAAATTGTCCCCCCACCTAAATTTGTTAAAGATTTTTGGTGAAATATCTAGTAATAGTGTCAATCACTTCTCCCATTTATTTGTAAGTCGTCGAATTTATTTTTGTGTAATGTTTTAACCTAAATTTTACATATAAAAGTTGAATTTTGTGTTTAATGTAGAAAGATAGAAAGAAATAGAAAATGGAACAACCCGGACCATCAAATGCTGGATACTCTCCTCCCACAACGTCCGAAGAACACTTTGATGCATCGGAAGGCCTCGTGGTAACTACACTTTAACTTTATTTCGGATGAAAAATCGGACTTTGACACAGAGGACTGCCACTTCTCTGGCAGTCCCTCTCATGGATTAGGACTGCCAAGGATGTGGCAGTCCTATATATGTGAGGGACTGCCACATCTCTGGCAGTCCTTTTTAATTTCATATGCTTACATTTTGGCTTTATGTAGTTGTTTAGTTTTGACTTTTAACTTCTATTGTAGGAGTTGCGATCTTCCGATGTTGCGGTACATGCTCCAATTGCAACCGATGTAGGGCATTTATTTTGGACCGATCTTTCGTTTCAATCAAGCGACGATGCGGTACAATGGTGTCGAGAAGTTGGACGGGAAAACAACTTAGTTCTAGTGATATCCAGATCGTGCCGAAATCGCCCGGGACGACACAGTGTGATGCTTGGCTGTGAAAGAGGTGGTGTGTTGAGATCGCACAAGAAAGACACAGTTATCCAAAATAAAGTTCAAAGAAAGAAAGCTGGAACGAGGAAATGTGGTTGTCCATTCACGATCCAGATTAGAAACGAAGAAGAAGGAAAGTGTCAGTACAAGTGAAGAATGGAACCCACAATCATGAGATTGCCGAGACACTATTGGGTCATCCGTATATCGGACGGTTGAACCCTACGGAGAAGAAGATAGCCGAAGACTTGTCCACTTCCGGTGTTGCACCGAGACAAATATATTCAGTCATACGGCATGAAGATGAGAAGAACATGTCTACGATGAGGTCAATATACAACGCCCTATCTTCTTCGAACGCTATCCGGACCAAATCAAGAATGGCGATGCAAGAAGTGCTGAAGTTGCTTGCCGATAATCATTACGTTGAGTTCCATAGAAGACATCCCCAGAGTAATGAAGTAGTTTCAATCTTTTGGGCTCATCCAGATTGCATAAGTCTGGCCAGGTCTTTTGTCGACGTGTTAGTCCTTGATTGCACGTACAAGACCAACAAGTTCAAGATGCCTCTTCTTCATATTGTCGGATTCACCTCTACTCGAAAAACATTCCCGGTGGCATTTTGCTTCATGAAGAGTGAAAAACTTGAAGACTACACATGGGCATTGGAGAAACTGAAAACACTTACACCGGTCATACAGAGCCGTCAGTTCTTGTGACCGACAGAGAGTATGCCTTAATTAATGCTATTCGTATTGTTTTTCCTCAAGCGGATACATTGCTATGCACTTGGCATGTCAATCGTAATATTCAAGCCCAATGTAAGTTGAAGTTTCAGAAGGTGGAAGGTAAAATTGACATGCAAAATTTTCAAGAATTCTCCAATGACTGGAATTGTGTGTGGCGAGCCTCTACGATTGACAGTTACGATGCCGCATGATACATGTTCAAGGAAAAGTGGGAGGCGAGGGAGCCGGCATACATTTTATACATCAAAGATACATGGCTTGAACCGCACAAAGAACACTTCGTCTTAGCATAGACGAATTTGTTGAAGCATTACGGCACGACAACTACCAACCGTGTCGAAGGAGCACACTCTGTAGTGAAGAGACAACTAAAATCATCTCTCGTCAACTTTGTCTCTGTTTGGCAAGCTATACATCTATTGGTAGAGCGGACGGTGAATGAAATTAAGGCATCATTTGAGATGAGCTTAAATATAGTCAAGCATGAGCATAGAAAGGATGTACTGTTAGATGCTTTAGTTCGCGTGGTATCTCACACGGTATTGACATTAATATGTGATGAGATTGAAAGGTCAAAGTATGTCGGGTTTGATCCCCAGATTTGCGGGTGTATACATCGACATACACTGGGCCTCCCTTGTACATATCAGATTAATGAATATCGCCGTGAATCCATTTCTATTCCAGTAGAAGCAGTCGATCAACGTTGGAGGCAGTTGTTTATGATGCCTGTGGTGAAGACGAACGATGATTTCTTCTCTTTGACACAAGTGAAACTTCTCCGCGCAAGGTGGTTAGCCTCAGTAGCAGAGGAGCGGCAGTCCATTGAGCTTAAAATCCAAGAAATTGCATGTCCGGTCACTACTAGAATGCATGAGCTGACCGTTGTTTCCAATCCTAAAGGCAGGCCTCAAACAAGATTGACTAGTTCACAGAAGAGAAGGCTGGAGTCAACTAGGAGAGATCCATCGTACTTTGAGCATGTTGAACGAAGCTTACAGCAAGCTCCGCCCGCACGGAAGGGCAAGCTTGTCGTTCGCCGAAAAATAGAGAAAATTGACCTCCCAAGAAAAGATACCGTTGCAAGCCAAACAACGAGTTTGTATATTGACAAATTTCAACCTGCACTTCGAAGTTACATTTGGTCTATTGTCAATGTCCCCGGTGATGGCCATTGCGGATTTCATGCCCTTACAAGGCATCTTGGTTATGATGACAAAGACGGATGGAGACGGGTGAGGCAGGAGCTGTACGAGGAGTTAGAGACTCGTCTTCCATTCTACTCCCGCATCCTAAGCGAAGAAACCGTTACAAGTTTGTTGTTAATTATCCCTTGTACCGACAGTGTTACCGGGACAGAGCACTACATGTCAGTCCCGTCTGCCGGCTATTTATTTGCCAATAGGTACATGATACCTGTTGTACTTATCTTGTCGGATATTAACAATACATTCTTTCCGATGTGCGCTCCTCCGACGGACCACGGAGTGTCTAACCTATGTACTATAGGTCTGATCGGGGATCACTTCGTTATACTAAAGATGATCGCTCATTCTCCGATTCTTCCACCTTCAACAGTTTGGTACAAAATAGCACCGGTCGAAGCCATCGCTTGGACCACCCTTTCGTTGACCAGATCAACCATTGTAAGAAGTTGTTGAAGATTGAGGAGCCAAGAGACTTACCTGCTGACCACTACGACGTCGAAATCGACTATATATATATATATATATATATATATATATATATATATATATATATATATATTTATTGTTTGACATTTTGTATATGGAGGACCACTTTTGTATAAAGTGAAATATGAAGTCCAGTAATATATATGGAGTAAATTTTGAGTTATATGTGTTTGCCTGTGCCTACCTGTGTTATATGTGTCTACCTGTGTTATATGTGCCTACCTGTGTACTATATGTGCCTATCTGTGTTATATGTGCTTACCTGTGTGTTATCTGTGTTATATGAGTGTACCTGTGTTATATGTGTTCACTGTCACAGCGTTTCAGTCAAAGCATTTCAGTTTGAGAAACTCTGTCACAGAGTATCAGTATCAGGACTGCCACATCCATGGCAGTCCTACACTAAAGTAGGACTGCCTGGGTTGTGGCAGTCCTAACTAAAACTTGCTGTTACAGCAAGTTATAGTTAGGACTGCCAGCCCCCTGGCAGTCCTACTTCAGTGTAGGATTGCCATGGGTGTGGCATTTCTAGCACTGAAACTCTGTGATGAATTTATGTGTGAATGAAATCATCACAGAACATTTCATCTAGGACTGCCAGAGCCAGGGCAGTCCTTCACATGTGTTGGACTGCCCTGGGTGTGGCAGTCCTAGATGAAATATTCTGTGATCAAGTCACAGAACAATTCATCTAGGACTGCCACACCCAGGGCAGTCCTTCACATGTATTGGACTGCCCTGGGTGTGGCAGTCCTAGATGAAATATTATGTGATCAAGTCACAGAATAATTCATCTAGGACTGCCACACCCAGGGCAGTCCTTCACATGTGTGGGACTGCCACACCCAGGGCAGTCCTTCACATGTGTGGGACTGCCCTGGGTGTGGCAGTCCTAGATGAATTGTTCTGTGACTTGATCACAGAAAATTTCATCTAGGACTGCCACACCCAGGGCAGTCCTTCACATGTGTTGGACTGCCCTGGGTGTGGCAGTCCAACATAAAATGTTCTGTGATGAACATTTCAACATAAGTATCCAACACATATCCAACACAAGTATCCAACACATATCCAACACAAGTATCCAACACAAGTATTCAACACATATCCAACACATATTCAACACAAGTATTCAACACATATCCAACACATATTCAACACAAGTACCCAAAAATATCAACATCCAAAAATATTTCAACACAAGTATCCAACAACATGTTCGACACCCAAAAATATCAACATCCAAAATAGCCAACTTCAGACAATCAGACAATCATACTACATATCATGGCAGGCCTTCGAACGAGACTCCGCATTACGCATGAATGGGAACTCAACCTCGTCGTCGATGCGCTCAAGCTCGTTGGCGACCAAGGCACTAGTGTCGACCAAGACACTAGTATCACTTTGGCAAGCGCTCCGAAGTGTCTTAGCCAGTTCCTTCGCCCTTCTAGACTGTAAATGAAAGTATAATTGAATTTAGTCTACAAACATGAAAATCTCAAACTAATTACTAATGCGGAACTCACCATCTTCACCAATGAAATATACAAGATGTTTTTCGAAGGAAGATTTCCAACAACTACTACGGCCTCGGGACCCGTGTTTGTAGGGTTCAACAACTTAGGATGTTCGACCCGCCGGAAGTACGGCATGTAGTCCTCGCTGCAGTCGGCCATTTGGGTGACCGGTTGACTCTCATCTTCTCCAAGCAGGTGCCTTTGCCACTCGGAGTAGAAGTCGGTCATCCAGTCCAAATACGCCGGTTTGTAGTTCAATGGTTGGGTCCCGCGGGGAGGTTCCAACATCTGTAGTGTGCGCTTCGGCACACTTTGCACGAAGCCAAACTGCCGAAGTACACGATCAGGCATGTACGGCTCCGTGATATCATAGCATGTGATCATGCCATGAAATAAAGAAACTTGTTGGATGGCACGACTCCCCTCGCGCAAATCTCGGTATGGATCCCAAAATATCTATAGGAAAACAGTTAACAGCAAAAAAAACTTAACATGAAAAAATAAGTCTCAATTTATTACCTCTTCTGGTACCAAATTGTCAAGTACTTCACGAATAGAAGCCAGTATTTGCCAATCTTTGGTTTCCACCTGGGCCGGCCTCCATCGAGCCACTCTAGGAAGGTGTTCAAAATAGTTTGGGTTCAGGTCACCCCGCCTGAGCATCGGAAAGTGCTCGTATATCCATGCCTATTCAATTTATAAGTTAATAGTCACAAAATATAAACAACAAAATGAAGTATACGAGATTAAATTGTTGGAAGTTTTCTTACATGTAGTAGAGTCTGGCATCCGGCAATTGTCTTAGTCCCGACATGGGATGCGATGCCGAGCTCGCGGTAAAGATATGCGAGAATACCGCTACCCCACGATATATCAATGAAGTCATCCACGGATAATAAATTGAGCATATACCTCGCATCTATCGAGGTTCCGGACTTGTCCGAAATGCCCACCGTTCCTAGGACGAATATCATGTAAGCACGGGCCACCGTGTCGACCAACTCATCATCATCCTCATCCAATTCCATATTCGTGAAGTGCTCCACCAGAAATGACAGAGGAATTCCATATGATTTCTTGAAGCCGGGGAGAGTTGTAAAACTAGTTTCCTCAAGTCCAAGGTTACTTGAGACAAACTTGACGATCTTCCAGTACCATTTTGTGGATTTTTCATTTCTGTAATGTTCTTTGGTCCTGACACGACCGGTAACTGGTAGTGTCACGACCCGCACCCGCTTTTCCGGATACGAGACGTGTCCAAGCCAGCCTACGCCGCAGAGTCGGCGGTAGAACGCTGTCAAGCCCGTAAGAAATAATGCCCAAAAATCACAAAATAATGTTTGCTGCTCATTCACATTTCTAAGTTTATTACAACATTTACAAGATTTATATTTAAAGAAAAATACAATGTTCTCACAATTAATGAAAATGACAACCAGTTCCACTATCTAGGTCGGCCTCAGCATACCCATGTCTTTCCAATGCTATGAGTGATCTCGGCTAAACCTGAAAAATATTGGTTTCAGTCAGGAATGGAAAAAATACACAAACTGACGACAATGCGAAAACACAATAGAATTAACAAGACATGAAAATAACATATGAGATATAAAAACTGGTAATAACAGATGACATAGCACGATAGAGAAAAATAAGGAAAAACTAATAAAAAATATCTATCTAGGTGGTGTGAAATATTTATTTCGACATGTGAACGGCTAGGGGGTAAATCCGGCACCTGTACGTGTCGTGTATAGGTGCTATTGTTCACGAATAGACATCATGGGATAGTTCGGGGTAGTCCACATGTCTACTAAGATATTTCCCCTCCCGACTACTCCGTGTGACGAGCGTGTCAACAAGCAGCAAGATATATGTATAGACATGAAATGAAAAGACTACTATGAATCGGAAAGCAATCAGAAAGTGCACTTGCCTTAGGTCCTTAGCTGGAGAAACTAATACTATACCACACAATAAGCCACAATCAGTCAACACATGCAGAAGTCTCCAGATGCTGAAATAAACAGTACCAACGTTCTCAAAATAGTCAAATTAGCTAGGATTGCCTGTCCTTAAGTCCAATTCTGGACACAGGAGCAAAACGATAATTTCGGACAAAAATGATGTCCGCCGTTGGGCCCGCTTTGCACCGAAAAGCGTGCCAGAGTCAATGGTCTCTAAAGTCGTCAAACTATATGTCTACGGATCCGGTTTTCTGATACGAACCCAACCGTATGTCCAGAGTTGGATTCCGGCGGGCCGTGCACAAAATCGCCCGTTGAGTGGGACCGTGGGGCCCGTAAAATAGTGATTTTATCAACTGTCTCAGAATTGGACCAAACTTGGCATGTAGGACCAGAAAAATAATACGGTCCTGTTTGCACAAGTTTCGTCTCGATCTGACGAGCGTGCACAAAGTAATTAGAGAATTTGCAAAATGCACGATACGGTGAATTTTGACGGATATGCATCAAATTCGTCACGCACACGCGACCAATTTGAATTCCGCCAAAGTCCACACGACCACGAAACTGTTATGCAGCTTTCGATGCCTTCGGTTCACGACCACGTCGCCCGGTTTGGCGGGACGCACGTCGTGTGGAACAATTTCCTTATTTTTAAAACAGGTTTTTCGTTAACTTCATCATAATTTTAAACAGAAAACAACTCACAAGAATTAAATCTAAAAATAGCGTCTCTATTTTGGTTAGGTTGTCTAGAAGTCTGTTCAAGCGGTTTTCTAAAACTCGCGATGTTCTGGTCACAAATCGACCACAAACATCGGATGTTGGGGCAGTTTCTATATCCTGGAAATCGAGATTTTTCCCAGTTTTGGGAATCGATTTGCGACGCGTACGAAGCGAGTTAATCCAAACTATTTGAAGGGAACTATTAAGGGTAAGGTTGCCGACAAACCTGTGAAGATGGTTCGACCATTGGTCGACCGAGCGCGACGAGAAGTGGTCGCGAATTCGGTCTCCTCGCACTCCTGCTGCTGCCGTTTGTCCACTGTCACGCACGGTTCCGACAGCCCGCTGGCGGCTCGTGGCGGCCGATCTGCCAGCGGCGGCGTGGTTGCGGCGCTCGCCTGAGGCCAGGGTGTAGGGGCGTGCGCAGGGTGAGTAGGTGTTAGGGTTTACTTCTCGCCTCAATCCCTCGATATATATATAACCGTGCGCTAGTAGTAATTAATCTCTCGGCCGGTTAACTGCACATGCAGTGGGGGGGAAAGAAGTCGGGCCTGGGACTTGTGGGATGGGCCGGGCTGTGTGAGCAGGCTCTGGCTGTTGAGCCTAGGCTCTTGCTGAGGACTGGGCTGGGTTTATTAGGATTCGTTTGAGACTATAAGTAATAGGTATAGATATATGTATATACACATGATGTATAAATATGTTTTTACACACACACTTATATATATATATATATATATATATATATATATATATATATATATATATATATATATATATATATATATATATATATATATATATATATATATATATATATATATACAAACTCATATACACCTATATTTATATGTATATACACCTATATATAAATGTCATGTATATTTGTATATACCTTAATAACTTATGAATATATATTCATATGCCTATATAATTAAATATGTATATATATACATATGATTTAATACTTCCAAAATCATAATATTACATCTTCCTATTATACAGTTATGATGACAATATGCACACAGACTATAAAATATATTTATTACCAAACTTAGAAAAATCAATAATAATTATATATGTATATATACACGACAATTATTCTTAACGATAGTACTAACGAAATGTAGGAGAACAAAATACAGTAATCCAATACCGGATGTACCTGAATTTGTTGGTATGTCCTAGATATTGCCAACTGCACAAGGGTAGCTAAGTATGGTGTTTGTCCTATTTCCAAAATAGAATATCAATTTAATAGCAATAAAATATATATTATATATATATAAATCCTCTATCTAAGAAATGCCTATTTGGCATATCAAAATTAATAAATACAATATGTACGTCTACCTGGACGTCTTTGGCCTCAATACAAGATTACATGGGCTCGATTTTGGTTCGGGCCCAGTCCAGACTGGTTTGGTACAACCGGGTCTTCCACAAGTCAATAAACCTTAATAATAAATAATTAAATAATAACTAAAATCTTCGATAAGGGTTAAGTCGCAACTTTGTCTGATTTTCTTAGTTAGGACGTCACTATGGCTCGACCTTCCCTTACCAGGGCTAATACACTAGTCAAAGCACGCCACTGCACTATCCGTGCCATGATTCCTAGTCGCATTGTACTCCAAATTCAACCATGGCTAAAATTATCTACCGTAATAATTAACTAAATAATCATTTCTAAAATTCTAAATATCACCATTTAAGTCAAATAAATAATAATAAAAAAATAATTCAAAATTTTCGGAAAGGGGAGCTACAAATCTACCCACCTTAAAAATAATTTTGTCCTCGAAATTCTAACTCATAACCATGCCAAAAAAATTTAAAAATAAAAGTCAAGGAATAAATCCACTATTACCATAATCTTCTCAAATTTTTAATTCCTTAAAAATAGTTTGTATTCTTCTCCTAGCCAAATAGCCTCCAGGACTTCTACCCACCTTAGAGGCTAGGATATGGTGGCAAGGTTCCTGTCACAGGGCTGGCCGATGGTAGCTACACTTGCATATACAACTATCATAGCCATGGGAATACTAGGTATCTATCTATCAATTACGAGCTTTCGTCTTTCAAATCAGTGAAAGACAAAAACAATAAAGGTTTTAAGAGGGATGTTGCTGAATTCAATTACGTGATTCAAAGGCGAATGTATAATTCCAGAAGAATTGTCAAAACAGTCGTGGATGAGATCCTAGAGACATCTACATCTCAATCCACGTAGGATAATTAGATGAAAAGCGAACCAATTGCATCATGGTTGATCAGACCGTAATACAATGATTCTGTTTAGACAATATGTTAGCGGGCGTCCCCAATAAACATATGTCTTGAATCAAGCTCGATAGAAGAGTAAGCTTGCAAAAACTAGGCTGTAATAGCAGCATTGGTCAAGAGAGTCAAAATATGAATATGCGAGATTTTTGAAATGAGGCACAATTGGTTTTGAGGGAATCAAAGCCTTACCTGGTGTCATTGCTTATATAGGCATCCTACTATCTTCTATCCACAAGGCTTTGGTCGACTAATGGGTTATGGAACTCTAGATTATATATTCTAGGTAACTTATTAGTGTCGGTCAATTACCGCGTCAATAGATCACAAGGACCACATAACACGAGATTGGGAAACATGCTACTCGACTTACAGAACTTCGACTAGTATTGGCTTTGGATCTTAGGGGACATACAGGGCATTTTCCTATTCCTCTATGGTATCCTAAACTTGTGATCACGTCTGAATTCATTTCACCGAGAATTATGCCTCGTCCGTATACTCTGGCTGTGACAAACCCTTGGTTCCATGATTCAGATGTGATAAGCTATCAGGTGCTCTATCTTATATTGACACAAGGTATCTAAGATCTAAGAGGTCAACTACGACATAGTTTTAGCAATGCTCTATAACCTATGATCTTCAAAATGGTTTCATTTCTATGGGTTGTGCCTCGCCAGTGCGCTGCTGTCTAAACTCTATGAGTTAACTAATATTCCTTTAACCGTAAAAATTCATGAGCCTCTAGAGATTCAAACAGGTTGACTAAAAATAAAAGCGTAGGTAATTGTCCTATCAGTCGCAACACTTAAAATAAAAGAGTTAAATATGGAGGAAATAACTAAAGACAAAAGAGATACAAACATCCTAGTATTTATTTCATATATATTTCTATGGTTGAGGGAAAATCTCAATTCAATCTACCTCGAAATTCGTACAAGAATTGCAGAATCAGAAATTATAAACTAAATCCTTACAGCAAAAGAGAATTTAAATAGGCAATTCTAATTTACGATATAAGGTTTATATCTAATAAAGCAAGAGAAAATTAAACAGTTCATTAAGATCAAAGCCTTAATTATAGGTAAGCCTAACTTACCAAGTGAATAGCATATCCGTATGGGGTCATATTGTCATATCAAAATAATAGTGTTTCTATAGAGATCGGGCAAGTTATCCGAATTCAAAAATAGCATGGCCTATCTAACAACCTTAACTACCCAATTAGTCAAATAAATAAAGGACCCTTATCCTAGTCATTCTCCTAAATCATTTTAATCCTAATTGTGAATGAGCATTTCTTGGGCGCAGGCTCGCAGCAGTACGACTAATATGGTACTACCGCGAGTTCGTATAATTCGTGAAGACTGACCTGCATGGGCCACTACAAAAACTTGTCACGACCCGCACCCGCTTTTCCGGATACGAGACGTGTCCAAGCCAGCCTACGCCGCAGAGTCGACGGTAGAACGCTGTCAAGACCGCAAGAAATAATGCCCAAAAATCACAAAATATAATGTTTGCTGCTCATTCACATTTCTAAGTTTATTACAATATTTACAAGATTTATATTTAAAGGAAAATATAATGTTCTCACAATTAATGAAAATGACAACCAGTTCCACTATCTAGGTCGGCCTCAGCATACCCATGTCTTTCCAGTGCTAAGAGTGATCGCGGCTAAACCTGAAAAATGTTGGTTTCCAGTCAGGAATGGAACAAGTACACAAACCGACGATAATACGAAAACACAATAGAATTAACAAGACATGAAAATAACATATGAGATATCAAAACTGGTAATAACTGATAACATAGCACGATAGAGAAAAATAAGGAAAAACTAATAAAAGACATCTATCTAGGTGGTGTGAAATATCTATTTCGACATGTGAACGGCTAGGGGGTAAATCCGGTACCTGTACGTGTCGTGTACAGGTGCTATTGTTCACGAATAGACATCATGGGATAGTTCGGGGTAGTCCACATGTCTACTAAGATATTTCCCCTCCCGACTACTCCGTGTGACGAGCGTGTCAACAAGCAGCAAGATATATGTATAGACATAAAATGAAAATACTACTATGAATCGGAAAGCAATCAGAAAGTGCACTTGCCTGAGGTCCTTAGCTGGAGAAACTAATACTATACCACACAATAAGCCATAATCAGTCAACACATGCAGAAGTCTACAGATACTGAAATAAATAGTACCAACATTCTCAAAATAGTCAAATTAGCTAGGATTGCCTGTCCTTAAGTCCAATTCTGGACACAGGGGCAAAACGGTAATTTCGGGCAAAAATGATGTCCGCCGTTGGGCTCGCTTTGCACCGAAAAGCGTACCAGAGTCAATGGTCTCTAAAGTTGTCAAACTATATGTCTACAGATCCAATTTTTCGATACGAACCCAACCGTATGTCCAGAGTTGGATTCCGACGGGCCGTGCACAAAATTGCCCGTTGAATGGGACCGTGGGGCCCGCAAAATGGTAATTTTATCAACTGTCTCAGAATTGGACCAAACTTGGCATGCAGGACCAGAAAAACGATACGGTCCTGTTGGCGTAAGTTTCATCTCGATCTGACGAGCGTGCACAAAGTAATTGGAGAATTTGCAAAGTGCACGATACGGTGAATTTCGACGGATACGCATCAAATTCGTCGCGCACACGCGACCAATTTGAATTCCGCCAAAGCCCAAACGACCACGAAACTGTTACGCAGCTTTCGATGCCTTTGGTTCGTGACCACGTCGCCCGGTTTGGCGGGACGCACGTCGTGTGGAATAATTTCCTTATTTTTAAAACAGGTTTTTTGTTAACTTCATCATAATTTTAAACAGAAAACAACTCACAAGAATTAAATCTAAAAATAGCATTTCCATTTTGGTTAGGTTGTCTAGAAGTCTGTTCAAGCGGTTTTCTAAAACTCACGATGTTCTGGTCACAAATCGACCGCAAACATCGGACGTTGGAGCAGTTTCTATATCCTGGAAATCGAGATTTTTTCCAGTTTTGGGAATTGATTTGCGACGCGTACGAAGCGAGTTAATCCAAACTATTTGAAGGGAACTATTAAGGGTAAGGTTGTCGACAAACCTGCGAAGACGGTTCGACCATTGGTCGACCGAGCGCGACGAGAAGTGGTCGCGAATTCGGTCTCCTTGTACTCCTGCTGCTGCCGTTTGTCCACTGTCACGCGCGGTTCCGACAGCCCGCCGGCGGCTCATGGCGGCCGATCAGCCAGCGGCGGCGCGGTTGCGGTGCTCGCCTGAGTCCAGAGTGTAGGGGCGTGCGTAGGGTGAGTAGGTGTTAGGGTTTACTTCTCGCCTCAATCCCTCGATATATATATAACCGTGCGCGAGTAGTAATTAATCTCTCGGCTGGTTAACTGCACATGCAGTGGGGGGGGAAAGAACTCGGGCCTGGGACTTGCGGGATGGGCCGGGCTGTGTGAGCAGGCTCTGGCTGTTGAGCCTAGGCTCTTGCTAAGGACTGGGCTGGGTTTATTAGGATCGGTTTGAGACTATAAGTAATAGGTATATATATATGTATATACACATGATGTATAAATATGTATATGCACACATGCTTATATATATATATATATATATATATATATATATATATATATATATATATATATATATATATATATATATATATATATATATATATATATATATATATATACAAACTCATATACACCTATATTTATATGTATATACACCTATATATAAATGTCATGTATATTTGTATATACCTTAATAACTTATGAATATATATTCATATGCCTATATAATTAAATATGTATATATACATATGATTTAATACTTCCAAAATCATAATATTACATCTTCCTATTATAGAGTTATGATGACAATATGCACACAGACTATAAAATATATTTATTACCAAACTTAGAAAAATCAATAATAATTATATATGTATATATACACGACAATTATTCTTAACGATAGTACTAACGAAATGTAGGAGAACAGAATACAGTAATCCAATACCGGATGTACCTAAATTTGTTGGTATGTCCTAGATATTGCCAACTGCACAAGGGTAGCTAAGTATGGTGTTTGTCCTATTTCCAAAATAGAATATCAATTTAATAGCAATAAAATATATATTATATATATAAATCCTCTATCTAAGAAATGCCTATTTGGCATATCAAAATTAATAAATACAATATGTACGTCTACCTAGACGTCTTTGGCCTCAATACAAGATTACATGGGCTCGGTTTTGGTTCGGGCCCAGTCCAGACTGGTTTGGTACAACCGGGTCTTCCACAAGTCAATAAACCTTGATAATAAATAATTAAATAATAACTAAAATCTTCGGTAAGGGTTAAGTCGTAACTTTGTCTAATTTTCTTAGTTAGGACGTCACTATGGCTCGACCTTCCCTTACTAGGGCTAATACATTAGTCAAAGCACGCCACTGCACTATCCGTGCCATGATTCCTAGTCGCATTGTACTCCAAATTCAACCATGGCTAAAATTATCTACCATAATAATTAACTAAATAATTATTTCTAAAATTCTAAATATCACCATTTAAGTTAAGTAAATAATAATAAAAAAATAATTCAAAATTTTTGGAAAGGGGAGCTACAGGTAGCTCCAGTATCTGGTAGACGTCGTCAAGTGTAATGGTCATCTCCCCGCATGGGAGATGAAACGTGTTGGTCTCCGGGTGCCATCTCTCCACAAAGATGGATATGAGGGCACTATCCATTGTCCTATAGGCATAATCTGCCAAATTATGCAAACCGCTCGGTACGATTTTAACCTGGACGGCCTCCGATAAGCTTCTAAACGGCCAAGACACGGTTTTCTTCCCGTGACTCACAGCCCTAAGGATACGATATGTCCTCTGTTTATCAAACAACATATAAAAACATAAAAAATATGAAATACATATAGATATCATATACTAAACTAGTAGCTTACAAAAGTAATGTACATACCGGGTTCTTCCATATTGCATATGCAATATGGTTCTCAAAAGAAGCCAACATTGAGCAACCTGGCGGACGGACATGCGGCTCAGAAGGACCGCCCTCCTCAGATGGAGCAGAACTGTGAGACCCGTCTCACTGTATCGATATTTTATACGGATACGTGTTTATTTGAGCCGTATTTCGTATTTATCGATTTGCGTAATATTTTAAAATTTTCTAAGTATAGGATTTCATGACTTGGTTTAACCTGGATTTGGTTTTATTTGGTTCGGTTCCACTTTGACTTTGACTTGGTTTGGTTCTTTATGAGATGAGGTATATGGTTTAGATTGAGTGGAGAGGAATGAATGGTGGAGATCACTTGAGCTTGTTATATAAGCCACTCTTTCTCTCTCCCTCCTCATTCACCCTCATTCATTTCTTTCCACCAGAACCCTAGCCATTAGAGAGAGGCAAGTATACCTTGCCGAATGTTGGACGATCTTAATTTCGTTTGTTCCATTCTCTTCCTTGTTATATTCTAAGCTTGTTTAGAACTTGGAGTTTTCCATTTTGATGGTTCGATTGTTGTAGATCTAGCTTTGAAGTAATTTTAGTTTTCATGGGTTTTGATCTATTTAATCTTGTTATTCCCGAGTTTTGATGGTTCTATGTTGTAGAGCATTTCATTCTGCCCCGTTTTGACCTATGGAAGTTCGGATTTGGGCTCCGGATGATGGAGTTATGGAGCTTGAGAACTTGGCTCTCATGGTGTTCTTCTTCTCAGAATTTTAGAGAAGAAGAACAGTACTTGACTTGACCGCATGAACATTTCATGCGGCAAGTGTTCTCCCAGCCGCATGAACTTTTTCCCACTTAGCCGCATATGCGCCCTTGCCTCACCTGGCCGCATGAACTTGTACTCCTTCTTAGTCGCATGAGCTCTTGAACTGATCTGGCCGCATGAGCTCCTAACTGAGCCGCATGCACCCCTTTCATATCCTGGCCGCATAGGCGTATAACCTGTCTGGCCGTATAAGGCCTTGCTCTCGAGCCGCATATGCATCAGCACCCTTGGCCGCATAAGGCTGAGTCCATTATCAGCCGCATATGCACCCTTCACTCCCAGCCGCATAAGCAGCCACGTTGACCCAGCCGCATGGGCTTCTACTAAGCCGCATGTGCCTCCTTCTATACCCAGCCGCATGATACTACACTTTCCAGCTGCATGGACCCGAACTCCTTCTTAACCGCATGGGCTGTTCTCCTTCCAGCCACATGTGATCACTTCTTGGCCGCATATGCCTGAGCAGCATGACTTTCCAATAGCCCTGTGTACTGTTAATTATCATTATTTGTCCACGTTTTATAACTCCTTATTGTATATTTTTATGCCCATTTTATATCCTTACGTCTTTTGTCCTGAACTTGATAAATCACGATTTGATTGACATGATTGAAATGACAATTGTACATGATATGGTGTGACAAGGAACTAGCATGACTTGATAGTGACCCTGAGCCGCAGGGCTCCTTCCTGTGCCTTGTCCAGCTATTTAATTATTGTTATTATTATTATTTCTCTATTGTTATTTGATCTTTAATGATGACTTGTGTCTTGTAACCTCAGCATAACTTGAGTCACCTGATTGAATGCTTGCACTATACTGTCCGGCATATGTACCCTAAACACGACAGTGACCCGTAGTGGTGCACTCCTGATTAATGACCTGACATGACCTGATGGTGGCCCGTCGTGGCGCACTCTTGACCAGTAAACTTGACATAATAATGACATGATAGTGGCCCACCATGGCGCACTCTTGACATGATAAACCTGACATGATATATCTTGATAAGCTGTTGCGACGGCTACCTGACATGACCTGACCTGTATAAATAACCTGGACACCGTGGGCGATTGTGCTTGTACAAATAATCCAGTCCTGTCTTGCATCATGTCTAGGAGGGGACTCCTGAGTACCACGGTCAGGAGTACCTATTGAAATGGACTAAGGCTAATAACTAGATTAATACACTAGTCATAAAGAGATCTTCCAGCTACAGGCAATTTCGTTACCTGGGCACGCCTTGGGATCTGTAGCCTGCCGTCGAGTAGGGCACATTTCCAGCACACTGTCATGTGTTGCACCCTTCAAGCTACCTAAGGGTACATTCGTTTCCTGGACGATGTATCCACCTGAATTCAACTCTAAATCTTTTAACCCGGGTAACCTGGATGGTCTGCAGGGCTTGTGGCTGTGGAGTAATCTCATTGCATCTTGCTAGTAACTAGGATTGTGATAACCCTAGTTAGTTAATGTAGAAAGCCGTAGGCAATGATTGGCCGTGATTGCTTGGATGGAGTCTAGTCCAGTATAGTATTGTCTAGAAGTGATTGATTGCAAGATTGTACCAGAATGATTGAATGTTTGTCACTCCAGATTGTTACTATAATGATTGTACTCTTCATTGTCACTTTTATAATTATACTCTCTCATTTTCACCTTAATGATTGTCACTCTAAAGCATTGTACTCTGTATCGTCACTCTCTCACTGTTACTTAATGATTGTCACCTCTAGCAATAAATGATCAGAGACCAAGTTCTGTTCAGGCGAAGGGTTACAATCTCGGTCCTTGTTTGGTTTAAGGATTGTAACCTGGCTTCCGGAACAGTGCCTTCGTCCTCTCTTCGTATATTGCCTGGCTCTATTTATTTAACATGTTCTCCAGTTTACTTTATGTCAAATGATGATTTACTTACTGTCTTCCTATGTTCGGGATAAGTGCATTGGTACTGCACGAATCTCGATCCTCCTTACTTATTGCTTTCTCTCCTTGTTGAATGCTAATGATTGCTGGTTTTAAGTTCATAGTTCGGCCTCCTTTGTGGTACTTGCTATTTGGGGTCTGACCCCACTGGTTTTGCATGGCAGGTTCTAATAGAAGAGCCCGAAGGATCTACCGCACCATCTACTCGATGGTGACCAGCCGGAGCACCAGAGTGCCTCAGTGGGTTTCTTTTTTTATTCTTCCACTGATATGTAAATTCTCCTCTTGTAACGTTTAGCCCCGAGCACGTGTTTAGCTCGTGTTTTGGTATTTTCCTTGATATTGTAGCCTACGGGCATAAACATGATATGTGTATTCTAGACTATAGCTAGTCCTTATCTTGTACGACTAATACTCTAGCTAGTCCTCAGTTCTGTGGTACTGGCTTCATGATCAGTCATGTATATATGGTTCAGGACGCCTTACTATTGTATGTATGATGATCGTACTCTTTGCTCTTGTATAATTGCCTGTGATTGAGATACCTAGGATTGTTAAACCATAGGATTGACTGATGGCTTGTAGAGTAACCCCCGTGTCTTGACAGCTTATACGTGATTTCAGAGTATTAACGTACTTTGGGATTGCGTAGCTGGCTATGTCTGCCCCCGCTCTCTGGTATTCTGGTTCTGGGGTGTGACAAGAACCACCTTGACGTGGCGGACGGACATGCGGCTCAGAAGGACCGCCCTCCTCAGATGGAGCAGAACCACCTTGACGTGGTGGTAGGAGTTGGCTAATTGGCACGTCGTCGTCATCACTGGAAGAAGAAGAAGGAGTACGAGCTCGTTGCTTCGACCGAGCTTGTGGTCCCGGTGGCGGTCTCCGTGTCCCAGACCGACCTTGGCGCGCCGGTTCGGAAATTGTAATCGGATGCTCAAGAGGACGTTCTGCGCGTTCCTTCCGCTTTGACGCGGTGGGGCGTATTCTTTTTGGCGCGTCCGGAGGACTGTTACCCCTATAGAACAATAGATTGTGCGACCGTACAGTTAATAAATAATACAAACTAAAATAGAACTGTTACCCCCTATCCCCCACCCCCAGACTACAACTAAAACTGAGTACAGTAGGACTGCCAGACATGTGGCAGTCCAATTGCACACAAGGGCTGCCACAGTCCTGGCAGTCCTCTATTGAAAGAGGACTGCCAGGACTCTGGCAATCCTTATTTACATGTGGACTGCCACATGCTTGGCAGTCCTACTGTACTAAGGGCCAACAGACAAACGACTCGCTAGTTTGTCGTTTTCTAGGGTTAGGGTTTGAAGAAAAATTGTGGGTTTGTCGTGTTCGAAAATGCCATTCATAAACCCTAAAGACATTCTAAACCTAAATTATCAAAAGCTTTTTGACAATTAAAACTATTCTAGGGTTTCGAATAGAATGTAGAAAATTATAAAAGAAATTAGGGAAGAACGTA
Organism: Iris pallida; assembly: GCA_029216955.1. Classification (NCBI taxonomy): domain Eukaryota; kingdom Viridiplantae; phylum Streptophyta; class Magnoliopsida; order Asparagales; family Iridaceae; genus Iris; species Iris pallida. The sequence continues at coordinate 14,841,751 of JANAVB010028820.1, forward strand.
CCTAGAATCTGATTTCTTCGACTTGCGTGTCATCTCGTCGAATGTAGGAGTGTTCTTGAAAGAAATTTGGTGGAGGAATTAGGATTAGAGTGGTGGAGGAGAAGAGACTAGGGTTTTGGGAGAGGGAGAGAGAGCTCTTCTTTTTTTTTTTTTTGGAGGAGAGAGAGAGAAAATTGGGGTTTGGGGAGAAAATAAGAGTTTGGGGGGTTGGGCTGCCCCCTAGTAAAATGTGGGCTGCCCCCCAGTAAAATCTCCACTTTTTGGGCTGCCCCCTAAGTAAGGGCTGCCCCCTAGTAGAAGTTGTGGTACCCCTAAAAAAACCTATTTTAAGATTTTTGTAGTTACGCACGAAAGTTTTGTGCACGCAGCATTGCATGCTTTTTTGGACCTAATCTCCTCGTAGCCTCCAGGCTAGTAAAATATCAACCCGTCCTGTCACCCATAATGCTAAGGTAGGATGCCTCGACACATGCAACGTATCCAATCAAGAAAGGAGCAAAGTACAACCCTACGAAATGAGCATGTTCAATGTAAAACTGTAATGCAATGAGTACTGAAAAAGTAAGGAACATGAAGTACAGGAAAATAAATACATGAACTGAATCCTGAACATGAAATACACAGGGAACCTGACGTGTGCAATGTATCGAAATACACCAGAGTGCGTGATCGGCTTGGGTAGATTCAGGGAACATGAAATGGTACGGCTTCGGTCCCGCGTGCACGATGCGGGACCTAAGCTATTCATATGAATAGTAACTCGGGTTTGATCACACATCTGTAGTATTTTCCCTCCCCAGACACAAGTAAAGTACATGGAACATGAATAAGAGCATAAGACCATATCGTATAATATCGTATCCAAGATGAAAATAATGCAATGCAGAAATACAAAGTAGAGTTCAATCATAGTGTACTTGCCTTTGTCCTTGCAAATCAATATCTCAAAGTCTCCACCTAGAGTAGGGCAAGAATTTGTTAGATTCTAACTAATGAACTCAACTAATATGCTATCAAGCTAAATCCCTTCTAAATATTCTAGTTAACTATATATATATATATATATATATATATATATATATATATATATATATATATATATATATATATATATATATATATATATATATATATATATACGGCTAGCAAGAAAATAATTTTAGCAAAACAATATTATTATTTTAAAATATGCACATTTTAACATACCAGAATATTTGCTACTAAAATATGAAAACAATAGTCTAGCAAAAATAATCTAGCTTAGTTTAAAAATATTTAATATTTATATTTTGAAACTACACTAAACATCATTTGGTAACTCCACATTAAGGTATAGATTAATACCAATAATATCTAATCAAAATATACCGATAAATACATACATATATATATATATATATATATACAACATTAAAAAAAATATATATATATATATACAACATTATTCACATATACACATATAAACCCAGCCAATAGAATTAAATCTCTAAATTTTATAACTAATTATTTTTAGAAAACTACTAATAATAATAATAATAATAATAATAATAATAATAATAATAATAGCAATAATAACAACATAACCCTAGCAGATCCTAAGATCTATTTCCAAAACCCACAGCCCAATCAACAATCCCTTGCTTCTCTGCTGGCCTGCTGGCCCGGCCCAATTAACCTTATGGGCTCAACCCAGGCCTACTGATTCATTACCAATTAGACAACTACAATTCTTTAAGTTCCCAAAGCTCCCAAAGTTGGGTTTACTTAACTCTCTGAAGAGAGAGAATGGTAAAACAAAGAAAGAAAGAACGAAGGAAAGAGAAGGGAGAAATGAGGAACTCACGAGTAGGCTCCGATCTGGTTGTCGAGGCGGCGGCCAGTGAACAGAGCCCGTAGTGGAGCTCGCGAAGGGACGCCGATCAACGGAGATGGCGACGCTGCGACGCTCACCACCGGAGAAGACGGAGTAAGGGATGGTTCTCTATAGAGATCGAGGAGATGTGGCTCGGCATGGCAGGCTCGGCGAGAGTCTTGTGGCGGCGAGGTGATGGGAATACTCCAAACCTCATATCTGGGACAGATCTGGTGATGCCCGGCCTCGGGGAGGCGCGGCCTACGACGAGGAAGAGCCAGATCTGATCGAGGCAAGCGAAAGCTGCCCGGATCTGGCTCGAAGGATGCCGGCGGGTCGATTCTAGAGGAGAAGATGCAGCACCGGATCAATACCGCTCAACTGGAGGCAGTACAGATCTGGTTCTGCTACAGTGCTAGACTGGCCGTGGACGAGAGCTCCGAGAGCATGGCGGCGCGGCTCGAGTCGACGTCCAGAACTCGAGAGGAAGGCGGGGCATTGTTCGCAAGGACTGGCATGGCCATATCTAGTCGAGGCCAAGGCAGCCTCGAGATCCGACCGACGGTGGCTCAACAAAGGAGGTCGAGGCTGCGGAGAGACTCGCCGTCGCAGATCCACTACTGTGGCGGCTCGACGACAAACGGAAACGCCGGACATGACATGGCGGCCAGAGGTGAGCAATTCTAAAACTTTGGGGCTGTGTTTGTGTGAAATGATGTTGGATGGTGGGGATGATGGTGGTTGTGATATGGTAGTGGTGGTTCATGGTGGAGACGGGGTGGTGACGATGGTGGAGACGACCGGAATGGCCGACATTGCCAGGAGATTGGGAGTGAGTACGGTAGAACAAGGAGGCAGAGGAGAGGAAAAAGTAGGAGGCGGTGGTGGTGCTCGCCGGAGCTCGGCCAGCACGACGACAGAGGACAGTGGCGACTGGCCGGCAGGAGCAGTGTTCTGTGGAAAGAATGATAGCGTGGTGCCAAAATTTATGTAATATTTAATAACTGGGGAACACCCCTAATATTTATAGTAGTAAGTAGTGTATTGCTCTCCAAGTCAGCCTTAGTGGCACTTTCCGTAATTTATATCAGATCTAAGGACAAAAGATTAATGCTGTAACTAATTCGGTTGAAACCAACCAACTGATTGACAATTAGTTGCTAACTAAAACAAAAATTAATAACTAATTACAAACTACTAGGTAACTAATAATTAATACAATTGGGCTCTAATCAAAGAATTTAAGCAATAGTCCAATATCGGCCGGACCAATTTAGATCAGTCCAAACCCAATAGCAACTTGATTTAAATCTAGATAAATGCTTTTAGAGAAATGAATATATTAGTTCATAAAATTTCAATATTAGATTCAAAACGAGATTTTAAATTAAGGAAAATAATTTATAACTCGAAAATTTTCAAAAGTATAAATTTCGAATCGAGGTAGTTACAAATCTACCCTCCTTACAAAAATTTCTTCCCCGAAATTTCAATTAGCACGATAAACACTACTAAAGTTAACCAAATATGAAAACTTGAAACTGATTTAGTTAAACATTGAATTCGAGTTTCAGTATGCCCAATAGAGTTACGATGTCTAGGAACGATCAAAGTTTAAAAATCTAGCATTAATAAATTCTAATCATGATGAAACGAATCAATTTTTAGACATAGTAAAATAGTACCAAAATCATATAGCATGCTTTAAATCCTAAATATAAAATTATGACCTAATTTCAATAAGAAATCACTTAGGTGTAATTAGTACCTGTCACTACCACATTTTAGCTTGAGGGTATTTTAGTCATTTTGAAAATTTTGAATTTATTTTGAATTATTGAAGTGGTGATTGCTATTTTGACTTTGGCTAGTTGAGACTTTGGAGACTAACCTAGATGTTGACCCTAGCTATGGTGACTTGGTTAGCATGGTGGGACCCTAGCCTAACTTAAGTCAACCCTAGTTTAGTCATTTAGAACCAAGTTTAAAATAGGAGAAATAAAGACTAGGTTCAATGACTTGTGACTTATGAATTTATTTCCTTTACTAATGCAACTTGGTCCATAGCCCATTAGTGAAACCCTAACCCTAATTTTAGCCTAGTGGCCGGCCACACATTGGTTTCTCCCCTATAAAGTCTCTCATTCCTTTGTTCTTGCCTCTTTTGTATTGAATCACCTTTTTAAAGGAAAGATAATTTTCATCTTCCCAAATTCATAACAAATCCATTTTAATTCTTTTTTGATCCAAATCTTTTGCAATGGAATCTAATCATCCTCTACTTGATGTTCATGGAGAATAATTTCAGTTTGGGAACAATTTAGAGAGTTTAGCTAGCAACGAGAATCAATCGATTTGGGGCTTTTCTTGCCATTTGACACCCTATAGGTAAACCCTTCAAATTATATTTAAATTCTGTTTTCTTTACATCCTAGCCTAGATCTAGGTGTCCCCTAGCTGTGGTGTAAGTTTCGTGTCAATTTCATTTGATTTCGTGTCCGTATCGGACACGTATCCTAATATAGAACTAGGTATTTGATGAAATGCCCCAATGCGTTTTAGTTTGCTGTTTTTAGGAAGTAATTGAATAGGAACGTAGATTTATCTGTGTATGTTAATTCCCAACTCGACTGAGTTGATTTTTGACACGATTTATGTCAGTTTTGGATACGGGAACCCGTGCACGACACAGCGTGCACTGTCCCCTGCTGTTCGGGTGTCATAGCGGACACGACACGACACCATTTGTTGTGAAATTTTGGTGACACCTTGGACACATGACTGACACGACCCATACAAAATTTTAGGACATTTGATCGAGTGGTTTGGGAGAAAACCCACCCGTATCGATTTTGCACTGTTCTGCTCGAGCGCGAGATCCGCGACTGATACGCGTCTCGTTTGCTCGACACGGCCCACGTGGACACAAAACAGACACTTGTGTACATAGACCTATGCTAGGCGAATACGTGAACACATGCACGAAGTGTCTCGTGTCGAGTGTCGTGTCCTAGACCGACTGACACGCGTGCACGAGACTGCACTATGTCATAGTGTATTCGTGTGTGTTAAAATTGATTGGACACGTCGTGTCCCACTTTGGGGATACGACGCACACTGTGAGGCATGTTCACGTATAACACTATGATTACCAACCCTTTAATTCGAGTATTGGTTTTATTTTGAATTCGAATTTGGGTTTTCCCCAATTCTCTGATACTTAGTTCACTGTATTGAATTTCTAAGATTTTAATTGTATTCTAAACTGATTTCTAAATGATTATTTGCAATGTTGATTCATTTATATGCATCTAGGTTTTATGTACATGTTAGGGTTCTTATTGATTAGGGATTCTAGGGTTTTCAAGTGCCATTAACTGTCAAAACTGAGAACTGCTATGTATCTCTAAAATTCAAAACCTGAGAACAGTTGTACACTGTTTTCCTAATATCCCATCACACACACACACACACATGGGCTAAACTGAGTTCATTATTACACACACACACATAAGTGAAAACTGAGAATCATGATTGATGGCTATACACACACATGTAAACCTAGTACACTGTTATATGTTACACTGTTTTCCCATTTCATACACACACACACACACACACACACAATATTGACATATACACACACATGGTATCACTCACACATCTATACACACACTCTATAGCTACTGTCATGTTGCACTGAAAATTGATATATATTGACACTCACACATAGGTACAAGCTGAGAACACTTTGACACTTAGGAACACTAAACTGAGAACAGTTTGTGCATTGTTTCCTCATATTGTACACACACATTGAGACACTATGGCCTATGTTGGAATATGCATACACCACACACATGACACACACACATGACACACACACATATATATACATGTCACCCTCTCTATCTCTCTATATGTGTACATATATGTATAAATCTATATTCTTGCGTTATATATATATATATATATATATATATATATATATATATATATATATATATATATATATATATATATATATATATATATATATATGTAAGTTGCTTATACTAATTTAGTAGATATATATAATGTGTGTAATATATGTTTTGCAAATATAGGTTGCCTATGGCATATAGCCTATGTAGGTCCCTATGTATATATGGCATGTATACACATGTGATTTGTGTGTTGATAGACTTGTAAGGCTTTGTGATGATATGTGCTTACTAGAATAGACCGACTAGGATTAGTGAGACTTGTTTGGGTTAGGTTTGACCTAGTTGACCTAGTTTGACTAGTGTAATTGACTAGAGTTGACCAAAGGTTGACTTTAGCCTAGATTGACCCAAATATCATGTAGAATACATTGTAGCAGTCTATTTTACCATTTTTTGGATATATTGTGACTTGTACTGTTCTATAGGAGCCAGACACCACTCCTCAGACAGTATATTCTCTTCAGATATTCAGGATATCAGGCGAGTACATTCTCTGATCATTTTATATCTTGTTTAGGATTATATTCCTACTTTAGATTACTTTACTTGATGCTGACACGTTGGTAACACGGATTGTACTATATGGATCCCTTCATGAGATGTTATCCCTCTCGAGAGCATCGAATACTCATGTCTTGTGTGTTTCACTTACATCATGTATCTCATGCTTCTATTATCATGAATCTATTATGAATCTGCTTGTGATTCCTGTACTCTCATGAATCACAAAGCCTTCACGAATCTATTCATGAATCACTCATTATGAGCCAGTAGCGTAGTCATGAATCTTAACGTAACTTGACTGGATCCTTGTGTATTGATTGGGGAAGGGTGTAGAACTAAACATGTGAATATTCCAAAGTAGTGTAGTCATGAATCAACTCTTTAGTATATCCATGAATCACCTCCAGCTGTTCACGTGTTTATCTTGTACTCTGATTAACTAGTCACTGATAGTTCTCTATATATTGTAGCTATTTACTTACAGTTCTCTCTTTTATACCATGTTGTTCTTTCAGTTTTATGTATCTTACTCTCTAGCATGTTTATATTTTCTAACCTGTTATGATTTGTGTGAGATGTATTGTGCTCGCTCCTGTCCTGACTGGACATGTTGAAAATATTACAGAGGATAAGGACGAGGCGCTCTGTACCACTTACTATGGGACTACCCTAGAGGATTGCTGTGACTTGGACCTCCAGCAGGATCCATTAGCAGTGGATGACACACCTTTAGTCTAGAGTAGTCATTTCAGTTATAATTATTCTTTAGATTATTGTATTTGAGTTTGGATGTTCTGGATTGCTGTGATATCTTAGACACTTAGACTCTCTATCTATTTGTATCTTTGTGGATTCGTTTCATATCTATCTATCTTATCATATTTTTGCCTTAGTTGTGATTGAGACTGTATTTCTGTATTGTCACCTCCACTCACTCAGAGTGTATATACTGTACAGGTATCTTATATTGTTAGATGTTGTGACCTAGGACAGTGTTCTACCGCCGACACTGCGGCGTAGGCTGGACGTACCCACTTCTCGTGCCCTTACTCTAGGGTGCGGGTCATGACAGTACCACTATGACTTAAGATTTCAAATCATTTAAACAAGATAAAATTTGTCAAAATCATTTAGACCATTAAGGCTATAGGTGCTAAGGTAAAATGACATGACTAAAAATAAAATCAAGAATTGTGAAAAATTAAGCATGTTAAAATAGCACCAAAATAACATATTCATGTTTTTAAACTTAAATATGATCAAGAACAAAATCATGACTTAAGTCTAATACAAAGTTATTTAAGTATACTTAGCACGATTATGACTAAAACACAACTAGTAAAATATGGTCAAAATCTTTTAGGCTACTCGGGTCATAAGTGCTAAATGATACGACAAGTTTTTTTTATAGAAATTACATTTAACATGAGCAAAAATCAAATTCTAGAATTGATTCATGATTAACCATTTTAAGCACGATTTGATCGAAAATATTTCAGGAATAAAATTGGAGTCTTATACATGATAAAAAAATGAACCTTTTCAAATTTATTTAGGTATAACCAAGGTCTAGTCGTGATCACAAGAAACGAAATAAGTTAAAAATAAAAATCATTTACGTTTGACTAGTACTGCTAGAAAATCTCAAACACCATGAATCCAAAATATGGTTACAAACTCTAGTCACCACTAATAGGTTTATTAGAAAGATAGCCAAAACATGAATTTTTTGAAAATTTGTTTTAGCTAGAAGTCAATTTAAAATAAGCAAAATCAAATTCTTTGAAACCTGATCAAAGGAAATAAATCATTCGGGCGCGATTAGGATTAAGATCAAAATCATTCAGATAGAAAGGCCAAATCATAATTGTATGATCATTATGATCCTAATATGATTAAGGATAACTTAGGTATACTCAAATTTATAAACGAGAGAATTCAAAAAAAAAATATATTCGCCATGACATAATTAAATCGATATCAAAATCAAGGCACGATCAATATTTGAAATAAAATTTGGCCACGATAAAAATCCCATAAATATGCTTAAAGAATTATCTAGATATGGCATAATTATCCGTAAAATATGGTATATAATTTTTATTGAAAACAAGATAGTAAATACAGGGACATGAGAAAATCAAATCATGATTTAGAAAAAAAATCACACATCAAATTTAGGGGAATCAAACATTGGTTATAAGATAGGATATGCACGAAAATAATAACTTTATAACCTAATCACCTTCAAATCAATCACAAACTTCTATAATCTATAACTTCTTCAAAACTTATTGTCCATTTGCCTACCCATGATTCTCTTAACTATCCCCCTCAAAATGACCTATATAACCTATCTAGGTTTCCTCCCGTATTTCTATATAGCTACCAACCCTATACATATATACACACATATACACATTTATCCATAATTATATATCTACTATCAATAATATACATAGCTATCAAATTATGCAACCATCAACAAAAGTTATATATATCACTAGAGTTGAACCATAAAGGAGATTTGGTCAATAGGGGTTGAAAGGATAGTCCTAATGAGTTCCAGAAGATGAGGTAGACATTTCTATATGGAACACATGGTACTTGAATAAGACCAAAGTTTAAACAATTCAAGAAATTTCTGGTAAAGTTGTCTATAACGATAAAAGGCCAAACAGGGAATCATGAATATAGTCTCAATAGTATCCGGGAACCATACATATCCGAAGTCACCTCACCTAGAGTTCATGCCCCGCCAGTGTAGTATACATCTAGCTGCAATGAACCTTTGGTGTCCATGACTCCTATAGTGATAGATTACCGAATATTCTATCAACTTCATCCAGGATTGCCATAACAACTCAAGAGGTCAAAAATTATGAATTTAGGACATAGCCTCAATAATATCTGAAAACCTACGAATACCTGAAATTATTTTGACTTAGAATCCATGCCTCACCAGTGCGCAACTGGCTGCAGTGAACTTCCGATCTTTATAATTCAGATAAATGACTGCAGTGCGCATCTGCCACGCTATAGTAGGTTGTCAGATATTCTCTCAACTTTATCCGTAGGAATTTCAAAAGGGGTTTACAACAATTCAAATGTTCTAAAAGTCCTAATCATGATGTAAGTGACATAAGTATCTGTTCTTTAGTCAACAAGGTGACTGATCCAGTGCAAGTATTTGTTCTATGGGTCTTTGGAAATCAAGGGTCAATTACTAGTAAAGGAAAATGACTGAAGTTAAGTAGGATACCTGTGCTCTGGCCTTTCAATGTTCAATGGATAAACCTGACTCTGGCTGATAGAAATAGTACGACTTCAGATTTGAGTGAAAGAACTAGTGAAAATATCTCTGTCTCTATAGAATTGTCTAGGGGATATTGACCTATACCAGAATTATTTGGAGAAAAAATAATCCATTATGGTCAATAAAAAGTTTGGATAAATAGATAGACAAGTTGGGATAGCAGTTAGTCTAGGGCTCTATGACAGAATTTTAGAATTGATCAAGAAAGTCAGGTTGTAACAAACTATCAAACGTTTGGAGGACTTGAGAATATAAGTCATTGGTAAGAGGTTTGCTAAATGAGAGATCAGTTTTTTTTAAAATAATTAGTCAAGTCCCTATAAAACTTTAGAAACTAATAGAGAAATGAAAGATACTACTTAGGGAAACACTTTAGTAAATATGTATAACAATACAATCTGCCTAAGCTGTGATTGAACATTCCTATGTTGCAGGTTCCCAATGGTACTCTAATCCTAGGCACCATTGGACTGACCTGCATGGGCCACCACTAAAAACATGTCACGACCCGCTCCCGAATAATCGGATACGAGTCAGACACGCCCAGCCTACGTTGGAAGATACAACGTAGTAAGCTGTACTAAGTATCTAATATCTCAAGTCACATCATAAAATCACATCACAACATCTAAGCACGTGCTAAATAATATTATAAATCACCATGTCTTATAATACAAAATTATCAAATTTAAAGGTAAACCTATACAACAAAGTCCAATCCTATCACTAATCTCCTCGTAGCCTCCAGGCTAGTAAAATATCAACCTGTCCTGTCACCCATAATGTTAAGGTAGAATGCCTCGACACCTGCAATGTATCCAATCAGAAAAGGAGCAAAGTACAACCCTACGAAATGAACATGTACAATGTAATACTGTAATGCAATGAGTACTGAAAAAGTAAGGAACATGAAGTACAGGAAAATAAATACATGAACTGAATCCTGAACATGAAATACACAGGGAACCTGACGTGTACAATATATCGAAATACATCCAGAGTGTGTGATCGGCTTGGGTAGATTCAGGAAACATGAAATGGTACGGCTTCGGTCCCGCGTGCATGATGCGGGGCCTAAGCTATTCACATGAATAGTAACTAGGGTTTGATCACACATCTGTAGTATTTCCCCTCCCCAGACACAAGTAAAGTACGTGGAACATGAACAAGTGCACAAGACCATATCGTGTAATATCGTGTCCAAGATGAAAACAATGCAATACAGAAATACAAAGTAGAGTTCAATCGTAGTGTACTTGCCTTTGTCCTTGCAAATAAATGTCTCAAATTCTCCACCTAGAGTAGGGCAAGAATTTGTTAGATTCTAACTAATGAACTCAACTAATATGCTATCAAGCTAAATCCCTTCTAAATATTCTAGTTAACTATATATATACACGGCTAGCAAGAAAATAATTTTAGTAAAACAATATTATTATTTTAAAATATGCACATTTTATTATACCAGAATATTTGCTACAAAAATATGAAAACAATAGTCTAGCAAAAATAATCTAGCTTAGTTTAAAAATATTTAAGATTTATATTTTGAAACTACACTAAATATCATTTGGTAACTCCACATTAAGGTATATATTAATACCAATAATATCTAATCAAAATATACATATATATATATATATATATATATATATATATATATATATATATATATATGTATATATGTATATACAACATTATTCACATATACACATATAAACCCAGCCCAATAGAATTAAATCTCTAAATTCTATAACTAATTATTTTTAGAAAACTAATAATAATAATAATAGCAATAATAACAACATAACCCTAGCCCAATCCAACAGATCCCAAGATCTGTTTCCAAAACCCACAGCCCAATCAGCAATCTCTTGCTTCTCTGCTGGCCTACTGGCCCGGCCCAACTAACCTTATGGGCTCAGCCCAGGCCTACTAATTTATTACCAATTAGACAGCTACAATTCTTTAAGTTCCCAAAGCTCCCAAAGTTGGGTTTAATTAACTCTCTGAAGAGAGAGAATAGTAAAACAAAGAAAAAAAGAACGAAGAAAAGAGAAGGGAGAAAGGAGGAACTCACGAGTAGGCTCCGATCCGATTGTCGAGGCGGCGGCCAGTGAACAGAGCCCACAGTGGAGCTCGCGAAGGGACGCCGATCAACGAAGATGGCGACGCTCACCACCGAAGAAGACGGAGTAAGGGACGGTTCTCTACAGAGATCGAAGAGATGTGGCTCGGCATGGCAGGCTCGACGAGAGTCTTGTGGCGGCGAGGTGATGGGAAGACTCCAAACCTCAGATCTGGGTCAGATCTGGTGATGCCCGGCCTCGGGGAGGTGCGGCCGACGACGAGGAAGAGCCAGATCTGATCGAGGCGAGCGGAAGCTGCCCGGATCTGGCTCGAAGGACGCTGGCGGGTCGGTTCTAGAGGAGGAGATGCAGCACCGGATCAACGTCGCTCAACTGGAGGCGGTACAGATCTGGCCCTGCTACAGCGCTAGATTGGCCGTGGACGAGAACTCCGAGATCATGGCGGCGCGGCTCGAGTCGACGTCAAAAACTCAAGAGGAAGGCGGGGCGTTGTTCGCAAGGACTGGCGTGGCCAGATCTAGTCGAGGCCAAGGCAGCCTCGAGATCCGGCCGACGGTGGCTCAACAAAGGAGGTCGAGGCTGCGGAGAGACTCGCCGTCGCAGATCCACTACTATGGCGGCTCGACGGGAAACGGAAACGTCGGACATGACACGACGGCCGGAGGTGAGCAATTCTAAACTTTGGGGCTGTGTTTGTGTAAAATGATGTTGGATGGTGGGGATGATGGTGGCTGTGATACTGGTGGTTGTGGTGGTTCATGGTGGAGACGGGGTGGTGACGATGGTGGAGACGACCGGAATGGCCTTGGCGACATTGCCAGAAGATTGGGAGTGAGTACGGTGGAACAAGAAGGCAGTGGTGGTGCTCGCCGGAGCTCGGCCAGCACGACGACAGAGGACAGTGGCGACTGGCCGACAGGAGCAGTGTTCTGTGGAAAGAATAATAGTGTGGTGCCAAAATTTATGTAATATTTAATAACTGGGGAACACCCCTAATATTTATAGTAATAAGTAGTGTATTGTTCTCCAAGTCAGCCTTAGTGGCTGTTTCACTTAACAAAATGCCTAGAAATCGGATTTTGAAAATAAAACGAGAAAAAGTACAAGAAGTACAAATTTGATTCTGAAAAGTATTGCTATGGAAGTCTGATCTGTAAATGATAACTTTGTTCCTTGGACCATACGATGATGATGAAGATCACTGCTAGAAGATGAACAGTTGGAAGAACTAAGTCACCAGAAAGGTATCGACGCACTTGGGCACTGATGGCGAGGCCGAATGCTTTCCTGCTTTGCTTCACTCTGTTCTGGAAGAAAAGTTGAAGAAGAATGCTCCGAAAAATCAAAGTCTCTGGGCTCTGATCTCTATGTATTCTCTCCTCTCTCTCTGTGTGTCTTTATATGAGAAAAATAAGTCTATTTATAGACTTGGCTTCTTGTGCGTAAAAACTCAGCAAAAGTTCCGTCTTTATGCTAATAACTGCCACCCATGACCGAAGTCACCCTCTGTATACGTTGACACGTGTCCCATCATTTCAATAAGAATAGGATGCACGTACACACGTTCTTCGAGATGTGTGGCATGAAAGCCATGTAGGCAAACCACGTTCCAAATTGGTGAAGAAGAATAGGACGTAAAAACAACCCAAAATACTCTGAGCGTAAAGTAGTAGACTAGGCGTAAAATAGCCCTGACATGGACTTCCTACGTAAAGTGGTTGTTAAACAACCTTGAGCGTAAAGTAGCCCAAATAAACTTTATGCACACGTCAAATTTTGAGCATAAAAACTCATACAGTCTCCATGCGTAAAAGAAGTCATACTGTGAGCGTAAAATAGCTCAGTCCACATACTAAACGACAACATTGGTCTCTGTGTAAAACAAATCCCTTCGAATTCTGTGATATATGCCATCATTAAATCTTCATGTCAGACTTTGCATTAAATGCAAGACTCGACAGCTTTGCCCAGCGTAAAGTGGATAGCCTGTCTTAGGCGTAAAACCATTGGCCTGACCCTGGCGTAAAATTATTGGCCTGACCCTGGCGTAAAGCGATTAGCCTGTAACAATAGATCATGTTGAGTGGAATGCTTCTATCTCTTTGATTCATTCCATGAAGCACTTTTTACGCTCCTACAAGACCCCCTTCTAAGTTTTCAAATATCTTCAAAATTTGAAATACTTTGAACAGAAGCGTAAAAGTCGAGATTTGACCAGTCAGCGTAAAAATTCGGGAAATGGTGCCGGTCAATACTTAACCGTCATAATGAATTTCCTCTCGAAACTTTCGAATGCTTCTTCATCTTCCCGAGTTTGCATTAATAATGATCAGTTTCCCATAAGGAATATGAAGAGTTGATTTGGTTGTGTATATAAGGAGAAATTCTTCATTCTTGCTTTTCATCCTTATACTATCATGACACCAAAGAAAGAGATTAACAAGGAAGAGGCTCCGAGCTCAAGGGTTGATATAGAGACAGAGGTTGAGCAGGCACACAACTTTATAGAGTGCTTTGGACTGACTCCAGCAGTCTTTGGACGTATAAATGGTGGTCCCCCAACTTCATATGAAGGATCAGTTGATGCAGAAGCATTTCTTAATCTGATTCGTCGTTCCGGGATCCGCAACATGCACGAGTTAGGTGCCTCCCTTCGTCAGCCCAACGAAGGAGAGAAAAAATAATGTTTTATGCAGAAGTGTCGTCTATGTGTTACGACTCTTCAACTTATCTGTAGGGGCCTACTCCTCTTTTTATAAATAAAATCTTAATATTGATCTTATATGTTGATATATATAGAATTGTTCTACATCTCCTTTAACTGCATCTATGGTTGTTCATTTCCAAGAGAAACAAAACAACACGTGGCATCTGCCTTGTGGTCACGATCGCCTTTTTAGTAGGATCTTTCCCGAAATAGACTCATGCCAACCGTTTCTTCAACCCTTATAAATAGCTGAGTTAAAGAATATTTTATACATTCTCATTCTCATTCTTCCGAAGATAGCTTTTTGCAACATTTCATTCTCTAACAAGAGATTGATAATGGCGATGCTTTTCGATGTCGTTCCTCTGTACGCCCGGTAGCTCTTTGCAAGATTTCATTCTCCAACAAATGATGATGCTTTCCGATGCCGTCTCTCTGTACGCCCGGTCACCAGACGTTGATTCAACCACTCTTTGAGCCGAATCATCTGACCTTAATGGTAAGTTCGATTTGTAAATCGATCGTCTGCTTTTGAACTTTTTGTTGAAAAACAAATGCCGATCTTTAAACGAGCGCAAATTCTTAACAGATGTGGAGCATTGTATGTAAAACATTGGCGTAAAACCTGGCATGAAAACCTCAGGTGTAAAGCCTTGTTACACATGAAACATTGGCGTAAAATTGCCTTGTTGAATAAGGTACGCGAGCATCAGTCTTTAATTGACCAGTAAGTGGCTGATGATACTTCTGTTGAAAATTTTTCTCTGTTGTTTTCTGCAGAAGCTTGGCTGAAGAACTTTTCCAGAACTGGTATTGGCGACTTTGACGCTGTGAGGAGCATTCTTCTAACATCAACATCAGGGAGCTCATGCGCTTTTGATGCGCAAATCAGACAACTCAGAACTTTTCGTAGGATAAAAGGGTCTTCCTCAGATAGTAGGAAGAGCCTTTATACACGGAAAGTTGGATGGTGGAGTCAACTCTATCCCGAGAAATTGGATAGTAGAGTTCCTTTCACGACAGGACTAGGAATCGTATCCCAATGCTGGATACATTTCTATCTCCTCTGAGAGGCCGCCACTTCTCCACCAATATTATTGCCACCAGAACTCCAGAAATGGCTGGAGTAACAAATATTGAAGACATTGCTCCCAAAGCTCTTGGGAATCAATTAGCTATGACAGTAGTATCAACAACAGCTCCATCTCAGCTTGCTGTCGTACCAATAATATCTGTAAATGTTGGAGATATAATCTCTGAAGCTCCCAGAGATCAATTGGCCATGACAGCAGTAACAGCAACGACTTTATCTCATCCTGCAGTCACAGCAACATCTGTTTCTGGTCTCCAAAGAAGAGATCTATTAGATATTGCTGCCACACCAAGCTCCAACGTAGAGATGAATCTCCTAGTTGATATTCATACTGAAATCTTTTACAAAACTCTAGCAACCCTAATAAAAATGGTCCTGAATAAGGGCCTCAGTTATGAGATTTTGAAGGTAGCAATGGCTCTGACCATTAGGAATGTTGCTATGTTCAATGATGCTGGGAGAGCTGCAGCATTGGAGAAAATTGTGGAGGGCCTTGAACAGCCGATCAACGAATATCTCAATCTAAATGCAGTAATTATGAAAACCAAGATACAACGAAATATGAAATACAAAAAAACATTATTTATAAGAAAATTTTGAATTGAAAGCTCAAAAGTACGAAATTCGAGAACAGGTGTCACATTGTTCATGGCATCGGATTGTGGAGGCTCTATCAATTATAATGCTCATATTTTGGACTAATATCAAAATCAGGAAGAGTATTTATAAGTATACTCACTTGACCTTAGAAGTCGTTCATGGCATCGAATTGTGGAGGCTCTATCAACAATGCTCATAGTTTGGACTAAAATCAAAATCAGGAAGA
Organism: Iris pallida; assembly: GCA_029216955.1. Taxonomy (NCBI): domain Eukaryota; kingdom Viridiplantae; phylum Streptophyta; class Magnoliopsida; order Asparagales; family Iridaceae; genus Iris; species Iris pallida. Next base: position 14,858,125 of record JANAVB010028820.1, read on the forward strand.
GTATTTAGAAGTATACTCACTTGACCTTAATATATTCATTTTCCTAAAGTAGTGGGCATTTTTCTGACTGAGTTTTGGCACCCTAGGACAGTTTTTATGAGGCATCCACATCGAGTTGGTTATATATATATATATATATATATATATATATATATATATATATATATATATATATATATATATATATCTCCACGTCTTGAAGATGTATCGATATCGATCAATTTTTCTTTTGATTACGTTTTTTCTACTGGAGTTTTCGAATCAAGATTTTTGATGAGGCCAATCACATATGTGTATCTCCATTAACTTGTGTTAATCTGCCATCTGAAGACAGATATTGGTCATCTCTGAAGATTGATGTTAATCATTTCCGAAGATTGAAACTGTCACTCCTGTTTTCCGTTTTACGTATTTTCAGTATACGTGTACGAAATTCTGACCCATATTGTGACTTGTCTTAACTAGCTAATCTTGGTTTAATCTTGCATTAGTTTAATATTGGCATGGATTGGTTGGGTTTGGTTTGGCTTGGTTGGGTTGGTTCAACATGTAACCCCTCCCTTTAAAAGCCACCAACCTCTCTCTCTCTCTCTCTATCTCTCCTCATTTACTTCTCCTTCTTCATTTATTTTTTCATCTTCTTCCTCTTAACTTCTCCACCTATCAAGAGAGGCTTAGGCAAGTGCAACTTGCTTCATGGAGGAACTCTATTTTTGTTGTTCTATTGTCTTCCTCACGAGATTCTAAGACACTTTAGTACTTAGTATTTTCAATATCCATAGTTTATTTCTTGTAGATCTAAGTTTGTTGTATTTTCAGATTTCTTGGGTTTTGATCTATCAAACTTTATTATTTTCAAGTTTTGATTATTCCATATTATAAAAAATTTCATTGTACCCCATTTAGACCTATAGAAGTCCAAATTTGGACTTATATTGAAGGTTTTGTGGAGCTTGGAAGCTATGGGTTCTATGGTCATCTTTCTCAGATTTTTAGAGAAGATGGAACTCATCCACCCTGCCGCATAGATGAGCACCCATCTACCCGGTCGCATAGATGGGTGCCCATCTACTGCCGCATAAGACCTCATCCACCTTGCCGCATGGAACTCATCCACCCTGCCGCATTGATGGACACCCATATACCCTTTCGCATAGATGGGTACCCATCTACTGCCGTATGAGACCCCATCCACCTTGTCGCATGGAACTCATCCACCCTGCCGCATAGATGGGCACCCATCTACCCTGCCGCATAGATAGGTACCCATCTACTGCCACATGATACCCCATCCACCTTGTCGCATGGAACTCATCCACCCTACCGCATAGATGGGCACCCATCTACTGCCGCATGAGGCCCCATCCATCCTTGGTTGCATAGTGCATATTTTGGTTGTTTTATGTCATATTTGGCTGATTTGTGGTCAAAATCTCTCCTAACTTCCAACATAGAAGTTGTAGATCTTTTACTTGGCTTCAAAAATATGTTACTAACTATTTTATGCAAGTTTCTCTCATTCATGATAGTGTAAGGATGGAACACGATAGTGGCCTGTTAAGGCGCACTCTTAACAAGTAACATGACACGATAGTGGCCTGTTAAGGCGCACTCTTAACAAGTAACAAGTAACTTGACATGATAACTCTTAAATAATGACCCGTCGTGGTGCACTCTTGACAAGCAACCTTGACATGATAATTCTTGATGGTGGTCCGTCGTGACGCACTTTTGACAAGATAAGTAATCTTGATAGTGGCCTGTCGTGGCGCACTCTTGACAAGTAATCTTGATAAGTAAGTCTGACATGTAATCTTGAATGTTGTTGCGACGACTATCTCGACCTGCTAAGTAAATTCTTATCATGACACCGTGGGTTATTATATTGAATGTGCTTGTATAAGCTACCAGTCTTGTCTCGTATCATGTCTAGGACTTGTATCCCTGGTTACCACGGTCAGGGATTCATACTGAATTGGACTAGGTTAATGACTAGATTGATCAAGTAGTTCATATAGAGAGGTATTCCGGCTACAAGTAATCCCGTTATCTGGATACCTTCTCTGATGGACTTGTAGCCTGCCGACGAGTATGGCACATTTTCAGCTCGCTGTCATGTGGGGCACTTCATAAAATAAATACTATGCACACTGTCATGTGTTGCGCTCAAGTCACCTAACAAGTCATGATAACTCTTAGCATGAACCTTGCATCTGGATAACCTGGATAGTCTGCAGGGCTTGTGGCCGTAAGAATACCTCGTTGTATCTCGCTAGTAACTAGGCTTGTGATAACCCTAGTTAGTTAAAGTATCAAGCAGTACTCATTACTTGGCCGTGATTGATGAATGGGGTCTAGTCTTGTCTAAGCAGTGCCAGTCTATGATTACTATAGCACATTACTGTTATGCTTTACTCTTGTCGATAATTTGTTAGAGACTAAGCTCTGTTCAGATGAAGGGTTACAACCCCGGTCCTTGTTTGGTTTAAGGATTGTAACTTGGCTACCGGAATAGTCCCTTAGTTATCTTATCGTTTATCACCCTGTTTTCTCTAACTCATTTCTTTTATTATCATTTATGTTCTCATGTGCTAATGTACTGGTTTTAGTTCTTAAGTGAAGCCTCCTTTATGGCACTTGTTCTTTCTAGGGTCTGACCCCGCTGGTTTTGTTTGGCCAGATTTTGAAATAGATCTCGAGGATCTCCCAGCCTTCCTGCCAGATGGTGACCACTAGAAGAAACCCTGGCAACGAGTGGGTTTTATTTTGCTCTTTCACTCTATTGTAAAATTATTCTTTTGAGGCATTTAGCCGCCGAGCAAGTGTTAGCTCGTGTTGAATTTACATTCCTGTCTGTCTAAGTGCTGTAACATGATTGACAAATCCTAGGGTTGATCAAGTATGATTTAAACTCTTGCTAGTCTTCGCATTTTGTATGACTAGCTTCATGATCATCTGAATATGTAATATTTAGGATGTTTTACTTTGTATGTATGATGATCTACCATCTTGTTACATTTACTTGCTTGCTTGAGATTGAAACACTAGGCTTGTTCTTGACCCTAAGAGACTAATAGCTTGTAGTAAACCCTCATGCATCTAGATAGCCGTGACCGTATTGCGAGTTGGGATTCACTTCAATTACGTAACTGGCTGTGTCTGTCCCCCGCTCTCCAGTATTCTGGTTCTAGGGCATGACACGGTTTAAGTGGTGGCCCATACAGGTCTTGTAAATTAAGATGTGTGAGGGTTTCACTGAATAGATGTCTCAATCAGCCCTCGCCCTTGATCTCTACTCATGTCTTCTAATCTTTCCAAAATTTTGACCTGATCACATGTTTATATCCTCGATCTATCATGGTCCTTCCTTATTGTTTCTCATGTCGTTTCTTCAGCGACATTGTTTCTGGTCCTACCGATCACCAAGGTGGAGTACCTCTAGTGGACCAGCAGCAACCTGGAGACCAAGCCCAACACTCTGGAGCGGCCTTCCGAGTCATGTATTCCGGGGATCCAGAGCCTCCAGTTCAGCCAGTCCAGCCTGCAGAGCCTGACAATGGAACCCTGGTGGGTCTCATCAGGGAATTGCTTGTATCTCAAAATTGTCGGGGTGATGCCCTGTACCAGACAGTACAAGATGCTATGGGTCGTGTTGGTTATCAAGGGAACAATACGGCTAACAGTTTCAAGCGCCTTAACCCTCCCTTCTTCGACGGTAGTGAAGATGCTATTGCAGCTGATGCGTGGCTCTAGGACATCGAGATTATATTGGATGCAACCAAGACTCCAGAAGAAGAGAAGGTAGCTGTAGTATGCCTACAGTTATTGGGCCTAGCCCGTACCTGGTGGGCGATGCTAGCAGTTGGGTTGGCGATGCTTGTCCTATGGGTGACATTCAGTGACAAGTTTCAGATCAAGTACTTCGATGCTGTAGCTCGACATAACCTACAGACGAGGTTCACCAATCTCAGGCAGATGAGCAGGACGATCGATGGATATGCGGTCGAGTTTTCAAGACTGAGTCGATTCGCTCCCACCTTGGTGGCAACCAAGTTTGATCGAGCGCAGCGGTTCCAGCAGGGACTCCACCTAGAGATCATTCTAGCAGTGGAGCAGTTTGAGCATCAGACTTTTGATGCTGTTTTGCGAGCAGCTATGAGGCATGAGTATACCTCCTAGAGAATAGTAGACAAAACTGGAGGACGGAAGCAGCCCTATGGTCAGATGACCCAGTCCTCAGCCCCAGCCCCGGCAGCTAGGGCCTTGACTATTGGAGCTCCGAGGAGGGCGGCATCAGTTACGTCGGTTCAGCATTCAACTCTAACGTACCCTCAGCAGCAGAAGCAGAAGCGGTCTTCCGTAATAGGCTGCTCTCATTGTGGAAAGCCAGGACACGTGGTGTCAGAGTGTCGTAGGGCACAAGGATTGTATTTGGCTTGTGGGGCATCGGACCACATGATAGGGTCCTGCCCACAGAGAGCCGGTTCCTCTTCATCGACCCAGACTAGTTCCTCGGTGAGGGGACCAGCACTAGTGCAACAGCAGAAGTACCAGCCTCCGAGGCCATTGCCGCCTCAGGCTCAAGCATTCCAGCAGCAGAGGTCACAGCAGTATGCCCAGGTCCAAGCTCAGATTCAGAACCGCCAGAAGGTTTCCAGCAGAGGGTACCATCACCCAGAGGGCAAGGTCAAGCGATGGCTTTGACCGTGGAGGAGGAGTTGGCATCAGGTGAGGTGGTGGCAGGTACCATTCTCGTCAACTTTTTTTCTGTATCAGTATTATTTGATTCAGGTGTATTGTATTTATTTATGTCTGTACGATTCACAACACGGATAGGACTGGAGCCCGATTCATTATCATTAAGGCTCAGTATACTTACTGGTAACGGTCTTGTGGCAGTAGATAGAGTCTATTCCTCGTGTCGAATCGTAGTTAGCGGTAGAGAGTTTTCCGACCCTCTTGCATCTCCCGCAGTAGTTAGCTTAGGTTGATAGAATTCTCGATGGCCGATTATGATGTGGTCCTAGGAATGGATTGGTTGAAGGAGCAATACACAAGAATAGACTGCCATATTGGTAGGATTTTTTTGGTATTCCCAGCGAATCGGAGTTTTCATTTTCCAGGGGCGAAATAGAACCTTCTCCACCAGTGTTGCGGATTTTAGTAGCAGTAGGAGTTCAGTTTTCCAGAGTACTAGAAGAGTTTCCTGATGTATTTCTCGAAGAGCTTCCAGGAATGCCCCCAGAACGGGAGATAGAGTTCACCATCGACTTGATTCCAGGGACGGCACCAGTATCGGAGAGAGTCTACAGGATGGCACCTTCAGAGTTGGAAATCTTGTATAAGATAATTGAAGAACTCAGAACCAAGAGATTCATTCGTGCTAGTAGATCGCCTTAGAAAGCTCCGATACTTCTTGTGAAGAAGAAGGATAGTACGTTAAGATTATATATTAATTATCGTACCTTGAACTCTGTAACAATCAAGAACAGGTATCCTCTACCAAGGATAGATGACTTATTTGATCAGCTCAAGGGAGCGGCTGTATTCTCGAAGATTGACTTGCGGTCAGGGTACCATCATATCAGAGTCAGAGAACAAGACATCCCGAAGACAGCATTCAGATCGAGGTATGGACATTAGGAGTTACTTGTTATGCCATTTGGAGTGACCAATGTGCCAGCCGTATTCATGGACCACATGAATCGTATCTTCATGCCCTATTTGGATCAGTTTATGATAGTGTTCATAGATGACATCTTAGTCTATAGCAAGAGTGAAGCAGAGCATGAGCAGCATCTTCGTGTAGTTCTTCAGATACTCAGGGAACACCAGTTGTACGCGAAGTTCAGTAAGTGCGAGTTTTGGCTGGATCGTATCTCGTACTTAGGTCACATCATCACCAGAGGTGGAGTGGAAGTGGACCCCCAGAAGATAGTTTCCATAGAGACATGGCCAGTACCTAGCACCGTCGTAGAAGTTTAAAGTTTTCTAGGATTGGTCGGCTATTACCGGCGGTTTATGTCACACTTTGCACGAATTTCAGCGCCATTGACGTAGTTGATCCGCAAGGATGTACAGTTTTCTTGGACAACAGAGTGTCAGAGTTTATTCGAGAAGTTGAAGCGAAGATTGATGACGACTTCCATTCTCACGCTTCCAGATGGGACTGGAGGATTTTCAGTTTATTGTGATGCTTCTGGCAGAGGATTGGGATGTGTCTTGATGCAGCATGGTAAGGTAGTAGCTTATGCGTTACGTCAGCTTCGTGATCATGAGAGAAATTACCCAACCCATGACTTGGAATTAGCAGCGGTGGTTTTCGCACTCAAGTTGTGGAGGCATTATTTGTATGGAGATTGGATGGAGATTTTTACCGACCACAAGAGTCTTAAGTATGTGTTTACCCAGAAGGATCTCAACATGCGTCAGAGGAGATGGCTAGAGCTACCTGTGGATTATGACATCAACTTGAAGTATCATCCTGGAAAGGCCAACGTAGTTGCAGATGCGTTAAGCAGAAAAGCAAGAGCTTATTTTCTAACAGCACAGCCAGAATTGTTAGCCGAACTTCAGAAGATGGGTATTGAAGTTGTTCTTCCTACCAATGTGGCATTGATGGACAGCATGCAAGTTCAGTCCAGCATAGTTGAGAGGATCAAGATGGCACAATCAACTGATTCTAAGCTTCAGCGGCTCAGAGCAGAGTGTAAAGCAGGACGAAAACCAGAGTTATGTATTCACGAAGATGGTACTCTCCGACATGGAAGGCGTCTTTGTGTACCCAGTGGTGATATCAGACAGGAGATTATGGCAGAGGCTTACAGTTCTTAGTACTCAATTCATCCCGGTGGTACGAAGATGTATCGTGATATCCGTCAGCATTTTTGGTGGAATGGCATGAAGAGGGAGATAGCCCGGTTTGTCTTTCGTTGTTTAGTTTGTCAACAAGTTAAAGCTGAACATCAGAGACCAGCTGGACTTCTTCAACCTTTACCGATCCCAGAATGGAAATGGAAGCACATTACCATGGATTTTTTAACTGGGTTACCTAAATCCCCAGCTAGAAGAGATGTTATCTGGGTTATAGTTGACAGACTCACCAAGGTAGCTTATTTTATCCCTTTCAGAATTGGTCAGTCAACGGATCAACTTGCAGAGATGTACCTCAGGCAGATTGTCAGATTGTATTGAGTGTCAGTTAGTATCATATCAGACAGAGATTCAAGATTCATATCGCACTTTTGGCAGAGTCTTCAAGAGAGTTTGGGGACTCGTCTCAAGTTTAGTTCAGCATATCATCCGCAGACAGATGGTCAGTCAGAATGCACGATTCAGACTCTTGAAGATATGTTACGATCTTGTACGCTGGACTTCGGTGGTTCGTGGAAAGATCACCTGTATCTCGTGGAGTTCTCCTATAATAATAGTTTTCAGGCCAGTATCCAGATGGCACCCTTTGAAGCACTGTATGGCAGAAAGTGCAGATCCCCGTTAGCATGGGATGATATCGGCGAGAGACAGATGCTTGGTCCAGAGATGATTATGCAGACTATCGAGGTGGTCAGACAAGTCAGAGATCATCTTCGCGTTACACAAGAACGTCAGCATCATTGGGCCAATTATCATCGACGTCCTCTTGAGTTTACTGTCGGCAACCATGTATTCCTTAGGATCTCGCCTACCCGTGGTATTATTCATTTTGGCGTACGGAAAAAGCTCAGTCCTAGGTATATAGGGCCGTTTGATATTCTGGAGCGAGTAGGTGATGTGTCCTATCGTCTCGCTCTTCTGTCGTCGTTAAGTGAGGTACATAATGTTTTCCATGTATCCCAATTGCGATGGTACATCCCGAATCTGAGCCATGTCCTTGATTATTCGAAATTGGTTGTTGGTACCAACCTTTTGTATGAAAAAAGACCCGTATCCATATTGGACCGAAGAGAGAAGGTGCTCAAGAATAAGACTATTAGTTTAGTCCGCATTGCTTGGGGTTATCACTCTTTGCACTCTTGACAAGCAACCTTGACATGATAATTCTTGATGGTGGTCCATCGTGATGCACTCTTGACATAATAAGTAATCTTGATAGTGGCCCGTCGTGGCGCACTCTTGACAAGTACTCTTGATAAGTAAGTCTGACATATAATCTCGAATGTTGTTGCGACGGCTATCTCGACCTGCTAAGTAAATTCTCATCATGACACCGTATGTGATGTATTGAATATGCTTGTATAAGCTACCAGTCTTGTCTCACATCATGTCTAGGACTTGTATCTCTGGTTACTACGGTCAGGGATTCATACTAAATTGGACTAGGTTAATGACTATATTGATCAAGTAGTTCATATAGAGAGGTATTTCGGCTACAAGCAATTATGTTATCTGGGTACCTTTTCTGATGGATTTGTAGCTTGCCGACGAGTAGGACACATTTCCAGCTCACTGTCATGTGGGGCACTTCATGAAATAAATACTATTCACACTGTCATGTGTTGCACTCAAGTCACCTAACAAGTCATGATAACTCTTAGCATGAATCTTGTGTCTGGATAACCTGAATAGTCTGCAGGACTTGTGGCCGTAGGGATACCTCGTTGCATCTCGCTAGTAACTAGGCTTGTGATAACCCTAGTTAGTTAAAGTATCAAGCCGTACTCATTGGTTGGCCGTGATTGATGAATGGGGTCTAGTCTTGTCTAAGCAGTGCCAGTCTATGATTACTACATCACATTACTGTTATGCTTTACTCTTGTTGATAATTGGTTAGAGACTAAGCTTTGTTCAGGTGAAGGATTACAACCCCGGTCCTTGTTTGGTTTAAGGATTATAACTTAGCTACCGGAATAGTCCCTTAGTTATCTTATCGTTTATCACTCTGCTTTCTCTAACTCATGTCTTTTATTATCATTTATGTTCTCATGTGCTAATGTGCTGGTTTTAGTTCTTAAGTGAAGCCTCCTTTATGGCACTTGCTCTTTCTGGGGTCTGACCCAGCTGGTTTTGTACGGCCAGATTTTGGAGCAGCTCCCGAGGATCTCCCAGCCTTCCTGCCAGATGGTGACCACTAGAAGAAACCCTGGCAACGAGTGAGTTTTATTTTCCTCTTCCACTCTATTGTAAAATTATTCATTTGAGGTATTTAGCCACCGAGCAAGTGTTAGCTCGTGTTAAATTTACATTCTTGTCTGCCTAAGGGCTGTAACATGATTAACAAATCCTAGGGTTGATCATATATGACTTAAACTCTTGCTAGTCTTCGCATTTTGTATGACTAGCTTTATGATCATCTGAATATGTAATGTTTCGGACGCTTTAATTTGTATGTCTGATGATCTACCATCTTGTTACATTTACTTGCTTGCTTGAGATTGAGACACTAGGCTTGTTCTTGACCCTAAGTGACTAATAGCTTGTAGTAAACCCTCATGCATCTAGACAGCCGTGAGCTTATTGCGAGGTGGGATTCACTTCAATGTACGTATCTGGTTGTGTCTGTCCCCCGCTCTCCAGTATTCTGGTTCTGGTACGTGACAGATACAGATGGTAATTGGGTTGTGCACACTCAAGAGTTTGTATTGTAGGTAGTTATATCTAACTACTTGTTGTGTCCAATATATAAGAATCTATCAATTAGAGATCTCAATAGACCTTATATTTATCTTGTAACCAATTGGTTGATATATAAAAATAAAATGTAAACTTCATTGAAAGTACTGACTCCATAATCTTTATATACAACACATTATTATAATATTTAGCAAAAAGAATTTTGTTGTAAACCATACTAATATATATGCACTTGCAAAGAAATATTTTGATGGCCATTTTAACAAAAAATTGCAGTAAAAATATGTAAGTTAGTGTTTATTACATAAAAGGCATGTAGTTTAAAAAAAAATTAAATTGAGCATAAAATTGCCCTAATTTAGGGTGTAAGTTTGAGTGACGCCCTAAATTAGGGCCTAAGTTGGTGGATGTAGGTAATCCTCTCTCCAGAAATTTTTTTAACCGCTTACATTCGTTAATAATTTTTTAAGCACCATATTTGCAACTTACGCCCAAAAAAAGGACGTAAGTTATTTTTTTAATTTGGAAATTTTTAGTAAAAAGTTTTGGCTAGCACATTAATATATTTTGTATTTTACGCCCAAAAATATGGTGTAACTTTGTTTTTTAGTTTGGGAGTTTTCAGTAAAAAAAATTGGCTAACATGATTAGGAAATTAATTAAACATTAACATATTTTGTATCTTACGCCCAAAAAAAGGGCGTAAATTGGTTTTTTTTTAATATCAAACGATTATATTTCTAAAGGTAAAAATGGTAACTTTTTTATTTTTTTATATCAAATTTTACAACGGTAATATGTAGAGTGGATTATATATACATCTTATCCAAACATCTCTCATCCACATTAACTCTCATCCAGTAAAGTTTTTCTACGAGTTCTCATCCAGGAAAGTCTTTCTACAAGTTCTTGTATCCAGAAGTTCTTCTATAAGAAGTTCTTAGCCGGCAATTTTTTTTCAATTCCAAGTTTTTAGTCATGGATCAAATTTTAACAGTAATTTGCTATCATGGAGGTATACTAAATGGATTATCCTATGAGGGAGGTACAACTAATCTAATTTCTACGTATCAGAATATCTTTTTAGAAAATATACGAAATATTTTTGTAGAAAGTTTTTCTATTACTTATGAATTCGTAATAAGGTGGTTTTTTTATGGATACATTTTTAGTAATAGATAGTGAAGAAGCATGAAAATTTATTATGCAAAGTAATTTAGGTCCACATCGTATAAAGATTTATATTAATCCGGTATTAGCAAATATTAGCACAAATATAGCATCTACTAGTCAAGCTGTTTTTAATAGTCAAAATTTTCATGTTGGTCCTAACACTTCAAACCTAATGAATTTAGTCAAAGAGAACGTTGATGATGAAGATACTGATGACTTAGTCGAAGATTTAGACTATTATTTATCCAATAATGATGATAATTTAGATGGTAGCACCCCCGAATTATACGTTGGAAAAGAGTTTCCTTCTTCTTATGCATTTTGAAATTTTATTAGTGATATAGAAATTATGTTGGTGTTTTTGCCTTTCGACTTGGAATGATAGTCCCACATCGGCTACACCAAATGGTGAGTATCTCAATATAATGCATTGCTTGTGTTGAGGTGTGCACATGAGGTGTAGTGGGGCACAAGTGTGTGCCATGTGGGAGTATTTTCCTAGAAAGAAAAAGGATTAATTCCAACAAGGATGCAAGTTGATTTTTGTTGTGTGGACTCGGACTCGGACACGGACTCTAGGTTGTCTCGTGCATGCACGGGAGTGTTCGGAGGGTAGGCGTGGACTGGCACACTACTATGCTGATTGTGGGATGATCTAAAATATCAAACTCTATTTTTGAGTATTAGTATTTTAGTCCCACATCGGATAGGAGTAAAGGTGAAGTCTCACTCCACTCTATAAATAGATCCCCTTGGCCTCCTTTGGAAGATGCACCAAGAAGAGAGTTAAGAGAGTCCGAAAAGTCCAGGAAGCCCGTTCAAGTCTCAAATATTGACTTACGAGTGTTCCAGATGTTCTTCGTGAACTTGCTGGTTCCTGGAAGCAGATCGTGGTGGAGAGAATCTTGTTTTGAGCAACGGTGATCTTAATCACCCCATCAAGAACCTTTTCTCTTCTTCTTTCTTCTCTTTTCTCTGAGTTGTAACTCAGTTCTGTCCGTCAGCAACTGCGATTGCGAGGAAGAACGTGAGATTTATTTTCTAATTATTGTTACTTTTGTAATCAGATTTATATTATAATGTTCCTCATGGATCTCGAGAATAATCAGAAGAGGAACGTTTGTTTGAACCTCTGATCTCGACATCTAGTTCTACCATCTTTGATCAAGCTTCGGGACAAACAATCTCAAAACAAGATCCTTGTAGGCGGAGAACAGCCGTACGAAACTTCTGGATACAAGTTTTAACAAACTTGAGAAGTTCGACGGGGATCATTACAACTCTTGGAAGAGGAAGGTATGCATGAATCTACAACTGACAGAGGTGGACTACGTTCTGACAGAATCAGAACCGGAGATTCTATATGAGGATGATGCTACTGTTCGGGCAGTTGCGATTGCAACCGCAAATCAAAACAAATGGAGGAGAGACAATAATCTCTGCAAGCTGATGATTTTGAACTCCATAGAGGATACTCTGGCAGAGTCATACAACAAGACGGACTATGCTAAGGTCGTCTGGGAGTCTTTAAAGAATCATTATCAGGCGGATGAGAACGCAACAAGATCCATGTGACTGACAAGGTCTGAAACATGCGATTTAAGGACGACAAGGCAATGTTGCCTCAAGTCAAGGAGTTCCTCAAGTTACGTCAAAAACTTGAGGACGATAGCATGCCACTTGTCGACGCTTTTGTCGTAGGAGGTATAGTTGCCAGGCTTCCGTCAGGATAGAGCAGTTTTATCTCGGACATGCACATGAAGAACATACAAATCAGCCTGGATCAACTACTTCACAACATCAATATTAGAGATGAGTTGATGGCTAAAAATAAATTGGACACGTTGTCCAAACAGTTGGCAGAGGCCAACTTGGTGCATGCAGGGGATACCAAAGGGAAGCATAAGGTTTCTCACAACAAAAAAAAGAAGGACTTCAACCATCTGAAGGTAAAGTCGGCTTCGTTCAAGTTAAAGCCAAAGCCCAACTCAGATGTGACTTGCTTCAATTGTAGAAAGATGGGCCATTATCGTAGAGACTGCAGATCAAAGTCCAAACAGATAGAGCAAGGGGAGCCTAACAAGGTTGCCATGATTGTGCAGGTTGCCACGAATGTTGTTGACACCGAATGGTGGGTGGACACGGGTGTATCCTGCCATGTTTGCTGTAATAAGGAGTTGTTCACCACATACAAGCCTACATCTTGTTTGTCATAAAAAAATTAAAGATAGGTATTACAGAACACTGAAATTGATTACAAACTCGCTTGTACAAAGTAGAGCCTAGAAAGAAATCCTAGGAAATAATCTAAGTACAATTATTTAGTTTTGATTCTGGGGGGTGACGGTGGAGGCTCGGAAAAGTGCTATCAACTCTGCCTTACTCCGTGGACTATCTGATGCAGTCTCTAGCTCGTAAAGAAATTGCTTTTTCTTGAAGGTTGCCAGCCTTTTGCAGGGGAGGGGCACCCTGCTATTTATAATAGAATGTAAGTTAGGCCGCATAGACAGCCCACGGCCATGTGCCTGATTAGCACGCGAAGACCCGCTCTTTGGCTGCCATTTGTCGATTTGTTGGGATTTTGTTGCAGCAAATCTGGATAGTTGGGGACTTGGTCAGATTGTCACGTGTCATGTTGTGGGGAGCTGCACAGTTTTTTCAGTCTTCGATCTGTATTTTGGCCGCATAAAGCTCATGCGGCTTGGATCATAGTTACTCTTGGCTGCATGAAGTTTAGAGATTTTGGGGCCGCATAAGTCTTAGCTGTATAAGGTTCATGCGGCTTTGATAACTCTCTTCTGGCTGCATAAAGACGTACAAACCCTGCTTTTGGGCGATGTCTCACGTCGTCGAAGTGTCAGAACTGACATTTTTGTCAGTTTTGTCAGGACTTGTCAGCTTTATCAGTCGGACTACTCCTCTTGGTCGTATATCTTCCTTCTGTAGTTGTTTGTCGATGGGGCGCATATGTCATTGAACCAGTCATGCGGCTTTTCTTTATGCGGACCTGTTTGGCCCAAAGTACCTATACGGCAATTTGTAATCCGCCTGAACCCCATATTTTTTATGCTTCTACAAGGCCCCCTTCAAAGTTTTTAAATTGCAAATTTAGAATACTTTGAATAAGAAGCATGAAAATATGTCAAGCCGTAGGGAGTCTTCAAGTTGCAGGAAGTTTTTCGAACTGCAGAGAGATCGTGATTTGCAGGAAAATCCTGAGCCGCAGAACAAATCTTAAGCCGCAGGGACACTTCGGGCCGCAGAGAGCCTACCAGCTGTCACTGCTGCATTTAATTTTCCTGATTCGGTTATGGATCTATTTTCGAGATGAAGTCGACGGTTACTGGGGATAAAGTCCCCAAACGTCGTCATTATCTTTAAGGATCTCGAGAACCGAAGAGACGCTCGACGGTTATTAGGGATAAAAGTCCTCAAACGTCGTCCTTATCCTTAATGATCTTGAGAATCGAAGAGTCTCTTTTAGCAACTCTATAAATAGGAGTCATTCAGAGAGAGTTTTTCCTCTTTTACCTTCTCCTCCTTCTACTTCATCATACTTTTCGCTATGGCTCCAAAAGCTTCCAGGTCGACTGGTACGGCGGCCAAAGGAAAGAGACTGGCTTCTCCGTCGAGAGTAGCAGACGCTCCTTCCATTCATTCCGACGTAGAACCTCCTCTCAAGAGTAAGGATGGTGAGCAGACGATGACTGAAATTTTGAAAGGCCATAGCGCATATTTTCATGCGCGGGCCTGTCATATACTGCCCCTACTTTAAGCCTGGTCGATGCATGCCCTATCTCATTTGGACCACATGTGTTCTGAATGATAGTGCCACATTGACTGAGCCGCATGACTGTTGTTCATTCGAACTTAAACCGCACAAGTGCCTCAAGATTGATCTGTATGAACATTTCATGACTGGGCCGCATAGGTGCCGCATGAGCACTTTATGATCGGGCCGCATGAATACTGTATGGCTGGGCCGCATGATTGCCTCGTGACTGATCCTAACGAGTATTGGGCCGCATGAGTTTTTCATGACTGAGCCGCATTGAGCCGCATGAAAATGATTAAGCCATATAAATGCTGCATGAGTATTTCATGAAGCCGGCCTCATGGCTTCGGGCTGTATGAGTTCTGTTTTGGCTAGGCCGCATAACTGGCAAGGCCGCACAGAGTCCTTTGTTATTATATGACTATCTAATTTTCTTTGATTTTTGTAGCATCCGTATGGAAGGCTGAGACCATTACGAAGGAAGAGGTGCTGCCCCCTTTCATCAAACAAGAGTCACTGTTTGTTAAAGAGGAGGTGATACCAAAAGTTGAGGTGAAAGAAGAGCTAGCGTCCATCGGAGAGGGGATTGCTCTCAAGGAGGAGCCCAAGTCTGAGGGCAGTAGTATTGGGAGTTCTGGCCCTCCTGCCCCCGCCAAAGACTCCAGTCAGATAGATCTTTCGCATGCGAAATGGCTAGGAGAATGGTATATGCCTCAGCAAGGCCATGATCCTTGACTGTAGGGATCCGTGGGCTACTATATACTTGTTGTTTCTAGAAATACATGTAACTAGACGTTCGTATCTGCCTTTGTATTTTCGACTGTCTATAGTTGTAGCTTGCGTTTTGCTTCTTTTGTAATCCTTTACTGGAGGTGTAGTCCTGTGAATGTAACTGATTTTGAATAAACAGGGTATGCTCACCCCATACTTTATCTGTGGTATTTTGTGGTGCTTGTACTAGAGGGCCTAATACAGCATTTATATTTGATAAAGGACATCCTACTGGGAGATTTTTGTGGACCTATTGCCCTTTTGTGTATCTGGAAATGCTAACAAATAGATTTGAATGATATTTTGTAGACCTACTACTCTTTGGTACACCGATGGTGCGAGTAATATAATAGGATAACTTTTGTGAACTTATTACCCTTTTTGTGTACTAGCGATGCGAGTACGGATAATAAGTGGAGAGGGAACCAACATATTCACTCAGAGGTAATGAGAACATGGTAAATATGGGTCAAAACAAAGCCTTCCTATGCAGAGGTAATGAGGACATGGTAGGAGTAGGCATAATAGGGGTATACAGAACAACTCAGAGGTGCTATCAACGTGGAAGTTCTATGCATTGGGTGATTTGTTTGTGATGGATGGGAAAAAACTCAGAGGTAATATGGACGTGGTTGTTTTTCCATTGGGGAATTTTGTGGACCTATTACCCTTTTGTGTACTGATGGTACGAGTAATAGATTAGGACAAGTTTTATGGACCTACTACCCTTCTGTGCACTGGTGGTGCGGGTAATAGATTTTGAGACAAATTTTTGGTGGAGAAAAGCTATGACCAGGAAGTTCATAGATACGACCAAAAGATGAGATATGAATTCATTCGGAGTAGTCAGAGAGTAAGTTCAGTGGTACCTGAGGGTACATAACTCAACAATCTGGAAGATTTGAAGTCAGAGTATAAGTTCAGCGATACCAGAGGGTATATAATTCACAATCTGAGAGATGGAAAGTGTCGTTTAGACATAGTATTTCTTGAGGAACTTGCCATTGATGGGCATCATGAGCAAGTCTCCATTTTATTCTACGAGACGGTACGCGTCCTTGGAGAATACGGTCTCGATGATGAACGGACCCTCCTATTTAGGCTAGAATTTGTCGGGAGTCTTGTGAGTCATGACCATTGGTCTGCGAATGGCCAAGACAAGATCGCCGACTTGGAATATTCTCTGTTTGACTTTCTTGTTGAAAGCCCGAGAGATGCGCGCTTGGTAGAGCTCTATGCTTTGTTAAGCTTGTAAACGCTTCTCATCTAATGCTTCTAATTCTTGTAGCCGTCGGCGGTAATTATCGTCCGTCGTTAACCGGTAGGTAAGGGCCACTCGAAATGAAGGGATCTGAGTTTCCAATGGGAGGACTGCCTCGCTTCCGTAAACCAAGGAGAACGGTGTATTTCCTGTAGCCGTCCGAATTATCGTGCGATATGCCCATAAGCATTCGCCAAGCTTTTTATTCCAGTCGTGTTTGTTTGCAGACACGAACTTTTTGAGGAGCTTAATTATGATTTTCTTGAAAGCTTCAGCCAGACCGTTGGCCGATGGGTTATATGGTGTCGAGGCTATGTTCTGAATCCAATTTTTGTCACAGAATCGATAGAAAGCGTGGCTTGCGAACTACGGACCATTGTCGTGAATAATCTTTCGGGGCAGTCCAAAACAGTAGATGACGTAATTTTTTATGAAGCTAATCACGTTCGATGTCTTAACCTCTGCCAACGGAACAGCTTTTGCCCATTTGAAGAAGAAATCGGTGATTACAAGTATGAACCGATGCCCTTTAGACGACGGCGGAGTGATTGGCCAAATGATGTCCATTCCCCATGCTTCGAATGGCCAAGAGGCCACTGTCGGATGCAAGAATTCAGATGGCAAATATATGAAATCTGCATGGATCTGGCAAGCCTTACACTTCTTTGCATAATCAACTGCATCTGTAACCATTGTGGGCCAATAATAACCCATCTGGCGAAGATGATCTTACAATTTCGGGCCAGGTTGGTGAGCCCCACAAGTACCGTCATGAGCTTCACGTAGGGCTTCTTTGGCTCCTGTATTTGATAGGCATTTTAGTAGTAGTCCATCGTAGGATCGTCGATATAACATTTTCGTCTCCGTATCGTAGAAGAATCTGAGGGAGCGTCTTCTGATTGAGGTTGCTTCCTTCACATTCTCTGGCAGAATTTCATAGACCGTAAAGTCGATGAGCGGGCATCTCCAGTCTTGTATGTCGTTGATTATCTGGGCGGAGTAGCTCATACCCAGTTAAAGATTGTTCCTGGGGCAGACCAGCTCATGGCCTATTATGTCGACTAATGAGTATTATTTGGAAGTGCCATCGAAGCGGCGAGACCTGCTAGGGCATCGGTTCTAATATTTTGGAGCCTAGGAACGTGCTCTATAAAGAACCCCTCCAAGGTTGTGATGATGGCAATTGTTGTCTGATAATAGGGAATTAGGTCCTCGTTGTGAACCTCGTATGAACCTCGGATCTGGTTAACAACCAACTGCGAGTCACCATATGCTTCCAGGTACCTGATTCCCACTTTTTTTGTGAGTTGGAGCCCAATGACTAGAGCGTTATATTCGGCTACGTTGTTCGAACAGGGTTCTGTAAGAGAATATGCCAGGTTGACGACTAGTCCAGAGGGAGAAATTAATACCACCCCGACTCCAGCGACGATATCACCTTGTGGCCCCGTTCTTGAAGCACCGTCGAAGAACATTCGCCAGATAGCGTCGTGCGAAGTCATATTCGAGGTGATGACTTCATTAGGAATTTCTTCATAAATTCTGGCTGTTTCTGAGCCTGGATGAGCTGCTAAGAAGTCAGCCAGGGCTTGACCTTTAATAGCCTTCTGCGGAACAAAAACCATGTCGTATGGGGATAATAGTATCGCCCAGGTGGCTAGACGAGAACTGAGTGCGCCTGGCTTGGTCATGAGAACCCTGAGGGGATTAACTCGTGAAACAATATGGATGGTCTGTCCTTATCTTCTCCGTCTGGGATGTGTAATCCCAGTTGGCGAGCTTTTTTCAGTTTTGCTTCTGTATTGGTAATACTTATGATGAAGGTCGTCCAATCCCTGAACTGATCGTCACCCATCCAGAGGTTGATTGCAGGGAGCAGCTTCTTCTGGCAGACTTCAATCAAGGAGCTCTCAGGATTGCCTTGGGGCAATCTCATTGCGGTTTGGCAGAACCGCTCGATATAGTTCCTCGTTAGCTCCCTCTCTCTCTGAACGACGTCCATAAGAGACAAAATCGTTATGTCATGCCCCACTTCGTAAAATCTTTCCAGGAACATGTGTTTGAAGCTGTCAAAAGAGTGGATGAAGTTGTAGGGAAGGTTGCGGTACCAGTCGAATACGATCCCCTCTAATGCTCCGATGAATAATCGTGTAAGGATGGCATCACTATGCGACAAGTGGTCGGTTGTGACTTCAAAGTAAGTCATGTACCGACTAGCAGAGGTCTTTCCATCATAAGAATCGATATGGAATGGTTTGTACCATGGTGGAAAAGGTACGTCTCTCCATGCAACGGGGTATGGCTGCCGTATTCTGAGATCTCGAGAGGAGTCTCGGGCATTGAACATCGCTCGAAGCTCCTGGACTTCCCTCCTTGCCTCATTGGCTTCATCTGCAGCTGAAGGAACGGATGCTGCTAAAGGATCATCACCTAAAGGAGGGGCGGTCGTATTGGAGTCCGTGTTGATTACGGGTCCCGGGCTTGTTTGTCCGGACGTCCTCGCTGGTTGAGTTGGCAAGGCGGCTTTGATCTCGTCTGCGGACTTGACCAAGGACAGGAGCATGGCTTCCAGCACTCCTTGCCGTTGTCGGTCAGAAGGTGCTTCATGATCATCGTCAGCCATAAAGACTGTCCTCACATTGGTAAAGATGGAAGGGATTGTGGCAGAGGTACTCTTAGTATCATACCCTTGTATAGAAAAAATCGTCAAGGAATGTCGGAATATCATCTTCGTCAGACTCGGAAGGGGTGCTACCCCTTTGCAGGAAACCGCATCGTCTTGGTTAGGGTGGTGGCCCTCAGGGAAGTCCAAGTCTGTTGCACAGTTCTGGGGGACCTCACTACCAAAATTTGTCGATTTAGCGACGGCCAGATCCGTCGTTCGTCCGACGGGAATTTGTATTAGCGACCGATCACTGACGGGTCTTGGCCAAAATAATCCGTCGACAATCAGCTCGTCGCTAATAAAGGTCCGTCGCTACGTAGTCGTCAAGCGACGGAATAGCGACGGCTTTTCGACTTCACAATGCGAAGCATGAGCGGCTACTTTCCGATGGACTTTCGTCCATTACAAGTATTAAATACTGAACTGTGTAGACAATAGCGACGTAATGGTCCGTCGGTAAACCGTCGTAATAGCGTATCAGAGTGTATCATTCCGTTGCTATTCTGTCGACCGCCGTCGATAACAAGGGACGGCTTAGCGACGGCTAACGGACGGATTATCCGTCGACCATGTTCTGGAAATGCTTAGCATTTCCAGAACCATGGCGACGGATAAGCCGTCGCTCCTCCGTCGAGCACCGTCGCTAATAAAGGACGGACTAGCGACGGAATATGGATGGATTATCCGTCGACCATGTTCTGGAAATGCTTGCTACTTCCAGAACCATGGCGACGGATAAGTCATCTCCATGCCGTCGAACTATAAACCACCAGATCGTTTTCGACGAATATTCCATCGAACATCCATCGCTACCTGCAAATATTTTCAAATCTCTAGTTAGCGACGGATATGCCGTCGAACAGTAGTCGAAAACAGGAAATATCTGTCGCTAAACGGTCACTAGTCCGTCGCTAAATGAGATTTTTTTGAAAAAAAATTGCAGCACTTCCCCTGTTCGCAAAAATATGCATAAACCAAACCAATATATAATGCACACCAATTATCCAATAATCACATAGACCAAATATATAATGCACACCAATTATCCAAGAATCACATAGACCAAATATGCACGTACGAATTTAATGCACACCAATTATCCAAGAATCATATAGACCAAACCAAATTAATATAAAATAGACATCAATTATCCTGAAGAGTAACATAATATCCATCGTTATAATCCGATCATAGCACAAAATGTTCTAAAATTCCCACAAATATTCCAAAATTCCCACAAATATTCCAAAATTCCAAAACACATAGGAAAATCGACTTTGGCCTCAGTAAAGACCGCAAGTCAGACGATGAATTATCACAGCCAGGGATCATAGTTGCGTTGAGGCATGTACCATTCTATCAGCCACTTTGCATACGAAGGCTAAATCTGGTTGAGGTCTTCTGTAGGGACAGGAGGGTCGGTCCCGATGCTACTACTCTCTGACGGTGGCTCCTCCTTAACTTCAACCTTGGGAGCAATCTCTTTTCTGATGGTCATCAGTTCTTCCTTGACCTCGACCTTTGGTAACACCTCCTCCTTAACAGTCACCGGCTCTTGTTTGACGGCGGAAACTTCCTCCGTGTCGACCTCCAAGGGTTTCTTGCCTCGGCCCCTTCCTCGACTAGCAGCACCACCTCGGCGAGTCCTAGGAGCCATATCTCTTACAACAGAAATTTTTATATAGGGTAAAGAAATTTACTCAAATTATAAAAGTTGTGACGTTGGTTTTTTGCGTTCATCATCATTAGAGGGAGCAGTACTGGAAAAGTTGTGACGTTGGTAGCATAAGAGAGTAAAAATCTGTATCACAAGACTAACAGAATTACTATATAATTATGTACTCACCAATAACCGGATGTAACTGGAGTCGTTGGGCCTATCGTACAGTAATTGGTGGATCCGCTGGTATAGGCCGGATGTACTTAGTATCTAGTGTATCAGATTAGTATCAGTCTATCGGTTTGGTATAGGACGTATCATATTGGTATTGACCTTAACAAATTGGTATCGTCCTATATCCGATATGTACATGTATCGGCCGTATAGCTAGGATTCATATTGGCCTTATCGATTTGGTATCGGTCATATCCGATAGGTATCGGCCGTGTTGGATTAGTATAGACCATTTCGGATTAGTATCGTGAAAGGTTTAGTAACAACTGTACTTGGATGTTCTGTAACTGGCCAGCTACGCTCTCGTGACTCTCTTGCAATGGTAAGCTAGCTCTAGAAGAGAGAAATCCAAGTACAGTTGTTACTAAACCTTCCACGATACTAATCCAAAATGGTCTATACTAATCCAACACGGCCGATACCTATCGGATATGACCGATACCAAATCAATAAGGCCAATATAAATCTTAGCTATACGGCTGATACATATCGGATAGGACGATACCAATTCGCTAAGACCAATACCAACCGATACGGCCCATACCAAAACGATAGATCGATACTAATCCGAAACGGTCAATACTTATAAGTACCTACGGTCCAGGAGGTTGATCCGCTAGTACATCCATGTACGATCAACGAAGTAACGATCCATTTCAATTTGGATGTAAAAATCTGTATCGTAAGACAAACTAAACATAATCAGTTCTATTTCACATGCTTAATTACCAAGTATGGGAACGAATGGCTCAGAACACAACCCAAAATTCATTCTAGCATATATTAGTGTGAATCATCTATGTTCTGTACATATGATGTAGTATATGTTCTTATCGTATCTAGTATCTGAAGAATGTAACATAATCAAGATGAACTCACATAATGTAATACTAAGACATCATCTACTACTATATAAGATATAGTGATAGGTTGCCATATCATCATTGCCGAGGGATGAGGGTCGGAGGACAAATACCGCTCAAATGAGCCAAAGGCATGCAGCCACTTCCCTCCATCCATTCACCCTCTCCCTCTCTCATGCTATCAACGTCACAACTTTTCCACCTCAAGTTCTGATCAAGCATCTTCCTTCTCCTCTCCTCCAACATGGCTCTGGACCCATCTGCTCCTACCTACTTTCCTTCTTCTTATTTGACTCTCTCAGCCACATATGATATCCACCTCAAGTGTAGAGTCGGGGAAGAAGAAGTGGGCAGGAAGAGGAGGGGGAAGCAGCACAGCCGGCGGCATGACCCGGAAGAAGTACAAAGGTTTTCTTCAACATCCGTAGGAGAACTATAAGGATATATCTTTTCACAATATATTACCTTGTCAAAGACCCTTAATGTGACAACCATGTTACCGCGGTGTCGGAAGACTAACATGTCATAATTTTCTAAGCCGTGTGTTTTGACATAATCCTCCAAACTCTTTTCTGCTATGTAGTAATGCAAGATTACTACATATGAGGAAAGAGTTGGGAGGATTATGTCAAAACACACGGCTTAAAAAATTAAGACATGTTAGTCTTCCGACACCGCGGTAATATGATATTCACATTAAGGGTCTTTGACAAGGTGACATGTTGTAAAAAGACATATCCTTATAGTTCTCCTACGGATGTTGAAGAAAACATATGTACTTCCTCCGGGTCATGCCGTCGGCTGTGCTGCTTCCTCCTCCTCTTCCTGTCCACTTCTTCTTCCCCGTCTCAACACTTGAGGTGGATATCATATGTGGCTGATAGAGTCAAATAAGAAGAAGGAAATTAGGGAGGAGCAGATGGGTCCAGAGCCATGGTGGAGGAGAGGAGAAGGAAGATGCTTGATCAAAACGGATGGCTCAGAACATAATCCAAAATTCATTCTAGCATACATTAGTGTGAATCATCTATGTTCTGTACATATGGTGTAGTATATGTTCTTATCGTATCTAGTATCTGAAGGATATAACAGAATCAAGATGAACTCACATAATATAATACTAAAACATCATCTACTACTATATAAGATATAGTGATAGGTTATCGTATCATCATTGCCGAGGGATGAGGGTCGGAGGACAGTCAACTTTATCTACGGCTACATAGTTTCTGCCTCGCCAGTCGAATGGCTGCAGGGACTATGTCCTGATCACCATGTCGTACCGTAGATTAATGCAAATGGAGCTGGAAATATCTGTCGCTAACCGGTCACTAGTCCGTCGCTAACTGAGATTTTTTGGAAAAAAAATTACAGCACTTTTCCTGTTCACAAAAATATGCATAAATCAAACCAATATATAATGCACACCAATTATCCAACAATCACATAGACCAAATATATAATGCATACCAATTATCCAAGAATCACATAGACCAAATATGTACATACGAATTTAATGCACACCAATTATCCAAGAATCATATAGACCAAACCAAATTAATATAAAATAGACATCAATTATCCTGAAGAGTAACCTAATATCCGTCGTTATAATTCGATGTATCTCCAAGTGTGAGAACGGATGGCTCAGAACACAACCCAAGATTCATTCTAGCATACATTAGTGAGAATCATCTATGTTCTGTACAAATGGTATAGTATATATTCTTATCGTATCTAGTATCTGAAGAATGTAACAGAATCAAGATGAACTCACATAATGTAATACTAAAACATCATCTACTACTATATAAGATATAGTGATAGGTTGTCGTATCATCATTGCCGAGGGATGAGGGTCGGAGGACAGTCAACTTTATCTACGGCTACATAGTTTCTGTCTCGCCAGTCGAATGGCTGCAGGGACTATGTCCTGATCACCATGTCGTACCGTAGATTAATGCAAATGGAGCTGGAGCCAAAATACAGAAACCAAAATACAAAATACAGAATCAAATCCCTGGGTTCGCCAAAAATACAAAACACAGTTCTAATTCATATGTATTTTAAGTGTGAGAACGGATGGCTCAGAACACAACCCAACCGGAGAGGATACACTGAGAGATCCATCTGAGTAGGACGTATACTCTGAGAGGTCACCTTTACAAGAATGATATCAGTAGTGGGATTGAGTGTTGGAGGAGATATTATCAGAGTATATATCCTACTCAGATGGGTCTCTCACTGTTACTATTTTTTTCTGACAGCATGGTGGATGTGCTCCGTCAACAGATTCTTGCTCCGAGCCAAAACTTTGCCCCGGAGCTCAAGTGGACATCCTTCGTGTAGATTGTAGAGCTCGAGTAAGAGGTTCCTGACAGTATGGTGATCTCCTTTGTTAAAGTATACGTGCTCGTCCCACAACCAATGTGGGATGAGCACGGATACTTTGACAAAGGAGACCACCATGCTGTCAGGAACCTCTCCCAAATCCTATATTCACAATTACTAATCCAAACACCACCAAACTAATGGATAACACCCAATATGGATAACACATTATTTAGCGAATATATAAACTCAGATGAATTTGAGAAGCAAAGTCCCCCGTCGCCCCCGACCAAAGCCCGTCGCCCCAAGCCCGCCGCCCAGCCCCCGACGCCCCCGCCCCAAGCCCGCCGCCCAGCCCCCGATGCCCCCGCACCAAGCCAGCCGCCCAGCCCCCGACGCCCCCTCCCCAAGCCCGCCGCCCAGCCCACGACGCCCCCGCCCCAAGCCCGCCGTCCCGCCCCCGACCAAAGCCCGCCGCCCCAAGCCCGTCGCCCAGCCTCCGACGCCCCCGCCCCAAGCCCGCCGCCCAGCCCCCGACGCCCCCGCCCCAAGCCAGCCGCCCAGCCCCCGACGCCCCTGCCCCATGCCCGCCGCCCAGCCCCCGACGTCCCCGCCCCAAGCCCGCCGCCCAGCCCCCGACGCCCCCGCCCCAAGCCTGTCGCCCTTGCTGTCCCTACGATACCGCGAGAGAGAGAGAGAGAGAGAGATCGAGAGAGAGAGAGAGGGGATTACCTTCGGAGAGAGAGATGAGAGGACACCGACGCCGATCACCGAAGCCGCGGGTGAGAGAGAGAGAAAGGGAGGAGAGAGAGTAAATTTGGGGGGAATGTAAAAAGTTTTCCCCGCCGTTTTATTTTAAGTCTGGAACATATATTTTGCGACGGACTAGCAACCAACTTTAGTCCGTCGTCCGTTAGTCGCTATATTTGATACTTGCCGACTGAATATCCATCGCAACATCGTCGACGAATTGTACCGCCAATTTTCTACACAATTACCCCAAATAATCGACTGCATAGCGACGGCGGACTATCCGTCGCTATATCTCCGACGCCCTAGCGACGGATGTGCGACCTTTCTTCCCCCTAAAAGTAAAATAAAAAATGTAACGGCTTGTCGTCGGTAATCCGTCGGCTAGCTGCCACAAAACCGTCGCGAAAGCCGACGAAAAATTTCTGTCGCTAATATTCGGGCACTAATTTACTGTATTTTGGTAGTGCATCTACCCCTTGCATGTGCTCTTGGTACACCAGATTATCGCATACATTGAGGGGACTGCTACCCCCACCTTTATCTACTCTCAAGGAGGCCGAAGGTACACCCCCGAGTGCCGGAAGCTTATTTTTGGATCGAGTGCCTAAATAGATACCCCCTGTGGTTGTCGATGGGAACCCCCCAGATGAGGGTCTCCTTGCAGTACTGGCCGAGATGGCCAGGCTGGAAGAGCCTGTCTTCTTTCCACCCTTGCCAGAAGGAACCTTTTGAGTCGAATTATAGGAGGCGATAGGAAACTCCTCGTCCCTGGCATTTGCTCAAGTATCTTGAGTTGTTGTCGGACAGGTACCGGCTACTGCAGTCGCTGAAAAACTGACTGTCGATCTTCAGGTGCTGCTGATTTATCGCAGCAGCAGTGGATGATGACTTAGGTGCAACGATGCCCCGAGAGGGACTCACTGCATGCCGACGCTGCCCTCTTGCGTTTGTGAGTAATCACATCACGTAAGTCGGTAGGAGGCTGCTCTACCTTTGTACCAAACTTGTGAACTCGGGTATCCCGAGC
Organism: Iris pallida; assembly: GCA_029216955.1. Taxonomy (NCBI): domain Eukaryota; kingdom Viridiplantae; phylum Streptophyta; class Magnoliopsida; order Asparagales; family Iridaceae; genus Iris; species Iris pallida. Next base: position 14,884,208 of record JANAVB010028820.1, read on the forward strand.
GCACGGGTGCTTAGGTATCATGTTTGCTCCCTGATCCGTGGCTAGTAAAAGCTCTTGCTCTAGATCTTTAGAGGGAGACTTTAAAGACCCATCATGTCTGTTAGCCCTGGGGGACTGGACGCGAGTGGTTCTGTACAACTTTTCGTCAGGAGCCCGTGTAACAGTCAACGGGGCCCGCTGACAGTCAGCAACTTAGGCAGTTGACTGGGCTGGTTGGGCCCGTACTGCCCTACTTTTTTGACTTAGCACCTAAAGGTGCATAGTAAAAAGAGTCCAGATTGATACATCCCGCATCCTCAGTAGGCCGCATGGCATCGGGCCCGCATGAGAGGCAGTCGAACACAGAGCTTCTGACAGGGCCGCATGAGATGTCTTGTCTGATGCCAGGATTGGTCGTCGCATGGACCATCTTCTTGCGGCTAGAGATAGCTGTCGCATGGATCATCTTTCTGTGGCCAGAGTTGGCTGTCGTATGAGTTGTCTGCCTGCGTCCGGAGTTGGCTGTTGCATGGACAGACTGCCCATCTCCTCTCTGCGGCCTCTTCTTTGTCCGCATGGATTTCCCTTGTGCCTCCAAAAACTCAGCATCGTAGTATTTTCCTCTGCTGGATTTGGGGACAGAGGGGACCTCTGCGGTCGAAAACAAAGCCACAGGAGAGTTCTGGTCACCGTATTAGGCTACAGAAGGAGCTTCTTCGAGAACTTGGTCGGGGGCAACAGTTTTGCGCACCGATGCCTTGCGAGTCCTCTTTGGGTTGGCTCGCTTCTGAGACGGGCTGACGCTCCCTTCAGAGAGCAATTCTTCGAAGGCTTGTTGGTTAAAATGAACCACAAACATCTGTTGTGTAGAGCCGAGCTTAGACGCATCAGATTGCGTCACCAACTTCTCATCGGAAGAGAAGGGTGTCCCCAGCAGAGTTGCTATCGTGTTTGCTATAAAAAAATTAAAAATAGGTATTACAGAACACTGAAATTGATTGCAAACTCGCTTGTACAAAGAAGAGCCTAGAAAGAAATCCTAGGAAACAATCTAAGTACAATTGTTTAGTTTTAATTCTGGAGGGTGATGGTGGAGGCTCGGGAAAGTGCTATCAACTCTGCCTTACTCTGTGGACTATCTGATGCAGTCTCTAGCTCGTAAAAAAATTGTTTTTTCTTGAAGGTTGCCAGCCTTTTGTAGGGAAGGGGCACCCTGCTATTTATAATAGAATGTATATTGGGCCGTATAGACAGCCCGTGGCCACGTGGCTGATTAGCACGCGAAGACCCGCTCTTTGGCTGCCATATGTCGATTTGTTGGGATTTTGTTGCAACAAATCTTGGTAGTTGGGGACTTGGTCAGATTGCCACGTGTCCTGTTGTGGGAAGCTGCATAGTTTTCTCAGTCTTCGATCTATATTTTGGTCGCATAAAGCTCATGCGGCTTGGATCATAGTTACTCTTGGCTGCATAAAGTTTGGAGATTTTGGGGCCGCATAAGTCTGAGCCGCATAAGGTTCATGTGGCTTAGATAACACCTTCTGGCTGCATGAAAACGTATGAACCCTACTTTTGGGCGACGTCTCACGTCTTATCTTCTTCTTTTTGTCGAAGTGTCCGAACTGTCATTTTTGTCAGTTTTGTCAGGACTTGTCAGCTTTATCAGTCGGACTGCTCCTCTTGGCTGCATATCTTTCTTCTGCAGCTGTTTATCGACGGGCCGTATATGTCATTGAATCAGTCATGCGACTTTCCTTCATGCGGACCTGTTTGGCCCAAAGTACCTATGCGACAATTTGTAATCTGCATGAACCCCATATTTTTCATGCTTTTATACATCTGAGAAGGTTATGGTGGCGGACCAGACATAAGCTGAAGTACTGGAGACAGGAACGGTGGTACTGAACCTGACTTCGGAGAAGTCGTTGACGCTTCAAGATGTGAAGCATGTACCGGTGATAGCCAAGACCCTGGTCTCTGGAAGTCTGCTATGTAACACAGGCGTGAGGATGGACGTCAATGTTGGGCAGATAGTGATGTCCTACAAAGGAACATACTTCGGAAAAGCTTATTGTACCGAAGGGATATTCAAACTTCAACTTGTAACTCCTGCAAAAATGATTAATACAGTTTCTTCTTCTGGTTATTCTCTTGAGTTATGGCACAATAGACTAGGACATGTTCATTGTAAAAGATTAAACAAATATCTAGTCTAGGGGTTATCTCCAAATATGGGGGTAAGGAGGTGGAGAAGTGTGAGGTTTATGTACAGACAAAGATCACTAGAAAATCGTTCAAACGGATAAATTGAAGTACAGATATTCTGGAGTTGGTACACTCATATATCTGTGACTTCAAACAGTTCTCCATGTAACTACCTCGATTCGAAATTTATACTTTTGAAAATTTTTGAGTTATAAATTATTTTCCTTAATTTAAAATCTCATTTTGAATTTAATATTGAAATTTTATGAACTAATATATTCATTTCTCTAAAAGTATTTATCTAGATTTAAATCAAGTTGCTATTGGGTTTGGACTGATCTAAATTGGTCCGGACGATATTGGACTATTGCTTAAATTCATTGATAAGAGCCCTATTGTATTAATTATTAGTTAACAAGTAGTTTGTAGTTAGTTATTAATTTTTGTTTTAGTTAGCAACTAATTGTCAATCTGTTGGTTGGTTTCAACCGAATTAGTTACAGCCTTAATCTTTTGTCCTTAGATCTTATAGAAATTACGGAGAGTGCCACTGTAGGAGCGTAAAAAGTACTTCATGGAATGAGTCAAAGAGATAGAAGCATTCCACTCAATATGATCTATTGTTACAGGCTAATCGCTTTACGCCAGGGTCAGGCCAATGATTTTATGCCAGGGTCAGGCCAATGGTTTTACGCCTAAGACAGGCTATCCACTTTACGCTGGGCAAAGCTGTCGAGTCTTGCATTTAATGCAAAGTCTGACATGAAGATTTAATGATGGCATATATCACAGAATTCGAAGGGATTTGTTTTACACAGAGACCAATGTTGTCGTTTAGTATGTGGACTGAGCTATTTTACGCTCACAGTATGACTTCTTTTACGTATGGAGACTGTATGAGTTTTTACGCTCAAAAGTTGACGTGTGCATAAAGTTTATTTGGGCTACTTTACGCTCAAGGTTGTTTAACAACCACTTTACGCGGAAAGTCCATGTCAGGGCTATTTTACGCCTAGTATACTACTTTACGCTCAAAGTATTTTGGGTTGTTTTTACGCCCTATTCTTCTTCACCAATTTGGAACGTGGTTTGCCTACATGGCTTTCATGCCACACATCTCGAAGAACGTGTGTACGTGCATCCTATTCTTATTGAAATGATGGGACACGTGTCAACGTATGCAGAGGGTGACTTCGGTCATGGGTTGCAGTTATTAGCGTAAAGACGGAACTTTTGCTGAATTTTTACGCACAAGAAGCCAAGTCTATAAATAGACTTATTTTTCTCATATAAAGACACACAGAGAGAGAGAGAGGAGAGAATACATAGAGATCAGAGCCCAGAGACTTTGATTTTTCGGAGCATTCTTCTTCAACTTTTCTTCCAGAACAGAGTGAAGCAAAGCAGAAAAGCATTCGGCCTCGCCATCAGTGCCCAAGTGCGTCGATACCTTTCTGTTGACTTAGTTCTTCCAACTGTTCATCTTCTAGTAGTGATCTTCATCATCATCGTATGGTCCAAGGAACAAAGTGATCATTTACAGATCAGACTTCCGTAGCAATACTTTCCAGAATCAAATTTGTACTTCTTGTACTTTTTCTCGTTTTATTTTCAAAATCCGATTTCCAGGCATTTTGTTAAGTGAAACAAAAATGGCGACTCTGCTGGAGAAGACCTTCTCCTCTGACGAGGAGGCAATTGCTCAATACGATGATGTGTCGATTGGATCGACAAAGAAGACTATGGTTGTACACTTCGACCAGACTGCTTATGAATGCTCCGAACTGGGGGTGGTTCTCGCTGCTCCAATGTTCAAAAATCTCGCAAAGCACGAAAAGTTTGGATTCCTAAATCCAAAATAGCTTCTGATCTCTCTGTTGCTTCTGATGGCAAGGGAATTCTTCCCACTCCTGTCGTAGGGGCTCCCGTTCGTAACGAGGCAGTCCTTACTTCAGCGTTGCACTCTAAGTGTGGCAAGTTATCTCCCGTCTGTGACGGTGAAGATAATCAGGTTTCACGCCCAGTAGGTAAAAACCAAATTTTACGCTCAGTGCATAAGAACAAGTCTCCCATTTGTAATGAGGCAGACTCTAATACTTGTGCTTCTAAGTGTAAAAATAAGTCTCCCGTCTGTGATGTGGTAGACACACAAAAATTAAGCTCTTTGCATAAAGGAAAATCTTCCGTCTGTGACGTGGTAGATAATTAATTTTTATGCTCTACGCGTAAAGGTAAGTCTCCTGTCTGTGACAGTGTAGATAAAATTCGCAACGATGTTTTTACATCTAATATGAATGTACCTAAATGCATACAGCATAAAAATGTTGTTGGTAAAGCTTCAGTTCTACACCAACAGCCTTCTTATACTGCTCTACGCAAAGTACCAAACCTACAAATCACATGCAATGAAAATGGAGTCCTTCGTGCTCAAAAATCTCAAGATTTGCGCACACAACTCCAAACGCGTAGAAATGTACAGTTTGGTTCTGCGAATGCAGCCAGTAATCTTCTTTATACACAAGGGACTAAACATTTTGCTACCCCAAATGTAATAAAGAAGACTACTCCTTCTACTCCTTCTGATTTACGTGAATTGCTAATGCAAAAGCGTAAAAATAGACAATCTCTCGTGATACTCCCCCAAGAAAATCATCACTATGAGTGTCACCAGATTGTGATCAAATGTTGTTGCTCAGCTTCCAGACGGTCAGTTTTTGATCGATTGAATTTTAATGTGCCCCAACAACAAGCTGATGAGTTGTCATATGCATCAGTCAACATGGCATCTCACACCAACAGAGGACGACGTCCTAGACGGAACACGTCCCAAACCCCAGGTCAACAACAATTCAACAGACTTCTTGATTCTTTTGAAGGAGTATATCAGAATACTCGATCAAGAAGACAAAGACAATTACAGACTTTTGATTCTGAAGCTGGGGGTACTTAATCTCTTGAGTCCGAAACTGATAGTGTTGATTCATACTTCTATACTAATCCTTCTGTATCTTCAAGAGAGGTTGAATCCTACGCTATTGGAGATGAACCAGAGACGTCATATGTTAATACAGAACAACGTCTCACTGCCGTTGAACAATCATTGAAAGACATGCTTAACATGATGTAAAGCATGCACCAGATCATAACGGCTCAGCAAACTGCTCAACCAGCAATTATAACACCGGTTCAAGTAGCAGCACCAACTCAAGATAGCCAAGGGGTTGATATACCTTTGAATATCCAAGAGCCTGCTGTTAACCAAAATTCTGTATCTCCAGATCCCATCATTCCAGAAGATGTACCATCTCCGGTGGGGATTACGATACAACCAACAACTTTTCAATCAAATGTGCTTCCACAAACCAGCGAAGCCATTCAAGCAGTGCGTGAGCTCAAAGCACAGTTTGAAGTTTTGAAGCAAAAGGATCAACTCCAGAGGTTAGGGATTAAGCAACCTTATCCTCCTTATTAGAATGATGTACCCTTTCTACCGAAATTCAAGCCATAGTCAATGGTATTGTTTGATGGAAAGGCTTCTCCTAGTCAGTATATCAATTACTTTGATATTATGACTGTACATTTGCAGAAAAATGATGCTCTTCTTACTCGAGTATTCATTGGGTGCTTGACGGGTTCAGCTTACGACTGGTATCGTAGTTTACCCGACAATTGCATTTCATCTTTTGACGAATTTAAAGTAATATTTCTCTCCCATTTCTATGAAGGAGGTATGGATATGAACATGTCCTCCTTAATAGAAATTAAGCAAAAGAAGAAAGAAGATACTCGAACGTTCATTGAATGTAAAGATGTCCCCTGGTATGCCAGATTCAGCGCTAATTGATACATGCAAGATGAATCTGCGACCATCCATCGCTGTCTTCACGGGTTCCCAATTCACAGATTGGGCTTCGTTTATCATAGCAGCAGTTTCTGCCGAGACCAATGGTAGGTTGGCTCGTGAACATGGGATGATTTTCGCCTCTGAGGATAAAGGAAAGAAAAGTAATCCTGGTTATAATTCCGGCAATCGTAATATGAAAGGAAAATACACTCTTATGGTCAATCTTTCCAAGAATAAAATGACGCCGAATAATCAAGAATCTTCCAGGCCAAAAGAAGAATACTTTTTTGACGAAAGTGATATCCCGGGGATATTCCAATGTCTGGTGAAGAGTGGCAAACTCCAGATTTCGGAGCCAAAGAGGCCTAATGAGGTGAATCTGACTGACAATTCCAAATATTGTATCTATCATAGATACATTAATCATCCTACCAGTGCTTGCTATATTTTGAAGAAGAAAATCCAAGAGCTGAAAAATGGTGGTGCTATTGCTTTAACCAATGATGACCATACGGTTACAACCAATATAGTTTCTCTTCAATTTGGAGATTTTCCTCCACAACAAGTACCAGATGGAATTGTCCCAATTTCGAAGGCGACGATGAAGATTGTGAATATCCTGCCTGCCAGGGAGGAAAATAAAGGATTGTTGCCTCTTACATTAAAGAATGGTAAAATTATGTGGGTACATCCTGACCTAGTACCTGAAATGGAAGATGAAGGTAAAACTTCAAAATCCAAGAAAGGTAAGAAAGTCAAAACCTGTAACATAATTTCTCATATTATTCCAGATCCTGATGATTTGGATCATCTATGGGATGGCATTCCTTTGGAAGATAGACTGAGAGGATTGAACATATATCCTCCAAGTCTGGCTCCTCTTGCCAAGCTCAAGCTTACTCATCAGCAGTGGCTAGCCATGAATAGTGTTCCCTTATACAGGGCACAACAAGTCTTTGCTGCTTATGAAAAAGCTCCTACAGGGATTTTTCCTCGTATCTCGAATACTTTTCCTCCCGTAGCTACAGAGATGTTTATTCCTCATTCTCCTGTAGCTACAGAGATCTCTTCTTCTTCCTCTATGGAACCACATGTTGAAAGTCCACTGCCTACTCACTTGTACAGTCAGCAATCTGTCCTTCTCATGAAGAAGATGGGTTATGACTTTCAAAAGGCAGAAGGTTTGAATTATGATAAAGAAATACGACTTTCTTTACAAATTCAAAATCAAAAATCCACTGTTGGATTGGATTCTGAGGTTCCTCATAACAATTCTCATAAGAAGAAGGCTAAGGAAAGGAAGATTAAATCCTGCAATATGGTACTTCCTTCTTCTGAGTCTGAAGAAGAAACTTTTGCTGGTACAAGATCTGGAAAAGAGTACCACAAAGATTATGAGGGATCCTTCAAAGAAGCTGAGAATGTTGAAACACCATCAACTCAACCGTCTCTTGCTCCTACTGTGGTTGAAAAGGGAAAACAAAAAGCGGTACGCTTCGACATCCCGTTGAAGTCTACTTCCAGTCAGGGGGGTGGCGATGAAACCCTATAAATTTGATATTCTAGCCCAGTTAGCTAATACTCTGGCTAGATTATCTATCTTCGAGTTGCTTCGCCTTTCTAAAGAAAGTTGCGAAACTTTGAGTGAAGCTTTGCTGCAAGCTGACTCCTGCTTAGCTCAACTCAAGACTTCTGACAATATACCAGTATCATGCCCACAATGTCATAGTGTGATGGAAGCGATTCCCAACATCACCTTTATACAAGAAGATATGCTGTTGAAGCATAACAAGCATGACAGGCCTTTGTGCTACACTGGGTATATTGAATCCATTGAAGTTGACAGAATTTATATTGATCTTGGGTCTTCCATTAGCATATTTCTTCAAAGTATGCTAAGACCATTGAGGATTCCTACTAGTGATCTAACTTACACTAGTACTACGATAGTTGGCTTCAACTCTGGAAAGAGCAAACCACTGGGGAAGATTCGTCTCAAGATTCAGATTGGTGATCTTCGAACCATGGCAACATTCTATGTTATTAACTCAGATGTATCCTACAATATTCTTCTTGGAAGACCATGGTTACATGAGCATAACATCGTGCCTTCAACTCTCCACTAATGCTTCAAGTACGTAGATTCCCAAGGGGTTGTAAAGACTGAGTTTGCTGATATCAATCCTTTCAAGAGTGTCGAAGCCTATTTTTCTGATTCAAGGCTTTACAAACAAGAATATGTGAAAGAGATATCAGATATGGCTGAAGATCAATCATCTGCTGAAGATCAGTCTATTAATGAAGATCTGCTAGAAGAGCAATCTTTGAATATCAAAGTCAAAGGGCGAATCCAACCCCAACCTGTCAACAATCAACCTTTGATGATCTACTCAAGCTTCATCTGAGGAATCAGTGAATGTTCCTACTAAAAGCCAAGTTCAACCTCTTGTGATCAGGGTCAAAGGGCGTATATTTCGTATGAATGATCCAGAATCTCTATTGATTGTCAATCTTGGCAAATCTACGCAGAAGACGGATGATAGTCCATTAGTGATTAATCCAAAGCGTAGCAGTCAAATTATAAATAATGTAAATATTGATCATTCTGTACTTTTTGATATCAATGAAGATTTCTTTTTCGAGTATATGGCTGTCAAATTTATTGAAAGAATGACTTTATCTTCTGATAATCAAAGTCATCAATATAAAGACGACATAGACATAGAGGAAACCTTATACATTGACAATAAGAAAAATTCTTTTTCTCCTCATGTCGATGTTGGACCTTATGCTCAAAGGTTTCTAACATCTTCTCCCTATCTTCTTCCTGTAGCCGCTTCATCGCAAGCTTGTGTAACTTATAGACGTCACAAAGAATCTTATTTCGTGGTTCCGTCTGATAAGAAAAACAAGCGCCAAATTGTGTTTGGCCTGACTAGAAATATCCCTGTTGCTCAGACAGATGATTTGGGAGATAAAGATAAAGGAAGAATCAGAATTGACAGATATAGTCAACAATCTCTCAAGATTATCCAGAACATGGGATATGATTTGAAGACTATGCAAGGTCTCAATCAAGGCAAAGGTAGACGACTACCATTATGTGGTGATCCGTTTTACCAGAAAACTCGTCATGGATTGGGATATGATCCGTCCTACATATTTAATGACGATATACAAGAAGAATTCTCTTCTAGCTCTTCACAATCATCAGATTCGGAAGAAATCCAATTTATCGAATCTAATACATCTCACCCCTCATATGTTAAAGGAGACTATTATGATGAATCTGAACAAATATTTTCAGCTTACATGGTTCAAATTGATGGTGAATCCGAGCCGTTTGAGAATGATCCTTGGGCCATGTTGGTTCATTCATTTCTTTCATCAATATTGGCATATATCCTCAATGACATCTGTCCTTTTATTCCCCAGCTACCAAGGTTTGGTTAAGCTGATTACTTGTCTCCTTGGAGAGAAATTTTAATCTTCTATCTTACCAGTTGATTAAAAAGTTGGATTTATTATTTATTACGTTCTTATAACCTCTGAATAAATATTAAATTTGTTTGTATTTCCTATCTATCATGTCCATTTGACCTCTGCATAGATATTAATCTACTTTTCTTCGAGTTCTTACATGCTGTCATGTCCATATTACCTCTGATAGTATTGCATACTTTAAAAACAGAAAATAAGATTTGATTATCTATCATGTCCATATTACCTCTGGATAGATACAAACTATTGAGTTTAAAAGACTTATCATGTTCATATAACCTCTGATAAGTATTTTCTGTCTCACACCTATTGTTTATTCTAAATAAATGATAGGATCACAAAATAAATATTTCATTCATTTCTTGTGAAAACATTACAAAAATGAATAAGATAAAAGATGACAAGGAGCTCTTCTAAGGTGGAGCAGAAACATCTTGAAGCAACTTCTGTAGTTCTTCTAGTCGCTTATCACGAGAACTCATAACTTTTTTAGTAGCTTCAGCACGTCGAGCTTCAGGAGTACAAATATGTGAAAGTCCAGCGAAGCTGATTATCAGATTGTCATTGGCTTCATCAAGGGTTCTGATAGTTGATTCAGCCCCGAAGGCTTGTTCTTCTAAAATGGAGCTTTGAGTGAGGTGCAGATTTCGAGCGTATTCCTGGATATAGATTTCTATACTAGGACTTGTATTTGAGTTTTCCTATATTTTTTTTGTTATGGTATCCCAAGAGTCGGATACTCGCGTGATATGGTGTTTTAGAATCGGACTAATGAGATATACAATCTAATAAGTTTTCCTAGATTTATGTGCAATCTAGTCAGTGTGTGGACCAACCTAGACTTGTAGAGACCCCTTGACGATCATGCCAGAGAACCCGAACTAGGATCGATTTAGAATGGATCACCAAAAATCTTGTATCATGAACTTTTTCACCCTGACAATATAACACTAGTACATACTGTCACGCCCCGATTCCGTAGAATCGATACTCGTCCCCCGGATGTGATGCCGTGCGAACCTAAATTGCACTCTCACAAGGCATAGTCATAAGGTTATCCGAAACACAACAATAAGAGAATGCACAGAGTAAAATTGAACACACATTATAAAGAAGGAAACTTAAGCTTTATTGATAATAAACATCATTTTACAGACTCGATACAAGGGCGCCGTGCGGACTTTTTACAAACTGACTCCATTATAAAATAAACGTCGATAAGATAGCCATTTCATACATTTCATCCATTGATTACAACCAGCATTACAAAACCACCTGGGATGGTGGAAAGTCGCTCCATCTGTCTTCTGATCTTCAACAGCGGAGTCTTCAAAAGAGATTGGATCCAAGCTTCGACCACACGAACGAAGCTTCAAAACACACGAGCGTTGCCTCCCTTCACACGGTACGCTCCTCCCGATTTATCGTACCTGTAGAGAGAACGAGGATCTGTACAATCAACATGTACTGACGAGTGGCTAATTAATTTCCAGGCTCTTATTTGGTTCAAGAATTTAGATAAAAATCATATGACTTGCTTTTAGTGATCTTTCTAGCCATCCTAGACATTTTCATACAAAGCATTTTGACGAAACATAAACCAAGCAAGTTACACCAGAATTTCCCTCGGCAGAGCGCGCCGTGCAACATAAAACTTACCATCACCTTTCCTGTTAGTTGATAATAATTTATATTAAGTGTTTGATATGGAGGTCACTGGCATTAACTAGCCATCCTGGACATAGCCTGGTAAACGGGACCCTTGCAACGCAAGTAGCAAGCTCCGATGCAAGTCCCCGTATTACCGATTGCCTATTACCTAGCTCGGCTATAACCTGTTTCTTTCTAGGCTGAGTCGGTCCCGTGGCCTCGGGTTACCGCTTAAAGAAACCATCGTACTCGTCGACAAGTTGTCCATGACCATGATATGTTAACAAGGTATATTTAGGTTATCGTTGGGGCTTGTTATGTAATCGATCCATTTACTTGGTTGTTTTGCAGGCCTAAAATAATTCTATTTATTTTTCTACACATTTCATCCTTTCTCTTCTATAACATAGGACTTGTATTTTTTAAGCGAATCATTCAAATTCGATATTATTACCCGAGTTCTCATTTTGAAATAGAGGGTCGAGACGAAGGAGGTCAGCCACTCACCTTAAGTTTTTGCTTGAGGCGAGAGGCTTGTTGGCCGCACTAGATGTCGCCTACGCAATTACCTAAAATCGCACAAGCAATCGATTTGAATAGTGTATTATGCAAGAAGTTCTATAGGAAATACGAGTTCGAAATGTAATCCATAAAAACCATCAAAAACATTCACGAAAACGCATTCGGAAAATCAAAGCCAAAACTAACGCAAGCGGTGTGAAAAATAGAGCAACGGGAGGTCTCTCTCGACTCAGCCACAGAGTCAATCCTTGAGGTGCTACCCACTGAATATGGGACTTGGTTCTGAAGAAGCCATTCCATAACGTGTAATGGATCTTAATTCAACTGTTTCCGTTCGATCGATTCGGCCGATTCCGACCTATCGGTCCCGACCGAATCGATAGCGATAGTGTTCTTTTCTTGCGTACCCTATGGACAAAAACGGGGCACGATGTAGGGATAGGACACTACACCATAAGTAACTAAGAAAAAGTTTTGTCCTCAAAACTTAAGAACAGAACCTACCTCTATAAAAATAATGAAGGAAACTTTTCCTTCATCTCTGACTCGAGTTCCCATGTCGACTCTTCCGTCGCATGGTTCCTCCAGAGTACGCGAATAAGAGGGATCACTCGATTTTACAGCAGCTTATCCTTGCGTTCTAAGATTTAAACTGGCTCTTCAATGTAGGATAAGTCGGACTTCAGCTCTAGCTGGCCAAAATCTACCACGTGGCTAGGGTCGTGTACGTACTTCCACAACTGAGAGACGTGGAAGACAATGTACACAGCTTCAAGCGCCGGTGGTAGGGCAATTCTATAGGCCACTGGGGCAACCCGCTCGAGTATTTTGAACGGCCCAACGAATCTCGGGCTCAACTTTTCCTTCGCGCCGAACCGAGTAACTCCTCGCATGGGCGACACCTTCAGAAACACGTGAAGTGGTCTTCAATGGGTGTCGGCATAGCTCTTCTGCCGACTCTGTGCAATCTTCCGTCTTTCCTAAATTATCTTGACCTTTTCCACAGTCTGTTCCACCAGCTCTGGGCCGAGTATCTGCCGTTCCCCAACTTCATCCCAGCAAATGGGCGATCTGCACTTCCGGCCGTACAAAGTTTCATACGGCGCCATTTGGATGCTGGACTGGTAGCTATTATTATATACAAAATCTGCCAGTGGTAGATGGACATCCCAGCTTGATTTGAAGTCAATTGTACAGAGTCGTAGCATGTCTTCGAGAATCTGATTAACGCGCTCTGTTTGGCCGTCGGTCTGAGGATGGTAAGCTGAGCTAAACTACAACTTGGTACCCAGCGCCGACTGAAGGCTACTCCAGAATCATGATATGAACCGTGAATCCCGATCAGAGATGATGGATACTGGAACTCCATGCAGCCGTACTATCTCATCAAGATAAATCTGCGCCAGGCGATCAACGCTCCAAGTAACTTTGATGGCAATGAAGTGTGCTGACTTGGTTAGTCGATCGACGATGACCCAGATGGCGTTGCTCCCCGTGGTGTCTTCGACAGGCCAACAATAAAGTCCATAGTGACATGATCCTATTTCCATTCTGGAATAGCAAGGTTCTGCATCTTCCCCCCCGGTCGCTGATGCTCAGCTTTCACTTGCTGACAGACCATGCATTGTGACACGAAGAGCGCCATATCTTTCTTCATTCCGTGCTACCAGAAGGTCATATGGAGGTCCTTATACATCTTGGTACTGCCTGGATGTAAGGTATATTTAGCATAATGTGCCTCCGCCAATATCTCCTTTCGTAGTTTTGAGTCATCCGGAACACATAGTCGGCCATTCAATTTCAGCATGCCGATCTTATCTTCCGCAAAGTCGGTCGTACTACCTGTTGAAATTCGCTCGCATATTTTCTTCAGGTACGGATCATCCTTCTGAGCGGTCTTGATCTTTTTCAGCAAACTCGGCTCTAACTACAGTTATGCCAACCGTATATCCCTGAATCGAACCCGAAGGTCGATACCCATTTCTTCTAGATCTTGTAGTAGTCTGCGGTTGATGGATAGAGAGGCAAGATATTTTTGACTCAGAGTGTTCGCCACTACATTTCCCTTGCCCGGAGTGTAGTCGTTCGTCAAGTCATAGTCTTTGATCAGTTCGAGCAAGCGCCTCTGTCGTAAGTTTAATTCCTTCTGGATGAAGAGATACTTGAGGCTCTTGTGGTCGGTATAGATCGTGCACGCCATGCCATATAGATAGTGATGCCATAATTTCAATACAAATACAATCGCCGCTAACTCTAAGTCGTGCGTAGGATAGTTCTTCTCGTGCGGCTTCAACTGTCTGGAGGCGAAGGATATCACCTTATTTTGCTGCATAAGCACACATCCCATGCCCTGGCCTGAAGCATCTCTGAATATCTGAAAACCCTCTGGCCCATCGGAAGTGTGAGTATAGGGGCCAAAATCAGTCGCTGTTTTAGCTCCTGGAAGGAAGCTTCACAGTCATCCGACCACTCATACACGACTTCCTTTTGAGTGAGACGAGTCAATGGCGATGCAATCTTCACGAAGTCTTTCACGAAGCGTTGATAGTATCCCGCCAAACCAAAAAGCTTCGAATCTTACTAGCAGACGCAGGCCGCTTCCAATCAGCAATAGCTTCCACTTTCTTTGGATCGACTGCAATGCCTTCGGACGAAATGATGTGACCAAGAAAGGATACGCTGCTGAGCCAAAATTCATACTTACTCTACTTTGCATATAACTGATTCTCTCAAAGCGTCTGGAGCACGGTCCGTAGATGTTCTGCATGCTGCGCCCTGTCCTTCGAGTAGACAAAAATATCGTCAATAAAGACTACCACGAATTTATCAAGAAAGGGTCGAAATACCCGATTCATCAGATCCATGAAGGCGGCAGGGGCGTTCGTCAGGCCGAATAGCATCACCAGGAACTCGTAGTGGCTGTACCGAGTGCGAAAAGCTAACTTTTATACGTCATCTGACTTGATCTTGAGTTGATGATAGCCTAAACGGAGATCATCTTCAAAAATACCAAGGAGCCTTGCAGCTGATCGAATAAGTCGTCTATACGGGGCAATGGATACTTGTTCCGGATGGTGGCCTTGTTCAGCTCTCGGTAATCGACGCACAGACGCATAGACCCATCCTTTTTCTTCACGAACAACACGGTCGCTCCCTACGGTGAAACACTAGGCCGAATAAACCCTTTGTCAAGCAACTCTTGTAACTGGACCTTGAGTTCCTTCAGCTCGGCAGGGGCTATTCTGTACGGGGCCTTAAAAATCGGTCGAGTATCGGAGAATGTATCGATGCTGAATTCGATTTCCCGGTCGGAGGGCATGTCGGGTAGCTCGTCGGGAACACATCGGGGAATTCTGCAATAACGTCGGTCTGACCCGCGTTTGCACCAACCTGTCGCATGTCTCGGACGGACGCCAAATAGCCTTTGCACCCAGAATACAGCATCCTCCGAGAAGAAATTGCCGAGATCAGCATGTAGGTCGACGACGCCTCACCATACAAAAATTAGAATTCAAGCACTCCTGGTATACGGAAGGTGGCTTTCTTTCCGGCGCAGTCTATGGTTGCGTTGTACGGCTCGAGCCAATCCATTCCCAGAATGATATCAAAGTCCTTCATGTCTAGAAATATCACGTCATGACCGATCTTTTGATCGCCGATACAGAAAATCCCGTCGGCACAGGCTAAATTTGTGAGTATTGGTGTGCCCGAAGGTGTACTTATGCTAAGGTCGAGATCTAATGATATTATAGAAAATTTGTGCCCGGCGGTAAAGTCCGCCGATATAAAACTATACGAAGCGCCTGAATCAAATAGTACACGAGCAGGCACATTATTGAAATTTAGTATACCTGTCATGACCGTATATGATGTAAGAACTTCATCTCGAGTCATGACGTAGACGCAATCCTGGGCATTGGGGCGACGGTCTTGGCTATTTTGCGGTGCGGGTTGATGGGCTCGAGGCGCTGGACCTTGATTTCCTGGACGGTGCTGTTGGGGCGCCATTGGACGATGCTGTTGGGGCACCATTGGACGGTACTGTTGGGGCGCCATTGGATTCAGCCTTCTGGTCGAAAAATCAGCACGAACGTGGCCCCTCTTGCCACAGTTCTAGCATCCACCCTCTGGTATCTGGCAGTCGTCGATAGTGTGACCGACATGGTGACATCGGTTGCAGTAAGGCCGTGGATCACGCCCTTGATATCCGCCTTGGTGTCCATTGTTTGGATTCTTGGTCACATTGTTTCCTTCTGCGTGGCTAGGGCATTTGTGATTGTATGTATGCACAACACCGTCAGCACTTGGAGGGTATTGGCGTTTAAGGCGGAGGGCGTGGTTGAGAGACTCCCCCATCGTTTTGTATTACGGAACAGACACATGGGCGTAGATAGATGGTCGTAGACCCACTTCGAACCGTCGAGCACGACTCGCCAGGGAGGGCAGGAATTCTCCAGCAAATTTGGCTAACTTGTTGAACTCTGCTACATACTGCCGCACCGTTATATTCCCTTGCCTTAGCTGCATAAATTTATTTTCCTTATCTTGTCGAACGGCTTCAGGGAGGTACTCGATCTCGAATGCCTCCCGGAAGGTGGCCCAAGAAATTGCAGCTGTCTCATTGTCGCGTCTGATCACTCGTTTTTGCATGGCCCACCAGTCGTGCGCGTTCAATCGGAGTAGAAGTTGAGCGCATGTGACTTTCTTGGACTCTTCGACACCCAGAAGCTCGAATTTATCTTCCAGCTCCTTCAACCAGTCGATCTCCACGGAGGGATCTTCTGTGCCGTTGAAGGAAGTACGACAGCTTTTTGTGAATTTTGACACGTCGAAGTTGGAACTTCTCGGTACTGCAGGTGTAGGCTCGGGTACCTCCGGTTCGACTTCACTTTGTCTGTCCGTAGGCTTGGTTATGGTATGGGTTGTCGCAAAGTTGTTATTGTTGGCCACAACTGTCTGAACAATCTACTGAAGAGTATCAAGCTGCTTCTGCTGCAACTTGAATTGTGCATCAAATCTGGCCTCGAACTGAGTCTGATGTGCCTCTGTCTGCCGTCGATGTAGCTCATTCTGGCGCTGACTCTCTTGAGCTTGTCGTTGTTGCGCTTCCAGCATACGCAACATCCGTTCCATGGCGTCGTTAGAGGGTCCGGGCCTCGAGCTACTCGAGCCGCTCGAAGTACTTTCTTCATTCGTCGCCACGTTTACTGCCGCGCCTTCTGGGATTTTGAAAGCAAAATACATTAGTTACAAAACTTATTATGGACTCACTCGTATGGAACGACATATCTCATCGACACGAGACCAACAATTTTGAGACTAGAAACTCGACACTGGAGGCCAAGGACGTAAAGCCATGCTCTGATACCATTATGTCACGCCCCGATTCCGTAGAATCGATAGTCGTCCCCCGGGCGTGATGTCGTGCGAACCTAAATTGCGCTCGTACAAGGCATAGTCATAAGGTTATCCGAAACACAACAACAAGAGAATGCGCAGAGTAAAATTGAACACACATTATAAAGAAAGAAACTTAAGCTTTATTGATAATGAACATCATTTTACAGACTCGATACAAGGACGCCGCGTGGGCTTTTTACAAACTGACTCCATTATAAAATGAACGTCGATGAGATAGCCATTTCATACATTTCATTTATTGATTACAACCAGCATCACAAAACCACCTGGGATGGTGGAAAGTCGCTCCATCTGTCTTCTGATCTTCAACAGCGGAGTTTTCAAAAGAAATTGGATCCAAGCTTCGACCGCACGGACGAAGCTTCAAAACACACGAGCATTGCCTCCCTTCACGCGACACGCTCCTCCCGATTTATCGTACCTGTAGAGAAAGCGAGGATCAGTACAATCAACATGTACTGGCGAGTGGCTAATTAATTTCTAGGCTCTTATTTGGTTCAAGAATTTAGATAAAAATCATATGACTTGCTTTTAGTGATCTTTCTAGCCATCCTAGACATTTTTATACAAAGCATTTTGACGAAACATAAACCAAACAAGTTACACCAGAATTTTTTTCGACAGAGCGCACCGTGCAACATAAAACTTACCATCACCTTTCCTGTTAGTTGATAACAATTTATATCAAGTGTTTAATATGGAGGTCACTGGCATTAACTAGACATCCTGGATATAGCCTGGTAAAGGGGACCCTTGCAACGCAAGTAGCGAGCTTCGATGCAAGTCCCCGTATTACCGATTGCCTATTATCCAGCTCGGCTATAACCTGTTTCTTCCTAGGCCGAGTCGGTCCCGTGGCCCCGGGTTGCCGCTCGAAGAAACCATGGCCCTTGTCGACAAGTTGTCCATGACCGTGATATGTTAACAAGGTATATTTAGGTTATCGTTGGAGCTTGTTATGTAATCGATCCATTTACTTGGTTGTTTTGTAGGCCTGAAATAATTCTCTCTCTTTTTCTACACATCTTATCCTTTCTCTTCTAGAACATAGGACTTGTATTTTTCAAGCGAATCATTCAAATTCGATATCATTACCCGAGTTCTCATTTTGAAATAGAGGGTCGAGACGAAGGAGGTTAGCCACTCACCTTGAGTTTTTGCTTGAGGCGAGAGGCTTGTTGGCCGTACTAGACGTCGCCTACGCAATTACCTGAAATCGCACAAGCAACCGATTAGAACACTGTATTATGCAAGAAGTTCGATAGAAAATGCAAGTTCGAAATATAAGCCATGAAAACCATCAAAAATATTCACGAAAACGCATTCGGAAAATAAAAGCCAAAACCAACGCAAGCGGTGTGAAAAACAGAGCAACGGGAGGTCTCTTCCGACTCAGTCGCAGAGTCAATCCTTGAGGCGCGACCCGCTGAATATGGGACTTGGTTCCGAAGAAGCCATTGCATAACGTGGAATGGATCTTAATTTAACCGTTCCTGTTCGATCAACTCGGCCGATTTCGACCTATCGGTCCCGACCGAATCGATAGGGACAATGTTTCTTTCTCGCGCACCTCGTGGACGGAAACGGGGCACGATGTGGGGACGGGGCACTACACATACCGGTCGGAGGATAGCTTGTTCGGAAAGATTCTGTTCTGACAATTTGATCTCGATATAAAATAAATATTTTTGAAGAAAAATATATTCTAATAGATTATAGAAAATACCCAAATGAGTTCCTAGACTATTCTAGGATGCCTCTAAGGAGTCTAACCTTACTCCAACCAAAACTTATTTACTTTTTAGTTGATGATTTTCTTAATTAGGCCTTCCCGTTAGTTAATGCTACTCTCCTTGTAATCAATCCAAGGGCAATGAGAGAAATCTTGCGTCACAAGGCATGCTTTATATCGCACTATATAATTCATCTTATTATACTTTCTTACGAAAATCCACTTGTATTCAACATGTTTTACTGTAGCACCCAGTTTTCCAAATGAGGGTAATTTTGAAATTTCGTATTTATAATTATTTTAATAATAATATTTAATTCATGATATGATTTTTGGTGATTTTAAATTATTTTAAAATTATTTAAATCAATGACTTGTGGTTTTGACGTTTTGCTAGTGAAACCCTAGAGACTGTTTGACCTAGAGCCTAACCATGTGATTATGATATTTTAATGTCATTTTTGGCCTAAGGATATTTTTGCTTTTGACCTCTTTGAATTATTTTGATATTATTTTATTATTTATGATATTGTTTTGGGGTTATTTGAGTCGGGTTCGAATTTTAACTCAATCCGACTTGAAACGGGGACCCGGGGATAGTTTGACTCTAGTGGGACCCACACACTAGTTAGGCATGGCCCACATGATATTAATTTTAGTCCACATGATAGAAATATTTTAGTTAGAGGTTAGACTAATTATTATGGATAAGGTTAGTGTGATTAGAGACTTTAGAATGACTAATTTAGCCCCAACCAATTAGCCCTTTCCTAATACTCATAGAATAGGTTAGTGGGGGCATTTTGGACCTTACCATAATAGGACAAATAGCCCCATATGGCCAACCACTTTGGGAGAGGATAGGCTCAAGTTTATTTCATTATTCTCATCCACACTCTCTCTCTTGTTCTTCTCCAAATTCCTAGAGAGCAATCCCTAGCAATTTCTCCACCAAATCCTTCTATTTTGCCACCAAATCTTCTTCTTTCCTTCTCCATTCTAGCCAAGGAGGAAGCTACCCAAGTTTGGGAGGATTCGGAGCTCGTTCGTGTCCTTTTGGAATCTCTACGTGTCGGTGTCGCTCCGGGAAGGCTTTTCTTCGATTCGATCTACCGGAAGGTATAAATCCCTTCTCCTTTTCATTTCCTCATGTATATAGGTCTATTTTGAACCCATAGAAATGACCCCCATGGTTGTATCTCTATTTGTGTCCATTTCTTGTCCATTTGGAGGTCATAGGAGTGTCCTTTGTGTTGTGGTTGTGTCCATGTGGGAAAATCCCAAATTTGGACACACTATGTGTTGTTGTTACGTATGAATGAATTATTACATGTTTAATCTCATATTTTTGTATTGGAGATGTGTTCTATAGTGTCTCATATATATATTAGTGTAGAGAGTGAGTTCTTGATATATTATGTTATATACTTGTGTTCTTTTGTCTCAAACTACCCAAATCCGTCATGATTTTTATCCACGTTTTTAATTTCAGCCCTAACTTAGAAATGTCATAACTTCTAGCTCAAAGCTCGGTTTAATCTTCCGTTTTTTTAAAAGAAGCGTATTGAAGTTAGATTTCCAAAAACATATATTAATAGGCCTAATTCCTTCTGTAACTTTCTGGAGAATTATTTGAGTGTCAGCTGTACGAAAGACAAACGCGTTCTCGGTGTTTTCGCGATTCCGGGAGTTTTCGGAAACGAAAACGCGATCCGTCTGAAGTTTCGGAAAGCTAACACATAGATCTATAACATACTGTAATCCTAGATTTTAATTCAAGCTGAGATGGTACAGTATTGATTATTAGTAGGAGTTACTATTCGGCATATGCATTTTGTGCACCCTTATGTGTAATATAATGTTCTATTTGATTTTAACCCATGTTAATGTATATACATTATGTAATTAAATAGAGAATACAAGCATGAGTAAATGTTTAAATAAATGATGTATGAGGTGTAAGTATTCTATCTAATGTAAGCATGTATAAGTATGGCTTGTAATGAATATATAGGTTCCATAGTATGTAATGTATGGTGCATATAGTAGTGCAAGAGAATAAATGAATGATGAATGAATGCAAGCATGAATGTAATGTAATAATAGATATAATGTATACAATATACAAGTTAATGAGATGTAATGTTCTATGTTAACACAAATCCTATATTACCTCATGTACCCCTTACACTATGTAGACACTATCATACTTGACACTTTGTTCACTTACACTTTGACACTCTTTGATATGTATACACTATGTATGCCCATTTAACCCTCACTTGCCCCTTTGCCATGTTCACATACACACACATAGCCTCTTAAATAAGTATTTATGAATACAGTTAACTTAGCTATGTATGTATATTATATATATGTTAGCATATTGTGTTGTAATATATAAGTTTATATAACAATTTGAAATGCCATGATTATAGACCTAATATTGAATACCAATATATGCATGTGTATATATGTGTAGACATATATAGTTTAAAGTAATAGATTACCTAGTGTATATCCAATGTAAATTCTTGCCTATTTGAGTATTAAATAATTACATGCTATATAGAGTTGGGTGTATGTTGGCTTGTATAGCCTTATATTGATGTGTGCTTGCTAGGATAGTCTTGGTTAGGCCTAGTAAGACTTGCTAGGTTAGGACATGACCTAGTTTGACCTAGTTTGACTAGTGCAGTTGACCAGAGTTGACCAAGGGTTGACTTTGGCCTAGTTTGACCTAGATTCATGTAGAATACATTATAGTACTTTATATTACCCTTCTGGACATGTTGTGACTTGTGCTGTTCTAATTAGGAGCCAGACACCTCTCCTCGGACAGTATTTTTACCTTGGACATTCAGTTATCAGGCGAGTACATTCTCTGATCATTTTATATCCTGCTTAGAATTATTTTCTGCAGTAGATTACTTTACTTGTACTGTCACGATGGTCACACGGATTGGTACTATATGGATCCCTTCTTGAGATGTTATCCTTAGGGAGCATCGGGTACTACATGTTCTGTGCGTTTCACTCACATGGCGTATCATATGCTTCATTGGTTCTTTGATCACTTACGACATATACTCTTATGATCGTAGAGTCTTCCTAGAATCTTTATCCCATTTATGGGACTACTATGTATCACCTTCGGGATCTATCACCTTCGGGGTCTATCACCTTCGGGGTCTTCCACCTTCGGGGTCTACCACCCTTCGGGGGCTGTTACATAGCATCATATAACATAACCTGGCTGGATCCTTGTGTATTGATTGGGGGTACGGGGGAGTAGAAATGGACATGTGAATAATACCCAAGTAGTATCTTATCAGAATCTCTTCCATAGTGTCTTATCAGAATTTCCTATGCTATTTACATGTCTATATTGTACTCTGACTCACTAGCCACATGTTAGTTCTTTATTTATAGTAGATATTTCTATTACAGCTTTCTCTCTCTGTTTACATACTGTACTTCATTCAGTACTTGTATCTTACTTTATTGTATGAATATATTTTCTAACCTGCTATGAACTGTTGAGATGTATTGTGCTCGCTCCTGTCCTGACTGGACCTGTTGATAAATTTTACAGATGGTCGGGGATTGCCTGCTAGCCTAGAGGAGACAGTAGGGGTTGTTTAGGTAGTTATTTCATTTTGTCTGGAGTTGTATTTACTTTGTGGATTACTGTATCTGTATTTGAGTTTTGAGATGTATTTCTGGGTTTATGTATCTTAGACACTTAGACTTCTATCTCCTGTATCTCTTTTGGATTTCATGTTTTATCTATCCTTATCATGCTCTACCTTAGATGTGATTGAGTCTGTATTTGCTATGTCACCCCCATTCGGGGAGTATAAACTGTTTAGTCTTATACTGTTAGATGCATTGAGACCTAGGACAGCGTTCTACCGTCGACACTGCGGCGTAGGCTGGGCGTTGTTACGTTCTCGTGCCGTAACTCTAGGGTGCGGGTCGTGACACATTTTTAGTGGTGGCCCATGCAGGTCGAGTTTATGTAGTGGTATTCGAACTTGAGTACCACTACAGCCTGCAGTAGGATTAGGATATATTTTTGAAGGTACTCAATCACAGTTAGGGACCCTTGAGAGATTCCTGGGACGACCCTGGAGAATCTTATTTAACTTCGATTTGAAAACTCTCTTTTTCCTTTAATTTGATTTATTTTTACTTTTGTTGTTAAATTTGATTTTTATGGATTATTGTTGAATTTGAGTTTGTATTTATTTTGATGGATGATTGTCGAATTTTGAATTTTGATGATAGCTGTTGCATTCGAGTTTGTATTTTGATGGATTTGTTCATTTTTGAATTTTGATGTTCGTTAATAAATTTGATTTGATTTTGAGTATTCATTATTGATTAATTTAATTTTTGGCAAGATGAAATTATATGGGCTAGGTCATCTATGTTATGGAATCTAGTCTTCTATAGTCACATTAGCCAGCATGGTGAGGACATATAGTCTGACTCTGGATATATTTCTCGGGTGTGGGAATTTAAGATTTTTGCAGCCAAGCTAGCGGCACCGCAAAAATGTTAAATACCATGATTCTAGAGATATGTGCATAAGTCAAGGGCTCTGTGATTATCGTAGCCTTGCTTACTAGTATGACGAGGATTTAGAGTACATGATTTTGGATAGACGCATATGATTATCAGATTGCACCTTAAATATTTTTGAACATGTTTTCTCTACTTTTATTTCAGTCATTCAAAAAAAAAGAATTATTATTTGTTTGTTTTGTCTAGTTTCCTATTATTTAACTCAGGAGTAAGTTTAGTTGGTTTTATAAACCTTGTGTAATTTTTTGCTATGAGTTTTTTATAATACAATGAATCGATGATTTTGCTAGACTTTATCTTGAATTTGATATTTTAACTCTGGATTTCAAAACGGTTCCTTCTTTAAACAGATAAGCAGAACAGATTTTATCGTTATTTCCTTTTTGCTATTATTCTTGTATTAAATAATAATGATAATAAAATCGTCTTGATTTCGTCAATCACCTGCTTGCAATTTTGGTAGGAATCTAAATGTTAGTCTTAACGTAGAATTAATAATTTTTTTATTGGGACATGATAATATGTATACGAATATATATAGCAGACACTTTGCCTAACACGTATGCATGCTACACTTGATTTTCCACCTATCTGGATACCTTTTGATATGTTGTTGATGTCCAAATTTTTATAACCAATGTTTCTGGCTTTCTGCTTTTCCAGTTTAAATTCGTAATTTAAATATAAGTTTCATGTTATTAGTTTTTCTACATAACTGCACATGTATAATATCTACAGGATTTTAATTTTTAGAGAAATTGGTTAAGCTATGTTAAAATTGTAAATCTGAGACTGTGCGTATATTAACCCTTAATACTGAATTCCAAATGCTTAGTTTAAATTGCTGTTTTATTTTCTTTAATATAATATTTAAAGCTGGGTACATTGTTGTATGTAGGGATTTAATGTTAGGTTTCATATTCTTACATGTTAGTTTGTGATAAACATTGAGTTGGTTTTGATGTTCAAATTTCTCCAAAATCTTGAAAACTAGTTACATGTTAACATTTTTACATTGATTTCCATGTTTAGTTAAAATTTAGATTTAACATGTAATATCGAACTGTATGCGTAGATAAATGTATTGGTAATATGTTAGGGTTTCATTTCTATCATGTTAGGATGTATTGGGAGCATTGAGATTAGTCGTGATGTTTCAAACCCCTAAATTTTGAAATTGTATTATGTTAATATTATCCTGGTTTAAGTGTTTGCTTATTTTTAGATTTTTTTATGTAAATGTTGAACTAAAACTGGGTTTAACCTTTCAATACTAAGTTATAACCCTGTACAAGGACACACACACACACTCTAACTTAGTATACGCTGTCATGTAACCTAACATTTCCTCTCTATGTTATGATCACATATCTGTATAGATATATATAGAGCTTAGGCATACATGTTATAATATATGTATATACATAACTAAATCTCTACCTCTTATAGATGTTTATGGTTAGCCATGCATGTTATGATTAAATAGGTTGTGTATTGTAGGTTGTTAACCCATATGCCATGAGTAGTGTAACAAGATAGCTAGCTCATATACAATTTCATGTATATTTCACATACACCCATATACACACAAACCACATAACATTACATAATGCTAGTTTTTTCTCTCTAACTCTCTCTCTGTATATATATATATGTGATTTGGATTTCAATGCAAGTGATTTTCAATTCCTTAATTTTTGAATTTGATTTTCTGTACCCTTTTTCAGATAATTGGTAGTTGCCTTTATTTTGTTTTGATAAGTACCAGTTTCATATAGGATGATAGACTGCCTTACAGTTTTGATGGTTTGTTGTTTCTGTAACTTCTCTAATTTAGCACCCTAAATTGCTTGTATGTTTTGATACCCTATGACCGTTTCGGTTAGCATGACTAGTATACCTAGATGAGACTTTCACTACCACCGTATGCCATGACCCTGTATGTCGTCCTTTTGATCACATGATTTGTTTTAATCTGGGACTTTGATTGTGGGGGTTTGACCAAGAGGGAGTATGGACATTTTAATTTCGAGGACAAAATTTTTCTAAGGTGGGTAGAGTTGCAGCACCCAGTTTCCCAAATGAGAGTAATTTTGAAATTTTGTATTTATAATTATTTTAATAATAATATTTAATTCATGATATGATTTTTGGTGATTTTAAATTATTTTAAAATTATTTAAATCAATGACTTGTGGTTTTGACGTTTCGCTAGTGAAACCCTAGAGACTGTTTGACCTAGAGCCTAACCATGTGATTATGATATTTTAATGTCATTTTTGGCCTAGGGATATTTTTGCATTTGACCTCTTTGAATTATTTTGATATTATTTTATTATTTATGATATTGTTTTGGGGTTATTTGAGTCGGATTCGAATTTCAACTCAATCCGATTTGAAACGAGGACCCGGGGATAGTTTGACTCTAGTGGGACCCACACACCAGTTAGGCATGGCCCACACGATATTAATTTTAGTCCACATGATAGAAATATTTTAGTTAGAGGTTAGACTAATTATTATGGATAAGGTTAGTGTGATTAGAGACTTTAGAATGACTAATTTAGCCCCAACCAATTAGCCCTTTCCTAATACTCATAGAATAGGTTAGTGGGGGCATTTTGGACCTTACCATAATAGGACAAATAGCCCCATATGGCCAGCCACTTTGGGAGAGGATAGGCTCAAGTTCATTTCATTATTCTCATCCACACTCTCTCTCTTGTTCTTCCCCAAATTCCTAGAGAGCAATCCCTAGCAATTTCTCCACCAAATCCTTCCATTTCCCCACCAAATCTTCTTCTTTCCTTCTCCATTCTAGCCAAGGAGGAAGATACCCAAGTTTGGGAGGATTCGGAGCTCGTTCGTGTCCTTTTGGAATCTCTACGTGTCGGTGTCGCTCCGGGAAGGCTTTTCTTCGATTCGATCTACCGGGAGGTATAAATTCCTTCTCCTTTTTATTTTCTCATGTATATAGGTCTATTTTGAACCCATAGGAATGACCCCCATGGTTGTATCTCCATTTATGTCCATTTCGTGTCCATTTGGAGATCATAGGAGTGTCCTTTGTGTTGTGGTTGTGTCCATGTGGGAAAATCCCAAATTTGGACACACTATGTGTTGTTGTTATGTATGAATGAATTATTACATGTTTAATCTCATATTTTTGTATTGGAGATGTGTTCTATAGTGTCTCATATATATATATTAGTGTAGAGAGTGAGTTCTTGATATATTATGTTATATACTTGTGTTCTTTTGTCTCAAACTATCCAAATCCGTCATGATTTTTATCCACGTTTTTAATTTCAGCCCTAACTTAGAAATGTCATAACTTCTAGCTCAAAGCTCGGTTTAATCTCCCATTTTTTTTAAAAGAAGCGTATTGAAGTTAGATTTCCAAAAACATATATTAATAGGCCTAATTCCTTATGTAACTTTCTGGAAAATTATTTGAGTGTCAGCTGTACGAAAGACAAACGCGTTCTCGGTGTTTTTGCGATTCCGGGAGTTTCCGAAAACGAAAACGCGATCCGTTGAAGTTTCGAAAAGCTAACACATAGATCTATAACATACTTTAATTCTAGATTTTAGTTCATGCTGAGATGGTACAGTATTGATTATTAGTAGGAGTTACTATTCGGCATATGCATTTTGTGCACCCTTGTGTGTAATATAATGTTCTATTTGATTTTAACCCATGTTAATGTATATACATTATGTAATTAAATAGAGAATGCAAGCATGAGTAAATGTTTAAATAAATAATGTATGAGGTATAAGTATCCTATATAATGTAAGCATGTATAAGTATGGCTTGTAATGAATATGTAGGTTCCATAGTATGTAATGTATGGTGCATATAGTAGTGCAAGAGAATAAATGAATGATGAATGAATGCAAGCATGAATGTAATGTAATAATAGATATAATATATGCAATATACAAGTTAATGAGATGTAATGTTCTATGTTAACACAAATCCTATATTACCTCATGTACCCCTTACACTATGTAGACACTATCACACTTGACATTTTGTTCACTTACACTTTGACACTCTTTGATATGTATACACTATGTATGCCCATTTAACCCTCACTTGCCCCTTTGCCATATTCACATACACACACATAGCCTCTTAAATAAGTATTTATGAATACAGTTAACTTAGCTATGTATGTATATTATATATATGTTAGCATATTGTGTTGTAATATATAAGTTTATATAACCATTTGAAATGCCATGATTATAGACCTAATGTTGAATACCAATATATGCATGTGTATATATGTGTAGACATATATAGTTTAAAGTAATAGATTACCTAGTGTATATCCAATGTGAATTCTTGCCTATTTGAGTATTGAATAATTACATGCTATATAGAGTTGGGTGTATGTTGGCTTGTATAGCCTTGTATTGATGTGTGCTTGCTAGGATAGTCTTGGTTAGGCCTAGTAAGACTTGCTGGGTTAGGACATGACCTAGTTTGACCTAGTTTGACTGGTGTAGTTGACCAGAGTTGACCAAGGGTTGACTTTGGCCTAGTTTGACCTAGATTCATGTAGAATACATTGTAGTACTTTATATTACCCTTCTGGATATGTTGTGACTTGTGCTGTTCTAATTAGGAGCCAGACACCTCTCCTCGGACAGTATCTTTACCTTGGATATTCAGTTATCAGGCGAGTACATTCTCTGATCATTTCATATCCTGCTTAGAATTATTTTCTGCAGTAGATTACTTTACTTGTACTGTCACGATGGTCACACGGATTGGTACTATATGGATCCCTTCTTGAGATGTTATCCTTAGGGAGCATCGGGTACTACATGTTCTGTGCGTTTTACTCACATGGCGTATCATATGCTTCATTGGTTCTTTGATCACTTACGATATATACTCTTATGATCGTAGAGTCTTCCTAGAATCCTTATCCCATTTTACTACACCAAAATAGCTATTTTGGAACACTAGTCATTTTTTAATCTGGAACGCTTATTGTCTGTACCTAGGTGTTGCAACAAAATAAATGTGTTCCAGATTTTAAAAGCGTTCCTAATATATTGTATTTTAATTTTCAGAAAAATTATTTATTTAGTAACGCCATAATAATGTTATAAAGGTGTTCCAAATTGATGATGCCATACATGTGCATCTCATGTGCTTTGTAGGAATTGTTCCAGCAATAAACCCTCCTCTCACTACACCAAAAGAAAAAGTTTTAGGAGGGAAACATTCATTCCCCCCAAATGTTTTCCCGAAACTCTCTCACCCATCAAATGAAAAGTATTAGGAGGGAAACACTCATTTCCCTCAAAAAAATTCTCGAGGACTCTACAATTACGGCCGTCATCGAGGATGAGGACAGAAGCCTGGAGGGGTTCGACAACCAATGAGGTTGGAGAGGTCGGATTTACCAAAGAAGCAAACGTGCTGCACGACGATGACGAGCACATACTCAGCATCAAGATCGTCGGTCACAAAACCGCCTGAAGGAAGGTCCCAATTCTCTTTTTCATAAATTTATTTGTATAGTTTAAACATTAGATTGTTAGTGTTTGCTTAGTCTACTAGCATTGACTATAGCTGCTTTAATTTGTGAGAAGATGATTGATTGCAAATGTTAAATTCAACTTCAAATCACAGGTAGTCTTTTTACATGTATTATGTCTATTATCCAAAGAAAATTTGTGTACTGAGTATGAAGTGTTCGATGAAATGCCACACTTTACTTTATTGAATGCATGTTTCTTTAGTTGCCAGTTTGGAAGGGGGTTTGGTTGGTGATAGACAAAAGACATCTATCCCTCATGGATGTTATGATACTGACATGCTACAGGTATTTCATGGCTTTCTTCCAAAAAATTTCCAACATCAATATAAAGCTTATTGTGGATTTTTTAAGTTTCTTTACATAGAAACCTAATTCAATTGCTCAAAATTAATAGATGGCGAACATGATTATATGTATGACAGATAATATAGTTACTCTGTTGTCCAAAAAGTGAGCATATCCTTGAAGGCTTGAACAAATCTTATTTTAATGCATACAACACATATGTAGATTAAATCATAGGCACACATGTACCCATATAACACTTACGTACTATGTACTACACAAAAATGACACTGACATATATGAGGTAAGAAATCTGTTGAAGTTTTTTGTAAAAGTTGCAGGTAAAAGACTCTTAAATGATTTTTTTTTTCTAATATGAACTTTATACTAATATTGGGTGATTAATTACATTGTAAAAACTCAACAAAGAGTGTAAATACAACTCGTTAACACCAATTCAAAATAGTTCCATGTGTTAAATCCACAAGCAATTTTTCCCTATGATGGACATTAGTGTCAAAATCTGGATACTTACTAAATTTTCTTTTTGTTGATTGTTCTACTAAGTATTAACTACTTCACTGTAAGTATCATTTTAATTTAATAGGGTTTTTTTTTTCTTCTTTGACTTCTGTCTTTTGAATCTTTGATTATATGTTCTGTGATGGGGACTTTGAACTATTTTTTGATTTCATATTTATTTATTTATTTGTAAATTTGTAACTATTCTTTTATCTGGACTTACAAAATTTTATTTTTGATGGTATTATTGTCTGATGTAATTGTTCTACGAATATTAACTACTTCACTGTAAGTATCATTTTAATTTAATAGGGATTTTTTTTGTTCTCTGACTTCTGTCTTTCGAATCTTTGACTATATGATCTGTGGCAGTGTATTTTTCTAAATACATGAATACTAATGGATCTCTGAGATAAAGAAAGTGTTGGTCAATCATCAATGTGCTTGCCATTTTGACACAAATCATCAATGTGCTTGCCATTTTTCTAAACACTGCTTGTGGATTTAACACATGGAACTTTATACTTGGAGTTGCACAATAGCTAGGTATCATATAATCAGTACTAAGGGACTCGAAATATATATTAAACCCTACTAGTTTCAGGTTTCGACGACAGTGAGAACAGTCCCTCCCTCCCTTATTTGATCTGCAATTAGAGTTCTATAAGGCCCTTTGCGTCTGTATATGTAGGGATCAGCCAAGTCTAGAGTGTCGGGAGAGGCCACCATCTATTGGCAGAGTATTTTGTGGCTTTCAACTCTTCTGTTTCTCTGCCACTCCAGGGATCCACTGTTGGAGCCATCCTTTATAGCATTAAATTCCCTATGCCAGGTATTTATGGAAATCCCTGGAGCTCACAGGTTTCCATACACCAATACAGAGATAACATACCAAATTGTCACAAATGCTGATCTTTATTAGAAAAGTCAAGCACATCACGTGACCGACAATGGCTTTACTTCAACATAATCTCCATGTATTTGTTGATAACTTTGCTGCTATGCAAATTTTAGGTTACTGTGCAGAGGATTCTAGGTGATGCTGAGGGGAGGTATAGATCTCATAGTTTGCAAGGTTAATTATATAGTTATTGATTTTAATTATATTTGATGGCCTTGTTCAATATTCCAGAGAAAATGGCGAGGATGGAGATACTAAAAGGGAGGGAAGAATGCGGAAGCGCCAATTAAGCTTTCCTGAGAAAGAAATATAGAACAGAGTTGAAAAAGGTGCAAATGAAACTTATTAATATCCTTTGTGAACAATACATGTGCTTCAGATGCTTGATTAACCTTATAGTTCAGAGCAACATCATGCATCGTTCTTGAATAATTTGCAGACACTGGATCAAAATAGTACAAAATATGTATGCTTTTTCAAAAAATATTTCCTTTAACCCTCAAATTAGTTGCTAAATTCGTGATATTATACATACTTATTGAATAATTCGAGAATTTATCATGTATAAGATCGAGCCCTTAGTTTTATTGCAAGCACAAAGCAAGAAAAACTACTCCAAAAAGAGTCTGATTATTTTCCTTAGCTTTTCTTCCTAACTGCTCCACTTACCTACATTAAGTGATCATCTTTCTCGTTATAAGATGTACTTGCTTGCATAGGCATCACTAATGGTATAGTTTACCTGCTTAATAATGTTATGCTGGTGAAAGTATTGTGGCCTAGGTGCCATTATTCCTTTTAACTCTGGCAAATACAAATGGAGGGAACTAACTGTTAGAACTAATATTTACATGGAATCAGTGATCACTACTGGTATTTTTATTTAGCTTTATTATCCCTTCCTTGCTAGATCTTGAGTAACCAGAAACATTAATTTTCTTACATTTGGCAAAATAGAAGAATGTATTATCTTGTCAGAATAACTCTTGTACACCGGCTTTTTAGTTTGTATGGACTATGCCCGCTTCCTTCAACTTGGTAATTACTATTTTCCATCTCTGCGAATAAAGTAAGTTGTACTTCTACAATAACTATCACACTGTTTACCTCTCTTCTGAAAGATCATTAATATTATTTATAGAAATACTGTACAGTTTGGACCATGATTGGATAATTAAAGTTCAAGCACTTGCAGAAGGAAGCTCTCTTAACAAAAGCTGATATCAACACTTCGTTTGAAGTTAGTATCCAGAGAGATTGAAGAAAAAGATAACGGTCATGTAAATCTAAAACCTATTGGCTATGTAGTGAAAAAGATGATATGCAATAAAAAAATCATTATGTGGTGGGCATGAAAAGTGATGCTAAATTAAGCCTTATAATTGTTGGCGGATTAGGCATTTATTACTAGATGGATCTTTTTGATGTAAATGTTGGTCACCTGCTACTGTATACAAGAAGAAATTCGAATAAGAATTCCTTATAAGGGTGTCTTTACCATCATAGTCGCTATGTCGACTGAATGAAACAAAACTGCAAGTTTTACTTGCTCCTATCATGAGATCATCTTATTGAATTAATTGTTCAATTTATCTGCCATAGTTATCATACCTAATAGTATCTGAAAATTGTTGTAGGGCTTGGTTTCCAAAAGGCATTTTGACAGACTTAACAAAGAGTGAATGATTAGACAAGGATTCACATTTTAGATTATAATTAGGAGAATTTTATATGACTGCCTCTTTTAGTTTTGTTTATCTGGTCACGACATAGCTTTTCTTGTGCTAAAAAACAGTATCAAATGTCAAACTTCTGTTATTTTCTTTGAAAACTGAGACATATTTGTTTCTTGCAAGAGATGCTATTATTTGAATCCCAAGAAGCAGATTACTTACAAAGTGCCTATAAATGTACAACTTCATCATCATCGTCATTATCCAAGCCTTTCCTATCAAAATGTGGATAAATGTACAAGTTTTTGTTTTCAGTTTGTGTGGTTTACTAACCTTTCTGCGTGATGGTTTTTGATGCAACAAATGCTAAAAGTAGGAAGGCGATTACAATAGGTAACATAACATACTCTTCATCTTACAATTCTGATACGAAAACAGGAACTGAACTAATATTGAATGATCTTAAGTAGCAAGCCAGTCACCATTATTTTAGTAGTATGACTACTTTATATACTTTTTTTTCTATTATGCAATCTGTAGGTGCTAGCATAAAAGCTGCCATCCTCATTGCAGTGTGCTGTGCTGTTCTTTGTTGGAATCTATCCTCCAAGGAAGACCCTGAATTGGGTGAATCCAACTATCAGACCCACATCTTCTCTTATGACGAACTTCAGGAGGCCACTAATGGCTTTGACATTTCCAAAGAACTCGGTGATGGGGGTTTTGGCACGGTCTACAAAGGTACTTTCTTCTAATTTTCCTCTAAAACTTGCCTTTTGGAAATCCGTACGCCGACATGTCACTCTCCACTGATCTCCTCTGTTCCACATCGGACTCATCCCAAATTTTCTGCAACCTTCTCCAATAGAGATACGACACGTGGCCCGAAGGTTAGTACTGACAACGTAGTAGCCCCAATAGTATTATTGTCTCTCTTTTTTCCTTCAATTGGATTGTGGATTGGATTAGCTCTGTCAATTTTGTGTCATTTGGTTGCGGAAGAACAAGAGTCCAATTTCCTTCAAGATGTGCAAGAGCTGCTAACATGGTTGCATGTCGATTTTCTCGGCACTAAGATTAATTCCAACATTTGATTAGTTTTAGTGTAGTCATAAACCGTCTCCTGAAATCTGTGGAGACAGTAGTAAGATTAATATAAGTGAAGCCTTAAGATGACAAGTCATCATGTGTTCTTTCAACATTTGATTAGTTTTATTGTAGTCACAAGCAAGTAGTTTTAGTGACTACTGTGATCCCACAAATATTAGGTAGGAGTTAGTCACTACTGTGGTCCAGAGCCTACTCGAGTTATAGCACCTAGGTTGCATGAATACAGACATTGACACAGATAGGAACACATTATCGGGTACAAGTCTAATAGAGGTACAATATGGTATAATCTTATAGATACATGTATATGTGTCTATAAATGTACATATGTATATAAGGCCATATACCTTGTGAACATATTAGATTAGTTTTCTTCTTATCTCGAGTCTAGATTATGTTTAGCATGAATCTATCTGTGCAAAATGCATGCCTAGAGACACTCAAAACCTAAAAGCAGAGAACCATATCCGATACACGTCATTGTTAAGAAATGTTACCGCCCCCTATTGAGTTATCTTGGTGCAACCTATTACAGCATTATATCCAGAGAGATTGAAGAAAAAGATAATGGTCATGGAAATCTAAAATCTATTGGCTATGCAGTGAATTTATGTTGTCTTGTTCATGTCAATGAGTTTGTACCTACACTTCATATAAGCATCATCATATGATGACTATCATATAAATGTCTTTCCTATCAATTTTAACACATAAAACAGGGAGCTTCTTCATGTTGCTCGAGTACCTAATCTTTTGTATGGCCTCCATCCTAATCATATGAATACTCACCATCTCAAAATCCTTCTTATAGAGAAATCTATCTAATCTCTTATGCACTAGTCTGCTATGCATCAACATCTAGTTGGCTGCAGAATGGACCATGCATCATACCATTCATGAAGTAGAGGGAAATATCCATCTGAGGCCTCATCCCAGTTCTTGTCATGCCAAGCACAATGTTCGGTACAGAGTATAGTAAGCTTGGGGTGGTGTTGAATTATTTCCTTACAGGCAGCTGCATTTATTGTTAGTAAATTTAATTTTATTTACTGGAAGTAGTAATTTTTGTAATTTGTTCCCTTTTTAAGTTGTTGGAAGTAGTTTACTTTTTGTTGACTGCATCTTGTTGAATATAAAGAGAATTGGAAAAAGCTAACTAAATATATACAAGTACATGTTGTAAATTTGTTTGTCTTGTTACATGAAAGTTGTCCAATAGCTAGTTGCAGCAATCTTGTGCTTTGTTGTGATAGCTTTCATTTTTTTACTTTTAAGTTTCTGTATCTTATTTATTTTCTTTTGGGTATTGGGATTTTCTCTTTCCTCCAGCTCTTCCTTGCCATGAGTTTCAATAATGAGGTGCTGAAGCAATGTTTGCTTATCTTGGTCATTTCAACAAGAGATCAATTTAGGTATTTCACCATGTATTGTAGAGGAGTATTTTTTTTTCATACTACTGATGCCTTTAAATACATGATGTGTAATTTTATTACAACTGTACTTGTAGATGGCATTCATTTCGGCATATATCCGTCATTGCTCCTCATATATGCAGGGCAGACAGCGTATTTGATCAAGCACCTCAATAATTTCGGTGACGGATTCTATAAATTTGTACCTGATCCAGTCTACTGGACCATATTCGTCATTGCAACCCTTGCATCAAATGTTGCCTTTTAGTCTTTAATTTCTGCCACCTTCTCCAGAATCAAGCAATCGGTTGTCTTATATTACTTCCCTCGTGTGAAGGTGGTTCATACATCCCAACACAGGACGGCGAGGTATACTTCCCAGAAACCAACTACATCTTCATGGTCTTATGTGTGTCTGAAATACTTGTTTTTGGTGACGACAAGGACATTGGAAATGCTTTTGGTATGTAACTACTAGAAAAATTGTCTTTAGGTGTAGCCTAGTAGTATAGGAAAATACATGTTACATTTAGCCTGATAGTTCAAAGTAGGTCTGTTACAACTTGCTGTTATACATGGATAAGATAACAGGGCGTAGATTCAACTATGCAGAGTTGGGAGATTATCTGATAGCCTAATGTTTGTAATTGATATCTCAACATTCTTCAGTGAAGTTATTGTGTTCTTACCTGTCTTTATATGAAAATAAAACGGTTTACTTTTTAAAGACAGCTATTTGGATAAATTAAAAGGATAAACAACATATTCCAAGTTATAGTTAAACTGTCGGGCTAGGAGAAAACTTAAGCAAATATCCATACTACTTGAACGAACTGACTTTGAGTATTTTTTTTCTACAGGTGTTGTCGGTATACTTGTCATGATCATTGGTTATGATCATTATCTGGAAAACTCCTCCCATTATTGTCGGGCTATACTTTGCATCCTTCTTCCTTCTCGAAAGCATCTATGAGAGTGCAGTCTTCACTAAGATCCTTAAAGGTGGATGGTTTCCCTTTGCTATATCCTTCATTCTTGCATTTATAATGTTTGGGTGGTATTACGGGAGGCAGAGAAAACTAGATTATGAAATGACTAACAAGGTAACTCTGGAGTGCCTCGGATGTCTCTTGTCAAATTCGGATATCCAAAAGGTACCGGGCATTTGCTTCTTCTACAACAATATCCAAGATGGCCTGACCCCAATACTCCGTCACTACATAAAGAATATGCAGTCAGTACACAAGGTAACGATCTTCACCACTCTTCGGTACTTGCTGGTAGCCAAAGTTGCTCCTGAAGATAGAGTCATCCTATGGAAGCTAAGGCTTGGTGGGGTCTATGGGTGCATCGTTCAGTATGGGTATGCAGATTCCCTGAATCCTGAAGGAGATGACTTTGTTGGTCAAGTTATCGATAGTTTGCATGCATATATCGAGGCAAACTCTAATGAGATATCACTTGATTATGTTGAGGATGAGATCAAGCTGTTGGAGCGGGCCAAGTCTGTAGGAGTCATTCATGTCCGAGGAAAGACGAGGTTTTATGTTGGCAAAGATGCCAATTGGTTCGATAAGATCCTACTCGGGTTCTACGAGTTCTTACACAGCAACTGTAGGTCCGCGCTCCCGACTATGGGGGTTCCCCTTCAGCAAAGAATGGTGATGAATGCTATCATATTTTGTACTTCATAATAATTTTGAAGTATTTTAGTTTGTATGGTGAATATTTGTGACTTGGGCGAAGATGTATAATGTTTTTTCTCTTGTGATATTTATATTGCCATTTGGAAGGAAAGTTTTGACTGGTGTCTTTTTAAAATAATCTATTAAAGTGTTATCTCTTTTAAAAGTGTAATATTGTGGATCTCTGGAAGAGATGTTTTGCATGTATTAATAATTTGCTCAAATGTTCTCTCATTGACTATTGTTTTTAAGCTATTACTTAATTTGTATCTTTAGCCTAATTGTGGTTCAAACTAAAAATGGAATGCAAAAAATAAAATAAAGAAATAAACAGGAATGTTAATAAAGTATTGAAAAATTATCCATAATAATAATGTAAAAGTATTGCAAGTATATCTAGGAACGAGCTTAAAGCGTTTCAAAATGACATTTAGAAACATTTCAAATATGTTCCAAAAATAATTTAGAAACACATTATATATGTTCCAAAAAGCTAATTTTGGAACGCCTGATAAATGTTCCAAACTAAATTTAGGAACGCTGTATAAGTGTTCCAAATATTGCAACGCCACTTTTAGGAACGGTTATGATATGTTCCTAAAAATATTAGGAACATATAAAAATTGTTTCTAAAAGCCTTTTTTGGTGTAGTATTTATGGGACTACTATGTATCACCTTCGGGGTCTATCACCTTCGGGGTCTATCACATTCGGGGTCTACCACCTTCGGGGTCTACCACCTTCGGGGTCTACCACCCTTCGGGGGCTGTTACATAGCATCATATAACATAACCTGGATGGATCCTTGTGTATTGATTGGGGGTACGGGGGAGTAGAAATGGACATGTGAATAATACCCAAGTAGTATCTTATCAGAATCTCTTCCATAGTGTCTTATCAGAATCTTCTATGCCATTTACATGTCTATATTGTACTCTGACTCACTAGCCACATGTTAGTTCTTTATTTATAGTAGATATTTCTATTACAGCTTTCTCTCTCTGTTTACATACTGCACTTCTTTCAGTACTTGTATCTTACTTTATTGCATGAATATATTTTCTAACCTGCTATGAACTGTTGAGATGTATTGTGCTCGCTCCTGTCCTGACTGGACCTGTTGATAAATTTTACAGATGGCCGGGGATTGCCTGCTAGCCTAGAGGAGACACAGTAGGGGTTGTTTAGGTAGTTATTTCATTTTGTCTGGAGTTGTATTTACTTTGTGGATTACTGTATCTGTATTTGAGTTTTGAGATGTATTTCTGGGTTTATGTATCTTAGACACGTAGACTTCTATCTCCTGTATCTCTTTTGGATTTCATGTTTTATCTATCCTTATCATGATCTACCTTAGATGTGATTGAGTCTGTATCTGCTATGTCACCCCCATTCGGGGAGTATAAACTGTTTAGTCTTATACTGTTAGATGCATTGAGACCTAGGACAGCGTTCTACCGCCGACACTGCGGCGTAGGCTGGACGTTGTTACATTCTCGTGCCCTAACTCTAGGGTGCGGGTCGTACCCAGTAACCAACTGTATCATCGAATAGATTTGAGTGACAACGAGCCTCATCAACATGCCTACATGTAATATTGCATAGTCCCACACAAAAAATGGAGTTTGGTGTGCATCATAAACGTCTTGGCGATCAATTGCATATGCTTAACAAATGCTTTTTGTTAAATCATTTTGGGTGTGAACATAGGAACTAGATGTTCAATTTAAAAAAAGGGACATGACATAGGTATTAGACATCTTTGATGTGAATTCTCCGACATTATCAAGTCTTATGGACTTTATCTATGATGAGTCTGCAACCTTATTAGCTGTGCCCAGAGTTTTGCAAATACAACGTTTCTTGTGGCTAGTAATCATACATGTGACAAGCGAGTCTCTATTGGAGGAAGGTAATGATGAAGAGTAGTCTCAATTGAAAAGAAATTTCCCTGCTTAAACTTAGGCAACAAACAGGGTAAATGTAAAAGAAAAATGTTTTTGCAAAAAAACTGTTTTACAACAATTGAGTAAAACATTTAAACTTTTCAAAAAGTACTTAAATGTTGAATTTTGAATTTATTTCCAAGGAAATTGAATTATATTATTTATTTATTGAATTGGTTTTTCTTTCTAAGAGGATAATTGATATTGAATTTGGAAATTAGTAACTAATTGTCAACTGATTTAAATTTCATGTTGGGGTAGTCATACATAAGCATTATCACTGACCTTTGGAAGAATTTTGCAAGGTCCAATATTCTCCATCTTCATCTTACTTTAGGTTTATGTAGTAAACCTCTCCTTGCATGTGCCATTTTACATCTCGATAAATAGGAGATCAATATTAGCATTATTTTTTGCCTTCTTTCAAAGGAAAGTATGTCCTTTTAGAGAATCCCATAACCACAAAGACAAAACTCATACCTTTAATTTAAGTTAGGGATGGACCCAACACAAAATCCATTGATATATCCTGCCATGGCTCTTCAGGTATGTAGAGACTAGTGTTTTGAGAGTCCATTTTTGTTTACCCACCAAAACTAGGATAAATGTTCACCCTTTTACTCAAAAGTTGCCACGTGTTAAATTAGTGGTCAAAACTAGTGTGAATGTTCATCAAACCACTCATAAATTGGTTTTAGCTTAGATAAAATTGACACGTGGTTGAGTGGAAGAGTGAATATTCACCTTAATTTTTGTGCTGAATAAAAATGGACTCAGTGTTTTGGGGTTATCCTTTAGTAACTTTTACATATCATACGTTTCTCTAGAAAATTTTCCATTTCTATTTAAGCGAGGCTGGTAGCAATGCTCTACACATCGTCATTTCTAACATTCTAAGGATCATGTCCAAATATTAAAAAATAATATTTTTTAACCACTCTAAGAAATGATCTTTTTTGACATTCTAAGTACCATGTTACCACAGTTTCTAAAAAGTAGGGATGCCTAAATCTAAAAATGGAGGTTCATATTAGTAATATATACCAAGGTTAAAAAAATTAGGACCTTTCGGCTTTTGGGGTCTTGTGCGATTGCAAAATTTGTATATGCTCATAAACAATCCCGCCTCCACAAGTGCTAGTGTTACCTAACCCCAAGTGTCCTCCATGCCTCTAGTGTAGAGCTTGATATTGTAGAGTAAAATATCACATTAAAAATAGGCTATTTATAAGGGCACATCAAAAGTTGATCAGGGCTAGCCAAAAGCAAACTTTAATTTATTTACAAGTTTGCCATTGAAAAATTTACTCAGGACTAGCCAACATGTGAGTATATAAGTCATTTTTTTTCTCTCCTCTCTTTCCTCACAAGAAGAAGAAGAAGAAGAAGAAAAAGAAGAAGAATAAGAAGAACAAGAACAAGAACAACAAGAACATCAATTTTTCCAAACCTAGTTTATTTTAATTTTTTGCCCTCTTCTAATTTCTCAGATCTCTTTCTCCAAACCCTAGTTTATTTTTCTTCTTCTTGTTTGGGCATTATGGATGAAACCCTAGTTGTAGAAGAAATTGGGTTATCAAATCTATCAAATCTATTAATCTATTAGTCTATTAACCAATTTTTCTTTATTAATAGAAGAATTATGCATGAAATCCTAGTTGTAGAAGAAAACTATGGAAGAAACCCTAGTTATAGAAGAATTGGGTTCATATCATGACTGTCACAATTTTTGACAGTCCTAGAAGTATTAAGGACTGCTAGAAATTGTGGCAGTCTTGAAATATACTCGATGTACAACTGGACTGCCACAATTGCTGGCAGTCCTAGAAGTACTAAGGACTGCCAGGAATTATGGCAGTCCTGAAAGGGACATGCTCTACAGCAGGATTGCCACAATTTTTGGCAGTCCTAGACATATTGAGGACTGCCAGAAATTGAGGCAGTCCTAAAAGGGACTTGCTGTACAGCAAGTCCCTTTCAGGACTGCCACAATTTCTGG
The DNA here is from genome assembly GCA_029216955.1 of Iris pallida. NCBI lineage: Eukaryota > Viridiplantae > Streptophyta > Magnoliopsida > Asparagales > Iridaceae > Iris > Iris pallida. The sequence continues at coordinate 14,924,749 of JANAVB010028820.1, forward strand.
CAGTCCTAAAGTCAAAATTTCCGAATGAAAAAATATGTTAGGGTTTATTTCAATCTTGATAGTAGAGTGAAATATGCATTTTAGGGTTTATTTCCATGCATTCTTTGTGAGGAAAGAAGTATTTAAGCTTTATTTCCATGAGTTTTAGGATTTATTTAATTTTTTGGGTACCATCAAAATTGGGAATGAGAAGGAAACTAGGGTTTTGATGGAGATGGTGATGATGAAAATGATGGAGAAAAAAAAAGAAGATGAGAAGAAAACTAGGGTTTTGATGGAGATGTGAGAATAGAAATGGTGGAGAAGAAGAAGAAAAAGAAGAAGAAGAAGAAGATGGATAGAAGAAGAAGAAGAAGAAGAAGAAGAAGAAGAAGAAGAAAGCCAGGGTTTTGGAAGAGAGAGAGTAAAATTTAGAAATGAGAGTGAAATTTGGACTTTGGGGGGGGGGGGGGGGAGGGGGGTTGGACAGCCCCATGAGTAGAAAATTTGGATAGCCCCTGTAAATTTTCCTCAAACATTGGCTAGCCCCAATCCTGGCTAGCCCTGATCAACTTTTGATGTGCCCTTATAAATAGCCTAAAAATAACCATCTTGTACAAACTATGTACTCTTATTTATAAACCTTTAAAAATTAGTCCAACTAAATTAAATCAAATCATAATTAATCTTTAAAGCTAATCCCTAACAAAGATATAAAATTATTCCTCAAACCAAAAGATGAAAGCAAAATTCATCTTTTATACTAATAAATAATCCTAAGCAATCTCCTAAAAAAAGCCCTCCTAATAAAGCTTCTCAGAGGACCTCCTAAAATAATCCTAACAAATTAATTTCTTAAAATATCTCTATTTAAAATAGGGTTAGTCTCTTACACTGTGTTTGGGAACATTTGTGGGGAGGGAGAGAAAAATTTGAGGGGAAGAAAAATGGAGGAGAGTAAAATGAAAGTAACGTCAATTTTTACTTCCTTTGTTTGGATGGACAAAAAGTAGAGAAAGGAAAAGTTTAAAAACAATTTTTTATTTGTTTATGGATAGAGGTATAATTACTATTTCCTCCTTGGTATTCTAAAATGATGATTTAATATTAACTTTTTGAGGGGTGGTGGGGTAAATTCACCCAAATTCCTCTCATCTCTCTCCATTTTCCTCCCACTTTTGGAAGAAATTTTTTTTAGTGGAATCCACCTACTTTTTTCTCTCAAATTTTCCTCCCCCATTTTCTCTCCTCCTTTCCAAACACCATCATTTAAAATTTTCCTTTCACTTTTACCTCAACTTTTTCCTTCCTCCCATTTTCCACCCTTCCCAAACAGTACCTTAATAACCATGAAACATAGCTAGGCGTGTTTATTTCTTTAAAGAAAATGATATATGGTTTTTGATGTGCATCCCCAAAATGCATAAATCTTGGATACATATATGAAAACATAGAAACTGAAGAGACAACCAGCCTCTCATTAGAATGCATATAAACTTGTATGCCAGTATATAGAAGCTAAGTCTGATTTTTTGATCACAAAATTTTATATAGCAAAAGAATCTTTATAGAAATATGCGCAAGAAGAAATAAATTTATAAATATTCGAACCCACAAACATTTCGTTAGCTGGACTGGCAGAATTCAAACAAGTTCTAAATTGAATGCATGCATGGATTAGAAGAATACAAGTTCTTTAGAACTTGCTTGAACACCAGACATACTGGTAGAATCTATACATACACATATTCCGCAAGTCTGACTGAGGAAATATTTTGTTGGTTCCAATATTGCAAACTCCTTTCTCCTCTGTCTATTTTTATAAAATTTCTTTTGCCAAATAAAATGTTCTGTTTTGTGAGAGGTGGCATAGGCATGCATCCATATATCTTCTCAATTAGGACCATTTCTGAGTATGTACAAGTTGTACGATCACACATGACCCCCAAAACTGAAAGGTACCAATTTTTTAATCAACGTATATACTGCTAATGTGAAACTCTCCAATTTTAGATTAATCCTCCCAAAATTTTAGAAACTAGAATAACATGACCCTTGTTATGATTTGTGGATAGCCCTTATCCTTATCTATAACCATCTCTATCATATTTTCTCCTATATATACTAGTATATAAGCACGTGCGTTGCACGTATTTTATAGATTATTATTAAAAAAATCTTATAATAATTCTAATCTTTATCGATAATATTTAGGAAAACTAAAAGACAACTATCTTAATTATTCTAAATTTAGGAACACCTCCCGTAATTACCTAGCTGTCCTTATTAACTTTAATGAACAATTTTAATTAATAAACATATGCAAGGGTATATTTGGAAAGAAAGTTTCACAGTGAAGCTTAAGTTTTCTCATTACATAGTAGTATAGATTATCAATGATAAGTCCGTTATGTATTCATTCGGCTACAATATTTCTTTTTCACTTCCATTTTCACAACATGTTATTAGAACGATGCTCTACGACAAGGCTCTATTATATTTCCTCTTATATATTTTTTTCAATAAGGAGAAGTTCATTTGGCTATAATCTTTTTTTTTCTCTTCCATTTTCACAACACGTTATCAGCACGACGCTCTATGACAAGGCCGTCGGCCGTCGCTCCAAAGATAAGTGAAGGGCCGCCGGCCATCGCTCCAAAGATAAGAGAAGGGGAATAGGCAAGATATAAGAGAAGAAGAATAGGCAAGTGAGTGGATTAGAAAACAGCGCAGAAGGTTAGTATCCTCTTAGAAAAGAAAAGATAACTAGTCTAAGTAATATCATTACTATAACTAGATCCCTCAAGTTTTTTTTTGTTATTAAGATGTATGACATTGTTTACTTAATGAGGTATTACTGATGCATCTCATGTTATCATCAGTGTTGTATGATTTTTTTATATTGATGTCATCTCCTATTTTTTGGGACAAATTTCAACCGGCTAAAGTCACATTAGCATAATTTTCCATATATATTTTACCTGTTATCAATAAATTCATTCTCATAAACATTACTGTATGCATTTTCTACACATACTAATCAAGTTATGGAAAATTCTTGCTATATGTCCATCTAATTTCAACTATGATGGTATCACCAAATTCCTTATTGTTGACACCAACGGTCTCAGCATATTAGTGACATGGATATCTTGTTAATGCTGGGGCATAATTTTTCGATAGAAAACTGAGAAGATGAAATAATTGTAAAAACAATATTCCAACGCAATATTTCTAGGAAGGTTGCAAAAGTTTAACGAAGATCTAAGAAGATCTCGTTACAGCTGTATATGATATACGAGAATCTAAGAAGATTTCGTAATCCACAGCAGCGAAGAAGATGACAGGCGAAAGATGGAAGATGGCCTGCTGGGGTGAATGATCACCGTTGCTCAAAGCTATATTCGTCCCACACGAATAGCTTCCAGGAACCAACAAGTTCGTCGGAGAACTTTGGAACACTTCTGCTCTTCTGACTCCTCGGATCGTACACGAACTCCCGTACAAAAGTAACGCTGGTGAAAAGCTTCTCTTCTCTCTCACAGCTTCTGTTTACTTGTGTTAAGAAACACTTTTAAACTTTTGTAACTCTCTGTTTATGCTCTGTGTATGTGTACTACCTGTGAGGGAGAAGAGACCTTTTATAGGCCCGAGTAGCAACTGTCCGGTTAGTACAAAATTCAGGACGTGGTAATAACCACTCCGAACATGCAGTAACCGCTCAGATCATGCATAGGCACGATCTGAAGCAAGTTGTGCACCTCGCGTACCCCGTGCGCCTTGTACACCATGCGCTAAACGCGCACTGAGCCACTTGCGCCACCTGCGCCCTGCGCACCCTGTGCCACCCGTGCAACTGAACGCACAACTGAGCGCACACCTGTGCGCGCAATTTGGCACGCCACTGGGCACACACCTGGTCGCACAACCTGGCCGCGCAACCTGGCCGCGCACCTGGCCGCGCAAGTGGCTCGCGCAACGAGCGCAACTTAAGCGCACTATGTGCCTAGCGACGATGCCGACATGCTAAGTGCAAAGTACGCCAACAAAAAGAAACATTACGCCTCATGAGCCCATGAGCCCATGAGACCGAGTCCGAGTCCGAGTCGCTAAGCCCCTACGGGGCTTAGCTCCCATGGAAATAAATTTTCCAAAAGCAAATAGCATGAATACTTTCAATTGTTGATTTAGCCTTTTTTCTATTAGAAAAATAATCCCACATGGCACACCCATATGCGCCTCCACACCACATGTACATCTCTAAACTAGCATAGCTAATATATAGAGATACAACTCCTTTGGCCTAGTCGATGTGGGACTAAAGTTTCTAAACAAAGGCCAAAACCCCAACAATCCCCCACATATCTCTATATATGGGTATAAGTGTTCCCTACTGTAACTGTCCATCATGTATTAGGAGAGATGTCGCTGACGACTTGAATCGTCCCGCATGGGTCAAACAACAGACTATAATACAAGAATGGACTAAGCCTTGAATTCTGTATCATAGCTAAAATTCTTTCCAATCACATAATGTAGTTAGATATGCTTCTGGCTACACATTAAAGGCCCTGTGCCAGCCTGGTTTCAGTGTATAATTTTGGACGTCTACAAGTTTACCCTCAAGAGATGGCCTGATATCTCTTTGTCCATACACTATAGGTGAGTTTATTATAAAGAGACATGGCATAAAGTACTTTGCGCTTCCCTTACGGTGCTACGCCGCTATGACATGGCTTAAAGCCGAGGCCTTACCCCGTAACGGGAACCTCATCGTAGTGTCATACTACTGTAGCATGAGGCAACAGCCTCTTTGTAGTACCAAACTACCCAGTATGATGCCTTAGGCTCCCTTACGGTGTTACGCCGCAACGACATGGCTTGCAAGGCCGAGGCTTTATCCTTAACCGGATACCTCATTGTGGTGTCGTGCCACTGTAACATGAGGAACTCTTCCTTTTTGTAGTGCTGACTACCCCTCTCTTTATTTTAACATACAATATTAGGCTAACTGCCTATTTGCGGTGCTATGCCTCTGTGACTTGGCTAGCAAAGCCGATGCATTATCCCATGCCTGGGAACCTCATGGTGGAGTCACCCCACAGTAGCATGGAGTTTCACTCCTTGTAGTGCTGTTCTACCGTACTTTCTGTAAAGTACACCAGGCATTCACTCTACCTGAGAACTCATTAAGGCATTTAAGCGAACCTTCCCACAGGATCCGTTTTTCACAGAAAACAATAGTAGACAACAGTGGTTGTAGGTCCGTAACCTCTCCATACCCAATAGAACATGTACCCACCATTCCTGATATTCTTCCGATTAGTGGTCCTCCATTGAACCAAAAGCTAGATGCCTAGTAGATTTTTCTTTAAACTATTAGCATAAAACTTTATGGTAGGAATACAATAATACAATATCAGAATGCCTTCAAGCCTATTTTACAAGCTGTGTCATCGACCAGCTGGCGCTTAAGGCCTTTGGTGAACGGATCCGCCAGGTTCTCCTGACTCCGAACATCAATCACTGCAATAATACCTCTCTTGATAAGATCGTGTACAGCCCTGTGCTTCAACCGCACAGTCCTCTTCTTTCCGTTGAAAAGGTTATTTGATGCCACCGTTGCAGTCGCCTGGTTGTCACAGTATATCGGTATTGCCGATATTTGTGCCCCAACCACTAGAAGATCATACATGAGCTCCCGAAGCCATTCTGCTTCCTCGGCTGCGGTATCAAGTGCAAAGAACTGAGATTCTATAGATGACCGCGAGAGCATAGTCTGCTTCTTCGACTTCCACGATATAGCAGCTCCACCCATTATGAAAATGAATCCACCTGTGGACCTCTCACTCTCGACCTCTGAGCACCAGCTGGCATCACAGAAGCTTTCCACTACCGGCGGATCTTCGCTGTAGTACAGTGCATATGTCTGAGTCTTCTTGAGATATCTCATAACCCGTTTCACAGCTTTCCAGTGTTCAACACCTGGGTTACTCGTGAAACGACTCAGCATTCCCACAGAGAAAGCTATGTCAGGCCTTGTGGCTGTAGTAACATACATCAAACTCCTGATTACGCTTGCATACTCCAGCTGCCTGACGCTTTCCCCTAAATTAGGCTTCAGCTTCAGATCACACCTGTACGGCGTATCGATTCCTAAAAGATCCCGATACCCTTAACGAGTGATCATTTTCTCAATATAATGAGACTGTGACAGCGCTAGTCCAGTGTCTGTCCGGATGATCTTGATCCCTAAGATCACATCAGCTTCACCTAAGTCCTTCATACTGAACTTGCTCGAGATGAATTTCATTGTCTCCGTGACACAACCTATATCCGTACCTAGGATAAGCATGTCGTCCACGTACAGACAAACGATCACACCTCTTCCATCAGCGAACTTTGTGTAAATACACTTATCCGTTTCGCTGACCATGTAACCATTTGACCTTATAACTTTGTCAAATTTCTCATGCCACATCTTGGGAGCCTGTTTAAGACCGCACAAATATTTCACCAACTTGCAGACTTTGTCTTCAAGACCCTTGACGACAAATCCCTCTGGCTATTGCATGTATATCTCTTCGGTCAGCTCGCCATTTAGGAAAGCCGTTTTCACATCCATCTGATGTATCACCATCTTATGTATTGCTGCGAGAACAATCAACATTCTGATGATGGTCATCCGAGCTACTGGAGCATACGTATCAAAGTAGTCAATCCCCTGCTTCTGAAAAAACCTCTTGGCTACCAACCTAGCCTTGAACTTGTCAATAGTTCCGTCTGCTTTCATCTTCTTCTTGAAGATCAATTTGCATCCGATGGGTTTTGCTCCTTCAGGAAGATCAACCAACACCCAAGTGTTATTTGAGGTGATGGAATCAATTTCGTTGTCAATCGCCTCCTTCCAGAAAATTGTGTCTTTGGTCTTCATCACCTCATCATTGGTAAGCGGATCTGCTTTCACATGATAGGTGACAAAGTCACTTCCGAAGTCCTTCAGCCTCCTCACACACTTAGCTGACGGCCCAGCTTATTCTGGTTCAATCGTTGTTTCAACAACAACATCTTCTTGGACCACATCTTCATTGAAGACTTCAGTTTCTTGCGTACCCTCATTGTTCTCTGGTACATCCGTAAGAACAATATTCTTGTGCCTTACAAATTTGTCTTTAAAATATTCTGCGTTGCGAGATTCAATGATATAATTTGACTCAATATCAAGAAATCTCCAAGCATCACTCTTCTCGGCATACCCCAAGAAGATCGTCTTAGTAGTCCTTCTCCCAAGCTTCTGAATCTTTAGATCTGGAAGCTTGACATATGCCAGATACCCCCACACTCGAATGACATTCAAGTTAGGTCTGAACTTGAAACAGAGTTCATGAGGAGTAACGTCTGAAGTTGTATGAGGCACTCTATTTAAAATAAAAGTGGCCGTCAATGCAGCTTCTCCCCAGTAGCACTTAGAAAGACCCGCAGTCAACAACATTGAGTTAATCATTTCTGTTAACGTTCTGTTCTTCCTCTCGGCTACTCCATTTGATTGAGGAGAGTACGGAGCCGTAGTATCATTGACAATTCTATGTTCTTTGCACAATGATACGAATTCATGAGACCTGTACTCTCCACCTCGATCACTTCTTATTCTTTTGAGTTATTGTCCAGTCTGCCGCTCAGCTTCGGTTCTGAACTCTTTGAACTTCTCTAATGCATCGTCTTTAGCCTTCAGCAAGTAGACGAATGCATACTTAGAGAAGTCATCGATGAAGGTTATGAAATACTTCATCCCGGCCTTTGTAGAGAACTATTTGAAGTCACAGATATCAGAGTGTACCAACTCCAGAAGATCTGTACTTCGATTAACCCAAAGAAAGGGTTTTCTTGTGATCTTTGTTTGAGCACAAACTTCATATTTCTCTACCTTACCCGCACACTTGGAGATAAGCCCTAGACTAGACATTCTGTTTATTCGTTTACAATGAACATGTCCTATTCTATTATGCCACAACTCAAGAGTATAAGCAGAAGGAGTGATTTCATTAATTACATTAATTACATTGGACTGATTTACAAGCTAAATTTTGAACATTCCTTCGGTATAAAAAGTTTTCCCGAAATATGTTCCCTTAATAGACATCACCATCTGGCCAGCATTGATGTCCATCCTGAGACCTGTGTTGCAGAGTAGGCCTCCTGAGATCAGGTTCTTGGCGATTACAGGTACGTGCTTCATGCCTTGAAGCGTCAGAGACTTGACAGAGGTCAGCTTCAATACCACCGTCCCAATCCCGAGCACTTCAGCTTGTGCCTGGTTCGCCACCATAACCACTTCAGAAGTAGGTGTGTAGGTGGTGAACCACTCCTTACTGGAGCAGACATGGAAGGTGGCTCCAATGTCTACCCACCAGTCAGACACTACAAGAAATTTTGGTTGTAGTGACAGAAGACAGTGATGGAATGAGTATTCAGTCAGTAATAAACGATTATTTGGGTCGGTTTAAGGAGAAGGTCGGTAATACTTTTTGTGATGGAATTAAATATTAGTAGTGACAGAAGTTCATGTCAGTAAAAAGAAAAAAAATCTTTAGGTGGAAAAATATGTGCCAAAATATTTCAACTGAATCCTAAAAAATATTAGTAACTTTTAAAACATTCAGTACTAATAAATAGTATATTTTTATACTAAATAGTTAATTTACTATGAATATTTCCGATCAAAAGACAGGATTTTCCTCCCCTCCCGCGTACCAATTTAGCTTTTCATCCTCCCTCGTAGTCAATTTTTTTTTTTGGATCAAAAACCATATCAAGAGCCATCTGTCGACATCAAGGGATTCGCTTCTCTCCTCTTCGATCAAAATATAGGGTTTCTCTCATCTCCGCAAGAGATTCGCTCCTTCTCTGCCGACAATCAAGAACCGTCTACCGACATCAAAAGCCATCCGCCGACGAAGGTAAATTTCGATCGCTGGAACTAATTTGGGTTTTCTAGAACTGATTTGGGTTTTCTAGATCTGTATTCTACCTCTAATTAGGATTTTTCTAGAAATAATTTGGGTCCTCTGATTTATTTAGGGTTTTTTTCCTCTAGCTTACAATTAATTAGGAGTTTTCTAGATCTGTATTTCTTCGCTAATTAGGGTTTTCTAAAACTGATTTGGGGCCTCCATATCATGTTTGAAGCCATGTTCGAACAGGAAGTGATGAATCCTTTCATACAGTTTTAATGTACGAAAGACTGATATTTTCCATACCCTTTCGATCTCGATTTTGTGTTGCGATATTCATTATTAGGTTCAGACAATGAAAACTTATAAATATGTGTGTTTTTTACTTCAACTATGTATAATTACAAGCACAATATGTTGCGAGGACATGCACATACCTCTTTCTTGTTATATATCAGGCACTCCAATGTATATGTCAAATTATATTCCATACTGGTATCAATGTTCAATATGAGAGGTTGAATTGAATTATTCTCAAGAACATACAAGTGTGCTAAGTCACAATCTTAATTCATGTCAATCCGAAGGAATCATCTAAAGCATAAATGATTCCATATATACCTGATAAATTCAACTAATTATCAAGAACCAGGGGATAAGGTACACAAATACGAATCACTACAATAACAACACATTCGTTCAAAATCCTCCCTATAGCTACATTAGTATAACAAGGTTCCTTATAATACTACTAACTAAGAACATGTGCCAAATCAATCAAGGTAATGCGCGCAGGTCCAATCTTCATTAGTTATGTCCTATATGTTTGTAACATCGGTGAGACGAATCCCATGATACCTTGATCAAAATAGTCAAGGAGCTAGCCTATAATCATCTTTGGGTAGTCCCATGGCTCATCCACACTATTCAACTTGTTTATGGTGATCTCAATATGTATGGTTTCAAGATATCTCATCCTTGCATATAATTGTCTGATTTGTTTTATTGAAACAATTTTCATTTTAGACTGGGCCCAATTTCTCTAAGCTATATATATTCAACATATCTTTCATAAATAGAAAAAAAAATCTCCTTTAAACTGGAAATACAGATTTTGGTTTCTTATTCCTCCCGCACAATTGCTTTTCTCATGTCATCCTTCCCATTTTAACCTAAATAGATCCTTGTCTGAAACAGGCTAATGAGATGGGACATGTGGGCCTGTGAACTAAATTAATCGGTCTTGCAATTTATGTATGTTAACATGCATCACTATGCATTCATTTAAACCACAGATCTAAAACTTGCTTGTTTTGTAGGCATATTGATTTTGAAGTTGTCATGTTGATGATGGAACTCAAAATGTCATTAAACAACTTAGCAAGTCTATGGGGAAGATCGCATTGTTAGTACCAAATTTTAGTTTTGTTTACAAAATCTAATAAATTAATTTTATCTTCTTGAAACTTTTCGTGGGTTTTATTTTATGTCCCATTACTTTCAATTTAATTTCTTGGATGATGAAATGATATAAGCTATTAAGAGCGAGGCCGAGGAAGCTTGCTTTAGGTAAGCTTATATTGTTTGTTCTCTCCTCAAGTAACTAGGGAGTATAGCTGATCCAGACTTATACCCAAGAACTACTTATTATCATGGACTGAAGCATGCATCTGGGAATTTCATCGTTATCATAGATGCATATCTGTCCCACCATATACGAGTTCTTTCTGTCTATCATTTTTGAATGCCTATAGATGTAGCTCTTGTATCTTTTCTTGTATATCCTCTAACTGGGCTCCATTCTTGCCCTACAACCAAAATATTTATCGAGTTCCATAAGGTAAGAACTTAAGCAAAGTACTTCATTATAACGATAGCAATATAAAGTATCTCTGGTTGAATGATTTCCTTTCTTGGAACAGTTTTCAAAATGTAGTTATTTATAAGGACCTCTTAGATCTGCATTAGAAGGATCCTCTTGGCACTGGGTTACCCTTCTTTAGTTCTGTAAAAGAACCTATCCACGACCTATTATATTTTTATTATCATGCATTGAAAGGAGAAACTAACATAGCCTACAAACTTCTTATAGTCTTGCGATTCATACGCCATTTGCTCTTTTCCTTTGTGAATTTTAAAGTGTTTCCCTACTTGACTATTATCAATTCATATTCTTTGCAGGGTGAGAAGATTAGAAGACGAAATGATTGGATGCAATAGCTGCTTCCCCTACTTCTTGTAAAGGGTTCCCTAACTTGTTGGTTGTTATGTAGTACAATCTTGATAGAACAGGGGAGCCAAACTCATGCTATCTCAGTCAAGAAGAAATATGCTATATCCTCATATCTTGGTCAGACCCAGGTGTACTCCACTCTTATTGTACTCCACTCTTATGTTATCTATTGTACTCGTCAACTCGTCAGTTGTTACATAATATGATACTAAAATAGCCCTTTTAGTCAATAGATTGATTGATTCATCTATCCTAAATATATAACAATTAAATATCATATCACTTAACATTGTAGATCCTAAACCAAATTTTCTTAATCCTCAAAGGAGATGCAGATACATTAAACATGGTATAATTCTTTATTGGTTACTGAAATTCCTAATACCAGTTCAAGATATTGGTGGGTGTCATGTGACATGCTTACTGCTAGTTTAGCATGGTCCGAATGTAGTTTGTACTATTAATCTTATGTTGTCTAAACCCCATAAACTGAGTTCGGGGCAGATAATAATGTGATGGATGTTCACATCTTTTTTTTTCCCGACCTACAGTAGTTACTTTCTTAATGATTGACTAAAGTCTGTTTTCGTTCTCCTAATTCGATAGTTATCCTTCCTTGGGCTAGTAGCTAGCCTACTCATATGCTTATGGAGCACTGCAAAGATCACACACAAGGCCCAAGCACTCACCAGCCATGCCTCGAAGTGGCACGTGTGTGCTACTATCGAATTGAATCCTTTGAAGCTGAGCTAGAGACACTTTGGAGGCTGTTGCTTCCAATCATGTCTTCTCTGTGATCAATGTTGAGAATCAAGAAGAATTTGATGACGATAAGGCTGGTGACAAGAATTAACTCGAGGGCAGGAACGTGCATCCTCATACCAATATCATCTCTTTCCAAAAGAGGCAGGCTCTAGGTGAGTCACTAGGTGGTGTGTAACTGCAAAATCTTATTTCTTTTGACATTGTGATTAACCCGTCTTTCTTCTTCTGAATTGCAGTGACATATTTGGAGAACACGAAGGCAGGGATTACTGTTTTCAAATTCGTATTGCACAGGGGATATCTTCACATGGTATTTATGATACAATTGAGTTTTGTCATATGGCTATTGGGAAAGACAATTTGCAGTGATCTCCTTGTTAGTTGCGGCTTCTCAGTTGGAGCAGTTGAAGCAGTTGAAGCAGCCCTTCATGCAGAACAAATTCATCATACTATGCAATCCTCTGCTACAAATAGCCCCCTTGTGGATTCTATTGACGGAAAGGGTAGAAGATAAAAACCTGAGGATATCCCTGAGACGACCAGGGACGACGCTGCAGGTTATAAAGAAACCTGACGGTGTAAGGGAATTTCCATGAGTCTATAAAAAGCCCGTTTCAAAGATTTATGCCGGAGGATATATAATTGGGACTGGGTTTTAATGAGATGTATTGAATGATATGTTTTTATCATTGAATGATATGTTTCTTCTTCGGTGAATGCTTTAAGAGTTTCTTAAATTAATTCTTGAATATATTTTTGTTGGTAGTAAGATGGCCCCTTTTAAAATCATGCATTACTATTATTTTTTATAATGCTCTGAAATTGAGCGGTAGCATGTCTTTTATAACATTTTATCTGTCAAAGCGTTATAATACATGTGATTTTTAGAACGCTTGGGTGCTTACTAAAAAGCATTATAAAAAGTTTTTTTATAACACTTTTTAGCTATCATAAAAATGTATTTTTCTTGTAGTAAATTTTATTAATGATCCAACAATAGTGACTGACTTATTAGTTAGCAATAATTATTAATGACCCAACAGTAGCGACGGACTTATTAGTCAGTAATAAATATTAAAGACTTTTATATATTAAAATATAAATACTTATCTACGTGGCATGTTTAATTATAGTGACGGATTTAGGGATTCGTCCATCACTAGTAGTATTAGCGTCGCTCGTAGTAGTGACTGACACTAACTCCGTTACTCATGTGATTAGTCCGTTACTACTATCATTTCTGACGGAATTCTGTCACTATTAATATATATTAGTGACTGATCTTCATCGTAACTACAAACAAAATTTCTAGTAGTGAGAGTCAGTCCCTACCGCATCAACCTGCACAATCATAGCAACAACTTCAGTGATCATAGATACCTTACTAGGCTCTCCTTGCTCTGATTGCTTGGTCTTTGCTTTGCATTCATTCTTGAAGTGGCCCTTCATGCCACACTTGAAGCAAGGCATCTTAGACTTTGTCTTCTTTTGCTTGAAGGAAGTCCCCTTCATGTTCAAATTGTTAGGGTCCTTGTTCTTGCTGTGGGAAGCCGTATGCTTTCCCCTTGGTTCCTTGGTATAAACCATATTGGCGTTAGCTAATTGCTTCGACAGTGCGTCTACCTTCAGTTGAGCCCTCATCTGGTCCTCAACATAGATTTCCTGCAACAGATCTTCAAGGCTGATCTCAAGCTTCTTCCTATGCATGTTTGCATGGAACTTACTCCACGCAGCGGAGAGCTTTGTGACAATCCCTCCAATTACAAACTTGTCGGAAAGGGGCATCGCCTCGTCTTCCAACTTCTGTCGCAGCTTTAGGAATTCCTTTACCTGCGGCAGCATGGACTTCTCGTCCTCAAAGAGCCATTTGTGATATTTTTCAACCACAAATATCTTGCTCCTATTCTTTTCTTCCTCGTACAGTTTCTCCAGAGACTCCCATATGTCTCTGGCAATAGGTTTCTTACTGTAGGATTCTACTAGGGAATCCTCTATAGCATTCAGGATAAGCAGCCTGCAAATGCTATTCTTCCTTCTCCATTTGGCCTGAAGTTTAGTATCCGTAGTGATTGCGGCAACAGACCCAACATCTGGAACACTAGGTTCCTCTTCAAGAAGCACGTGATCAACGTCTCTGAGTTAAAGAGTGAGATAAACCTTCCTCTTCCAGACTTGATAATGCTCTCCATTAAACTTTTTTAACTTACAGAAGTCAGTATTGAGGAGTGAAACATTAAAGTTTTCCATCGTTGCAATATAGCTTTGAGATTGTTAATGCCGGGGCAGAATTTTTCGATAAAAAACTGAGAAGATGAAACAATTATAAAAATAATGTTACAACGCAACACTTCTAGGAAGGTTGTGCAAGTTTAACGAAGATCTAAGAAGATCTTCTTACAGCTGCATATGATATACGAGAATCTAAGAAGATTTCATAATCCACAACCGCGAAGAAGATGACAGGCAAAAGATAGAAGATGGCCTGCTGGGATGAATGATCACCGTTGCTCAAAGCTATATTCGCCCCACACGAATAGCTTCCAGGAACCAGCAAGTTTGTGCAACCTGGCAGCGCACCTGGCCGTGCACCGAATCGATCAAGGACAAGTACATAAGAACCTTTCCAACTAATGGATTGGTTTCTCTTGAAATGCGTCCAACAGTTTTCTCTGGATGTTTTGTTGCTGGTTTTGTTGCTTGGTGTTTGCCATTGATTATAAAAGAACAGAACAGTTTTATGGGAGGACTGAACTTTTAATTCACAATACAAACTCGCTCGTACAAAGAGAGCCTAGGAACAAAACCTAGGAAAAGCAATCAAAGTACAATTGTTTAGTTTATCTGGGGGGGTGACGGTAGAGGCTCGAGAGAGTGCTATCAACTTTGTCTTACTCGGACGATCGGACGTAGCTTCTGCTCTGGCGAGGAAATGCTCTTTGTGTGTGCGGGGGTTGCTAGTCTCTATGCTCGGGCCCTGTGTGTATAACTCTGTGTGTTTTTAAGGGAACAACACCTTGCTATTTATAGGAATTATGATGAGCGGGGTATGCAGTAACTGTACCTTAAAAAGTGGGCGGTTGGGGATTGGTTAAGATTAACCTTGATCTGTTTGTTGGAAATCAATTTGGGCTGTTGAGTTGGTTGCAATAAATCTGCATTGTTATGATTTATTGGTGGCTAAATCGGAGTGGATAAGTCTTAGTCAATCTTCTGCCACGTGTCCCAACTGCCATTTATGCTGCGAGTCACATGAACGGGGTGTCCTGGCAGAGCCGCATAAGTGTGGTCTGCTAATTGAGCCGCATGAGGGTGGCCTCACAACCGAGCCGCATGAGGATGACCTCACAACTGAGCCGCATGAGGATGGCCTCACAACCGAGCCGCATGAGGATAGCCTCACAATCAAGCCGCATGAGGGTGGCCCCACAACCGAGCCGCATGAGGGTGGCCCCACAACCGAGCCGCATAAGGGTCGCCCCCCAACTGAACCTCATAAAGGTGGCCCCCACAGCCGAGCCACATGAGGGTGGCCTCCAATCTGAACCGCATAAGGGTGGCCCCTATAACTGAGCCGCATGAAAGTCTTTGAAGCGATCCGCATAAAGATCTTCGAAATTGGTGGATCGTGCCAGCTATAAAGATTTTTCTCGTCTCTCTAGGAGCACGTTATTATGTCAGAGTCATCATTTTATCTTTATGTCAGAGCTGTCAATCCTTTGTTTCAGAGCTGCCGTATTGCGTCAGAGCATTTAATTAGCCAGCGGCACAGAGTAGTTATGGCCAGCTGTGGAGGCCTATTTTTGAACCGCATAGGACCACGTGGCTTTTTTCGAGCCGCATGGAGCTATCGGGGACTTTTGAGCCGCATGAAGCTCTAAGGGACTTTTGAGCCACATGAAGCACTAAGGGACTTTTGAGCCGCATGAGGCCACGTGGCTCTTTCCTGAGCCGTATAAGATTCCTGAGCCGCATGCGGCTCTCTGGGACTTTTCGAGCCGCATAAAACTGTCACGACCCGCACCCGTTTTTCGGACGCGAGCATGTGAGCAAGCCAGCTACGTATCGAACGGACTCCAGCACGACTCGAATACATAAACGCTGTCAAGGCTATGGTATACTGCCAAATCATGGCAAACAAATCTATATCTCAATCCACAATAAGAATATGAAACATGAATGAACACTATGGGTCGTGGTCTACAGCCCACTAGCATATATGTCCGATAAGACTCTTAAGAAAGTAACAAGAGTCTAAACTGAATCAAGAAACATGATAAAGTAAGAAAGCACGAAAGGATAACAACACAATAATGATACCTGAATCCCACAAGCGGATCATCGCATCCGAAACCCATAAGCATCGCAAATTCTCCGCCACCCAGAACTACTAGCTAACTCCACGCAACCGCTAAACCTGAGGAGATCATCAGGTCCTCAGAGGACATAGAAAGATACATAATATACATGCCTATCTAACAGTTTTATCACGCGTGAGAAAATAAACAAGAAGAAACAGGAACACGACAAATGACCACGAACACGAACACGAATACGAATACGAACACGAACACGAACACGAACACGAACACTAGAACAACTACGCATAAGTGAACTGCCGGATGAACGATACACGAGATCAATGGAAGAACCAAACCCTCATCCCGAGTTTGGACTCACGGGTTTGAACTAAGCACTAACCCTCGTCCCGAGTGTGGACTCTCTGGTTAGCTCACGATAAGACACCCTCATCCCGTGTGTGGACTCTCTGGTATAATTAGTCAACCCTCGTCCTGAGTGTGGACTCTCTGGTGCCAATGAACACGACAAACACCCTCGTCCCGTGTGTGGACTCTCTGGTGCACCAAACAACCCTTGTCCCGAGTGTGGACTCTCTGGTTGTGTAAAACGATAATCAAGGCTATGGCAGTTTACTTACACGTACTCGTTCTATGACACGACTCAAGCAAGGTACTGACGAGAACTCCAAGGGTGAACCACAAGACCAAATATGAATACGGCTATATACAATAAAAACAACTCCACAGAAAATAACACGAAAAGCACATGTCCATAAACAATCAAAGACTAAAAACTGAAATGAAATGCATGTAAATAAAACTGTAGAGGGAGGCAAGATATACTTGCCTGGTAGTTGTCCAATTCTACGGTGTTGAACCCAAGTATTTAGGTATTTATTATATCAATCCCTATAAGTAAAAAGAGCTTTGTTATTAATATTCTTCATTTATTAACCTCTAAATTATTTGTTTATTACTTACTATAAGTGATATATACCCTTATTTGTTTCTCTAAATATATAAGTTATCTATACTAGGATACTCTTCCATAAATGCATGTTCTCTCTTTTGGCCTAATTACAAAGTGGTCATATGCTTAGGGTGTTATGTGTAAAAAGTCCTATACCATTCTGTCTTGGGAAGAAGAGGGATTTTGGTTTGTTGATACTTTACTTTATTAAACTATGAGTAATGGAATAAGAAAAATGGGAGGGTTTAAATGAAATATATCATAAGGGTGGCTGAGTTGTTGCTTCTTTATGTATTACATATGGCCGACCATGCAAAACTTATATATTTTTGAACGACAGAGAGAAGATGGTATTACCAATATTCCCTTCTTTGCTCAGCGAGTCAAGAAGATGGAAGAAGCACGTCGAGAACTTCTGTTGTCAACTCTGCACTCCTTCTCCGGTTGAGCTTCTCTCGACTAGAAGAGCTTGTGGCCTACGGATGGTGTAACGTCGGCCGGACAACGTCGGGCAACGAGGACAGCGACGGCAGAGCCTCGCGCCACGGGTTACGGTAGTCGTCGCCACGGTTGCGGTACCTGCAGTAACGCGCCTGGTAACGTCGTTGTGGTTCGTTGCTGCGCCTGCTGTACGGCACTGTGGGCCGTGCCTGGCCGGAGCTCCTGCCGGCGACGGTGCCAGGGTGGCCGCACCATTGCTGCTGCTAACGTTGTTGCCGTGCCATTGCTGCTGCTAACGTTGTTGCCGCGCTTGGTGCTGTGGTTGCTGTGCTTGCTGCACGTGCCCGCGCTGGCGACGCACGGTGGTCCAGCATCCGGGGCGGGGTGGCACCTGTAGCAGCGGAATGCCCGGCAACACGCGAGGAGGATTCGACAGAGAGTCGCGACGGCGCTTGCCTTGGAAATGCAGAGGTCGGTGATAGAGCGGGTGATTCCGCTCGTGTTGCTTCTACTCGATGCAATTGTTGTTGTCTCTCCTTCGAAAGAAAATCAGTGAACAACTTAGAAAGAGGAAGGAGAAGAAGAGTAGGTAGCGGCTGGCTTGTTTTTACGGTTTTCTCTCTTCCCTGCTCTCTCTATATAACTATATATATGATATAAATATACAGGTCTTCTCGGGTTGCTGTGCTGGTTTATTACTGTTGCTTAAGCTATTTAGTTGGGCTAGGAATTGGGTGCTGGAACCCTGGGCCGGCTGGGATTGGGCTGGCCTGGCTTGGCCTGGGGTCCAACTGTTGGCTGCTGTTTGGAAAAGTTCGGATGGGCTGCTGTTTGGGGAAGTTCGGATGGGCTGCTGTGGTGGGCTGGGCCAAAAGCAATGGTGTACGAACCAAAAATTACAGATGTATCATATTATCCAACATAAACACAAACACGACAAATATTGATAGGGAGAAGTGTCTTACATATCATAGCAAAAAGGTGATATTTAATCCAATTTCAAGATCCCCCTTTGACATGCATGATAATTTTATCGTAAATATCAATAACATTGAGGATTACACATGGAAGTTACAGAAATCAACCTCCGTCAGCCAAACCAAATTCTTAAATAGTTGACCACCAAGAATGCTCGATAACAGTTTTGAGTCCCAATACGGGAGCAAGTTATTTTTTCTACAAAAACCATAAGGACGAGAAACTTCATCTCTTAACATGTAAATTCACGATATAGTGTTCTTAGTGAAGTTAGTAGAAAGTCAAGAGGCCAGTTCAAACAAGACTGGAATATATAGAATAACTAGTGGAGAGCTAGAACAACACCATGAACATGGCTTGTTATAAGAAATACTCAAATTACGTGCTCTTGCTACAGTAATGTGTCCAACCCAGGGACAGCTATGAGCCTATAAGGTCCTAAAGTTATTTACAACATTGAAGTTTGCCAAGTCTTCCTACCAATAAATGTAACTTCACCATTTGATCCATCTCTTAATCAAGAATCTAGTAAAGTGGGGGATTTGGCCATGAATCATTTGATTCTTCAGAAATTCTTCCTAGTTAGAACACTTATGGCTAAAGGCACCTACCGTAATAATTAACTAAATAAATATTTAGAAAAATTCTAAAAATCACCACTTAAATCAAATAAACAATAAATTTTTTTTTAAAAAATTCCGGGAAGGGAGGCTACAAAAGCTGTTCAAGCTTTTGAGCCGCATGCTGAATCTGGGCCGCAAATGATTCACTATTCTTTTTCATGCTTCTACAAGACCCCCTTCAAAGTTTTCAATTTGTAAAAATTGAAATATTTTGAATAAGAAGCATGTCCACGTAATCTCTTCATGCCGCATAGACTTCTCTGGCCGCATAAGACTTTCTAGCCGCATAGGCTGCTTTGGCCGCATGGACAGCTCTGGCCGCATGCTGTTCTTTATGCCACGTAGGCGTCTCATTGATTGCTCTTGATTTGTTTTGATTTAAAGCTGTCTTTTGGATAGGATCCCAAGAGTCGGCATTAAATATTTTAGATTGCCTTGATGATTATGAGCACTCTTTTTTGCATGAGAGGGGATAAAATCCCAAGAGTCGGTTTTATCTTCTAGGTAGCACATGGTTCGAAGCGTCCATCGGTCTACGAGCCCCCTATCTGCCTATAAATATGAGTAATTTTTAGAGATAGACTCTT
Organism: Iris pallida; assembly: GCA_029216955.1. Lineage (NCBI taxonomy): Eukaryota > Viridiplantae > Streptophyta > Magnoliopsida > Asparagales > Iridaceae > Iris > Iris pallida. Next base: position 14,944,574 of record JANAVB010028820.1, read on the forward strand.
TACTTTCTTCTCTTGTTTAAGCCTTTCTTGTCCTAGTTGCCGTCGTCTTCTCCTTCGATCACCGATGGCTCCCAAGACTTCCTCCAGTGCTGCGGCTAAGGGTAAAGGAGCGGCTTCCTCGTCGACTGTGGCGCCCATAGTTCATCCTGACGTTCACCCCGCCATTGATGGTAAGAATGTTGGAAGAAACTGTATGAACTCAAAACCCTATCCATCATGGCTACGCCGCATGTTTTATACACGGGCCTTCTTCGTCTTCATTGAACTGTTCAAGTTTATTGTGATGAATCCGCATACTGTGTTGTATGTGCCGTATGTACATCTTATGTCCGAGCTGCATGGGGGTATGTCTCATGTCCAAGCCGCATGAGAGTCGTCTTGTGGCCGCATAAGCACTTTGTAAACTGGGCCGCATGGAGACCCATCGAACAGTGCCGCATAAGCTTCTTCTGAACTGTGCCGCATAAGCTCACTTTAAACAGGACCGCATAAGCTCCCTTTGAACCATGCCGCATAAGCTTCCTCTGAACTGTGCCGCATAAGCTCACTTTGAATAGGACCGCATAAGCTCCCTCGAACTATGCCGCATGAAGTTCCAACAAACAGAATCGTATAAGCTCCCTCGAACAGTGCCGCATGAGACCCCACCAAATCAGAGCCGCATAAGCTCTTTTAAACTGGACCGCATGAGCACCTGCTAAACAGAGCCGTATAAGCTCACTTGAACTGGGCTGCATGAGGCCTCGCTAAACAGAGCCATATAAGCTCACTTTAATTGGGCCGCATGAGGCACCATCAAACCAGAGCCGCATAAGCTCTTCTAAACTGTGCCGTATAAGCACCCGCGTAATAAAGCCGCATAAGCTCACTTTAACTGGGCCGCATAAGCACCACCAAAATGGAGCCGCATAAGCTCCTTTAAATTGTGCCGCATAAGGACCCGCCTAATTAGAGCCGCATAAGCTCGGAAATACTAAGCAGTTTTCCCTGCCATCTTTTAACTTATTTTTTTTGTCCTTTTTTCAGTAAATCTGCCAGTCAATCCTGCAGGAGAACCTTTGGTAGGTCGAGCCCAATCTGCTGTGGGCGTTAGGTTCGACCACATAGTTGAGTATGTGGTGAACTAGCTCCCCAAAGACGAACCTGTGGAGAGGCTGAGAGACAATAAAAACCAGTCCTTCTTTATCTCGGGGATGATGAACTCAGGGCTGCTGGGGGACAAACACCTGAAACCTGCGTTCCTCTTCGGAGACGCCCTGACTATGAAGAACTCCCAAGTTCTGGACATATCTGAGAGTTAGAGTTTTACTTCTGACGGGATGGCGATCCACATCCCTCAGATGGAACGTCACTTCCCACTGTTATGGTTCAACATGTTGCCCATGGACAGGAAGATGGAGGATTCCTTGACTCCGACCCGAAACGGGATGTTTGTGGATGAAATTCACTATAACAATAACTTGAGGTCAGTGTACGCGGAAAGGGTACCGGTCAGCCGCTACGTGATGGGATTGGCCCCGAACAACTTCTTGAATGTACAGGGTCCCAATTTCAAGTTCTCTCAAGCTGACACTTTCCTGAAGCAGCTTGCTCGGAAGGGGTCCTATCCCGTTGGCCGGTTGTCGCTGCTGAATTGGATACACCCTCTCCCTTCGTGGACCAACCTGTCTACGTGGATCGCACAAAAATACGAGACTCTTCTACACGAGATCGGACTCTACCATGCTATTCGGGGCACCTCTTATGGCTTGCCCATAAAAAAGAAATTGTTCATGGCTCTGCTGGAGATGTACAACTGTCGTACGGGTACCTTCTTTACACCCGTAGGAGAGATGGGGCTTGCTCTCCACGAGATGCATGACGTCTCCAGGCTGCCTTGGGGAAATGAAGTCTTCGAAGTGTATACCCCGACGAACGAAGAGTTCGAGGATTTGGAGCAATGGTTCCCGGGCTTTGTAGCTATCTACCGGGAATTACTGTTTCATCACAACACATGCCAGCAGATGTCGAAAAAGAAGAATGACAGCTCGAAAGGAAACCTTTCGCATATAAAGGCCTGGCTCACTTACCTTTTAAAGCTCGGCACCTCAGGCCGGATTTCTCCTCGAAGTCCTTGAACTCGGGAGGAGGTGCAGGACCAAGTGTCGATCGCCAAGAGGGTAAGAACCACCGACGACAGATTCAGGAGTCAGTCTGACACTTTTGCTTATTTTTATCAAGACACTCAGCTGTTGTCCGAGAAGGCTCTTTTGGCAGGCTTTCTGATGGTATGGCTACGAAACTGCGTGGTCTCAGGAGGGGCTGGTTCTATTGAGAGGATCAGCCGTAACTTTATCCTCCCTACTGTAAAACTGGTCTTTAGGGTCAGACTAGCCCTTCTCTCGGCCATGGTGTACAGCATACATCGTGGCCTTCGTGCTTTCTCGTCCAAGGTCATCGCCTGTGACCCGACGAAGGACTTTGAACGCATTGAGCTACCCTATCATTATCTGATGGGGTGGCTGTTAATGCATTGTCGGTCTTTGATGAGGCCTGGCCCTGAAGATGGTGTAACTGCCGAGGATGCTTTCATCTTCCAGTATCGTCGCATGTCTTGGGATTGCGAGACTAAGCGTGCATGTCGGATGGCGCTGGCGAGAGTGGACAGATATACTTTTTTTGTGTCTGTTCCTCAATTTACTGCTGAGGAAGTGAGGGCCGTACATCTTGATGGTATTGGGCCTCCCCACTTTTTATCTGACAAGATGCTCCTTTGGCTGCTCAACATTCGTCCTTTCCACCTGGTATACCGCAACCGCAACACTGTCTACTTGGAGCCTTACTTGCCTAGTAGGTTCTTCCGATAGTTTGGGTATAGTCAGCTTTTCTTGGACAATCCCAGCTCTTGCCTGGGCTTTGAAGGTAGCATCCTTGATGGTATCAGGGCCTGGCACTATTATAACACGGTTCACACCCGTACCAGCTTCTCTGTTCCTGATGCTGGGGAGTCAGGGGAGATCTTGTATTTGGCAGCTCTATACCATATCATGGCAAACAAGCCTCCTGTTGATTTTGACCCCGGTACCAGCTTCATTGTTGGTACTGGCTTGGAGAAGAAGCCCAAGGGGTCCAAGGCGAGGAAAAAGAGGGAGAACATGGTTGCCGTGTCGGACTTGGAGTCTGCCGACACGGACGAAGAGAATGACGAACATGATCCCGATAACTCTCTTTCTCCCGCAGAAGATGTGGTGGCGGATCAGCCTCCTGTCGTGCCTGGTCCTTCACGCAAGTGAAGCAGGCGTGAGCCTGCTGTTGGCGGCGTTTAAGCCTCGTGGGCTGCTCATTAAGGAGAGAGACGAGGATGACGCAGTTTCGGAGGTGAATTGAATTACAACCATCTTCTTCTTTAGATCTTCTTTTTTCTGAACTATGACCTAATCATTTTTTTTCTCTGTAGGCGTCAGAAGAAGAGGACTTTCCAGAGCCGGCTGCTGCCTCTGCGGTCGACCCGACTCTAACTACTCTGGTTAGAGATATGAGTGTCGAGATTCTTGCCGCCGGGATTCTTCCAACGACGGTTGAGGTTCCTCCAGTTGTTGACGTCCCAACCCAGGGCAACGTGGGCTCTGCTGAACCCGTCCCCAAGACCACTGAACTTCAGCCGGGTGACGCTGACCTAGTTGTATCTTCTTTTCGGGCGGCTGGGACAGATGAACCAGCTGTCTTTGGGTCGGATGTTGCTGGTGAAGAGACTACGGTGGCTGAGAGCGAACCTCAGCCTCAGCAACTCTCTCCTGGTAAGCTAAGTCAAATTTTGACCAGTGAGGAGGTTCATTTGCTCTATCATCACATCCTTCGGATTAAGCTCATTGATAGTTGCTCCGGACATACAGGTCCTGTTCCTTCACTGCCAACCACGGATATTACCGAGGAAGTGTTCGCCAGAGGAGATCTGGTGGAAGAGAGTGTGCCTCCTCCCCCTCCAACTTACATTGAGGGACCTCCTGCTGAATCGAGTTCGGGAGAGCAGACGACGAAACGGCCGGGGCGAGAAGAAATGGTTCATGTACCCTCCTCTGTTCATGTGGCTCCGGAAGTCGACCTTTCCGCCCTGCCGAGTCTCTAGATCCTTCGAGCTGCGGAGGAGGAATTGGCCGCTATTCAAGCGTCTTTTTGCTCGGAACTTGTTTCCCTTGTGGCAGGGGCATCAAGTTTTGGTGCATCTTCTTCGACATTGCCAGCTACTCTTCATTTGACGCCGTCTTCTTCAGAAGTCCTGGATGAATCGTCAAAGGATATGGTTGACAGTTTCTACCGCCACCTGAAGCGAGGGGTTGAGGCTGCCGTGGAGAGGGGGACGTGCTTTGCCTTGGTCCGTCAATGCGCCCGTGGCCAAATTGAACTCCTTAGAACCCTCCCCGGTGGGGCAGGAATAGTTGAGCTTCTGGAGCCCAAATTGCTAGAGGCAGATCAACTTGTGGCCCAGTTTCAAGTACTACGGCAAGTCGACCTGTCTTCAGCGGTAGATCAGGAGCGTGCCTTCCTTATATCTATTATGGAGAAGGTAAGGGACGCACGAGATGCGTCCAAGCCGATTATAATGAAGGACCTCCACGATCTGTCTCTACAGTATGATCAGCTGAGCCATAGGGGAGAGGATTGTATTGCTCGGGAAGCGGCCGCCTCTCACGGGATAATTGATACGAGAGAGCAGATCTTCAAGCTCCAGAGGAAATTGGCTTTCTTGGAATCTGAGCTCGAGTCCTCCCGTACGGATAAGGAGCTAATTGTTCAGGAGGCCGACAAGGTCACCCGAACTTCTGCTGGCTTGGAGCGTGCTCTAAAGAGGCTTGAAGATGGCTGGCAGGCTCACGCACATCTGGAGGATGCGGAGCGTTTGACTCAGGAGACCGAGCGTCGGGCCAAGCGGCAGTTTGAGCGGTCGACGGCCATGCTGAGGGATCGTCTCAGAGAATTATGTGTCGCCGAACCATAGTTGGCTTTTTCTTTTCTTTCTCTTTTTGTTATTTTTCATCATTTTTAATAGGGACGCGGTCCCCGAACATGTAGTACTTCTGTTTTTCAATAAATGACTATGTTTACACCATCCATCATCTATTATGCTTGTACCGTATCTTTGGTATTATGATGTTTGCTCCACTGGAGGACTTTTTGTGGACCTATTATCCTTGGCGTACCTATGGCATACCTTGGTTTTAGGTACGGGTTATAAGTTTGATAGGGATACTTAGAACAACTCTACGGTAAGGTGGATATGGAAGTTCTTGGTATCGGGCGAAAGAATGCCATGGAATAGCTGGGTCCCAGAGGCATGAGATTGTGAGAAGAGAGGCACGTGTACTAGGGGATCTAGTACTACATTTGTGGTCAACTGCGGACATTTGTGGTCAACTGTAGACATTTGTGGTCAACTGTGGATATTTGTGGTCAACTGTAGACATTTGTGGGCATATTATCCTTGGCGTACCCTGATTTTGGGTACGGATAATAAGTCGAGAGAAAACCAACATACTTACTCAGAGGTAATGAGGACGTGGCAGGAGTGGACACCATGAAGGGTACATAGAATAACTCAGAGGTAATATAGACGTGAAAGTTCTATGTGAGGGGTGGTTTGTTTTTTGATGGAAGTAAAACAACTCAGAGGTGACATCGACGTGGTTGTTTCGGGAAATTTGTGGATCTGTTACCCTTTTTATGCACTGAAAGTACGGGTGATAGATCATGAGGAAGATGCTCTTTGTAACACCCAGTTTTCCAGATGAGGGTAATTTTGAAATTTTGTAATTATAATTATTAATTATTGATATTTATTTCACATTATGATTTTTGGTGATTTTTTATTATTTTTAAACTATTTAAAAACTGGTTTAAGTCATGACTTGTGATTTTGATGTGCTGCTAGTGAAACCTGAGAGACAGCTTAACCTAGAGCCTGACTATGTGATTAGGGTGTTTCATTTATCATTTCCAGTTCGAGGGTATTTTTGTCATTTTGAATTTAATTGAATTTAATATATATTATTGGAATTTAATATATTATTAAGAATGGTCTGATTTTAATATTATTTAATTGATTGCCATGTATTATGATTAGCCTAACTTGGCTTGGACCCAACCTAGATTAGTCATAGATAGTCTCAGCTAACCATGGCTAGTGATTATTAGTATTAATTATATTTATTAGAATTAATATGATTTTTAGTGATTTTTAGTGATTTTTAGTAGAATTGATTTTGGGCCTATAGTTGACTTTGACTAGTGTTGACTAGAAGACTAACCTAGGTTAAGACCACTTGGTTAGGTTAAGTAAACTTGATTTGACCTAATTTAGTGAAGTTTAAGTCATTGGAACTTGTTTGGAGAGATTTGGAGTTGATTTGACTAATATGGCTTATGACTTCATAAGTCATGATTAATGACTTGACTTATAGCCCATAGGCCCACACCATGAACCAAACCTAACCCTAATCAGCCCATGGCAGCCACTATTGATCCTTTCTCCCTATTTAATCCCCTCCTAGAATTTAGGGCTAGCCTCCATTGGAATTTGTGCAAGTTTTGGAAGAGGTGAGTCTCCATCTTTCTAAAATCATAGGAAATCCATTTCAACTCTTTTTTCCTTCAAATCAATTGCATTATGACCTAATTCTTCTGTTCTTTCTATTGTGTAAGAATATTTCAGAGTAGGATCAATTTGTGGGAGTTTTTGAGGCTTGGAGAACCATTCCATTTGGGGCTTTTGTGAGCTTTGCACATCAATAGGTATAATCTATTCTAACCCATGAAATTTCTGTTTAATTGCATTTCTAGGATGCCCTAGCCCTAACCTGACTGTAGGAATAGGAATCCCCAAAATTTTGTGTCCTTTCGTGTCCTTTTTGGACACGTATCAGTGTTGTTTAGAACGTGTTTGTTGAAATGCTTGTGAGAATTAAAAGGTGGTATTTTCAAAAACTAATTAAATAGAAAAATAGGTTTTGAAGTGTAGATCACAAAACCCTAGGACTAAGCACGAAACTGTGTCGTGTCCGTATCCAAATTGGACACGAACACGCTGTGCACACCCACACACACGTGTCCTGCTACCTGTGTCTGAGTTCTCCCTGGACACAGCACGAGAGGACACCAAATTTTGCGTGCACATAGAGGACATGACTGACATTGACCCTATAAAATTTCGTGAAGTTTTATGGAATGGTTTGGGAGAAATCGAGCACGCACTGATTTCCTCACTGTGTACATGCGTAGGAAATCGCAACTGATACGACCCTTTTTCTCTTGACACGACTCACGTGGACACGATACAGACACATGTACACGTCCCCCTAGTCTAGGCGTACACGTGTGCACACCCACGTGTTGTGTCATGTCGTGTGTCGTGTTCTACAGATACGTGCACGCGTGCACGACACTGCTTAGTACACGGTTCGTGTGTCTATGTTGTGTTCTGTTTAGACACTTCGTATCCAGTTTTCTGGACACGAATGGACCCCTCTAGACACGTGTACACATGGGGGACACGTCCATATGTCTGATAGTTGGTTTTCCTTAGGATTTGGTTTTCGAATTGGGGAAATCCCTATTTTCTGATACGGCTATTAAGTATCAGTCTAGGAATTCATTTCCAAGTTATTTTCGAAGTTTTAAATGTTTTGATTATGGTTTTAAATTACTAATTAGGTCCTAGACATGTTTAATAATCTCTGATTAGTTGATTATTACTTATTAGTTTGGGTTGTTGCCATGGAATGGGTATTACGAGTGCATGACTGATATACAGTCCTGAGTTTGAAGTTCTGAACCTCATCCTTTTCCTTAACTGATTTGAGTGTAATTGCCAAGGTTAAATTCTTTTACTCACGATTTGTTCACTGTTAGGATGTTAGCAATAGGAATTCGAATTGGTTTTCAATGGGTTTCCAACGGATATTGAGACTTAGATTTAACAGTTTTGAACTGCTATTGACATGTTCCTTACTTGCACATACTTTAGATTATGAAAACTGAAATAGAACCTGAGAATCCTGAGATTAGGATTTGGGTAGTAGGTTTGATTCACTGTTAATAGTTGAAACACTGAGACTTAATTCCTGAGATACCTATGAATGAAACCTGAGGACATGACACTGAGTTCACATCTACACACACAGGAACTGTCAAGAAACTGTCTTGACACTTTTCACTCAAATTCTGAGAACTGAGGGTTCTTTGACTGTTGTATTAAACTGAAAACTGATTTGGGTTAGGGGTTGGTTTGAATCTAGATTTTGTAATGTTTTGAAGGTTGTTTTAGTTTGATAAGTTGTGTATTGTATGTATACAAGTATCTATGTGTGTAGGTAGATTGGTTTAAGCCCTTGGTGACCAATTAGGTTCAGTTCATTTTTCTGATTTTTCCAGTTTTGCAAATTTGGATTTTGTCAATCTTTTTAAACTATTTAAACTGTTATATTCATGGTTTTTAAACCCCTAACTAGTTTACCTAGTTGATTTCTAAATGTATGTTGAAATTTGGGTTGTTTGGATGAGGATTTGATTCAAAAACTGAGAATTCATTAAGAGGACTGTTTTAACTGATTTTGGGTTTCTTTTTGAACTGATATTGGATTTGTTCCTGCATTAGCCATGTTCATGTGTACACTGTGAACTGATTTTCCCTTGGATGAGTTGATTTGGTTTTCCATACATTATACTGTTCACTGAATTCCTGATTCCTGGATACTTGGTTGCTTCACTGTTTTCTAGTGTTCCAGTTTCAGATTTCATACCACACACCCTCATCCACTTGACACACAAGCCTAACACACTCTATCACACATGTCTCCCCTCACATGCCTCACTGCCCTCTCACCACACTCTTGACACTCTAGCTCTACACACACAAGCCCACATGCCCTCACTCTCACTCATGACACACACATACACCTTAAATATTCATATGTTTCCCCCTTTCACTCTTTTCATATGTATATATATATATATATATATATATATATATATATATATATATATATATATATATATATATATATATATATATATATATATATATATATAGGTTCTTATAGATAATGTATGTATGTTAATGTATATGTATGATATAAGGTATTATATATTATGATATAGGGTATGGATGATATTGTATAGTGGCTATAGGTTATGTATTTCAAGTTATATTATATAGCCTTGTCAATGTGTGTTTTTAGATATTAATGTGTGTATCCTATATTAGATTATATATATATTGGGTGCATTATAGTTAGGCTTATAGAGTGACATGTAGATGAGTTATGGGTTGGCTATGGCATGGTATGCCTAGTATGGAGTCTAGAATAGACTGTTTAGCCTTGTTAGGACCTAGAATGGCTTGTTAGACCTAGAATACACTAGTTTGACTAGTTTGACATAGTTTGACTTCTAGGGTTGACCAAAATTGACCAAGAGTTGACTTTGGTCTAGATTGACCTAGATTCATGTAGAATGCATTGATTTGCATCTTATTATCATTGTAGACTCATAGGACTTGTACTGTTTTATAGGAGACAGACACCACTCCTCGGACAATATATATTCTCCAGATTCACCGGATACAGGCGAGTACATTCTCTGATAGTTCTTCCATTTACTTGTCAATTACTGTACTTCAGTTCTAGTTAGTTTTATGTGATTCTTATAACACGTATGGATATTTCTGGATTCATGTATGCGACACATACCATCTGTCTGGCCTCTATTTCTGGAACCACTACTGGCATTACCTTCTGGAACTACTACTGGCATCACCTACTGGAATCACTCTGGAATCTTTTGCTGGTATCATTATGTTTGGCTAGACTCATCCCGATTTCTTGTGTCGTTTTCTGGATTCACTTGTACTTGCTGGGCGGAGAAATATTGGAATAGGCATGTGAACATACCCAAATATTGGAACCACTCCCTTGAAATTATACTGGAATGATAGCCATCTCACACCCGGCCAGGTGTGTGATGTGCCGTATTACCTACAGCCGTTCACATGTCAATCCCGATATTTTAAAATACACTGTTAGAGTATAGGCTGGACTCACCCTGGAACCTTTGATCACCAACTGGACTCACCTCATAACGGACTCATCTTGTACTGGAAACACCTGGTATCAGATTCATGTTGTCTGGATTTACTTAGGTTTTGCACTTGTTACATTTACATTCTGGACTTATTATGTTACCTTAGTTCAGCTAGATTTATTTTATAGTCTTCATTGCCATCATTCTTCTCTTGTTTTAGTTACTTTACTTTCCTTGTATCTTACTGTTTCTCTATGCCACAACCTAAAATATAAACTGCCATATTCATCAATAAAACTGTTTATAACTGCTTTATAGTTCTCTGTCATTTACTTGGGATTTCTTGATGAGTTGTACTCGTTCCTGTCCTGACTGGACCTGTTGAAATTTTACAGATGATTGCCTTGAGGATACATGCCCTACATATTATGGACCCGGAGACGGGATGACTACCTTTGGCTCCGACACTCAGGAGTGATCGGGATTTAGTTTAGTAGATTAGCATCTGTTTTTATGTTGAACTTGTTGTAGAAGATTTGAGACTTGTTTAGTATTTAAGATTTGTTGAGAGTTGTTATTATTTAGTAGTTGTCCTTCTATTCTTAGTTTAAATCTCTGTGATTATCTAATCGTGCTTAGACTGTGATTGAGTTATAATATCTTATACTTGTCCTCCGTTCGGAGTTGAGATTTGACAAGTATATTATATAATTGCGTGAGTTGTTGATTAGATAGTAACCTAGGACAACGTTCTACTGCCGACACTGCGGCGTAGGCTGGGCGTCGTTACATATTTGTACCCTCACAGTGGGTGTGGGTCGTGACACTCTTTTAAAAAAAAAGTTCAGAGGTATGATCATACGTGACTTACTACCCAGAAGATGCGATATAGATTCATTTGGAGTGACCAGAGTGTAAGTTCATGGGTATCTGGGGGCACATAACTTAACAGTCCGGTTAATTTGGAGGATGTCATTTAGATATAATACTTCTTCAGGAACTTGCCATTGACGGGCAACATGAGCAAGTCTCCATTTTGTTTTGTGAGGCGGTGAGCATCGTTGGAGAAGACAACCTCGATGATGAATGGGCCTTCCCACTTTGGCTGGAATTTGTCGACGGTTTTGTGAGTCATAACCATCGACCTTCGAACTGCCAGAACGAGATTGCCTACTTAAAATGTTCTGAGTTTAACCTTCTTGTTGAAGGCTCCAGAGATGCGTGCTTGATACAGCTCGATTCGTAGTTGAGCTAACAGACGCTTCTCATCTAAGGCCTCCAACTCTTGTAGCTGGCGACGGTAATTATCATCCGTCATCAATCGATAGGTGAGGGCGACGCAGAGCGAGGAGATTTGAGTCTCCAGTGGGAGAACTGCCTCACTCCTATATACCAGAGAGAATGGCATGTTCCCGGGGGCCATCCGGAGTGTAGTACGGTATGCCCATAAGCATTCGCCAAGCTTTTCATTCCAGTCGCGTTTGTTGGAAGACATGAACTTCTTGAGCAGCTTGATTATAGTTTTATTGAATGCTTTTACCAACCCATTTGCCGCCGAATTGTACGGTGTTGAAGCAACATTCTGGATCCGATGTTTATCGCAAAACCGATAGAAGACGTGGCTTGCGAACTGCGGACCGTTGTCGTGGATGATCCTTCGAGGCAGTCCGAAGAGATAGATAACGTGATGCTTGAGGAAGCTGATCACATTTGATGTCTTCACTTCTGTAAGTGGGACAGCTTTTGCCTATTTGGAGAAGTAATCTGTAATTGCCAGTATGAAACGGTGCCCTCTGGATGAAGGTGGAGTGATAGGACAGATGATATCCATTCTCCATGCCTCAAATGGCCATGATGCCACCGTTGGGTGTAGGAATTCAGATGGTTGGTGTATGAAATCTGCGTGGACTTGACAGGCTTTGTACTTTCTGGCATAGTCTATCACGTCTGCCACCATCGTAGGCCAGTAATAGCCCATCCGGCGAAGGCGGTCTTGCAATTTCGAGCCAGGTTGATGGGCCCCACAAATGCCGTCGTGAGCTTCACGTACCGCTTCTTTGGCTTCTGTAATGGACAGACACCGAAGCAGTAATCCATCGTATGACTGCCGTTACAGCATCTTTGTTTCTGTATCGTAGAAGAATCTGAGCAAACGTCTTCTAATAGAGGTTGGTTCTTTCGGGTGCTCCGGCAAGATGTCATAGACTGCAAAGTCAATAAATGGGAGCCTCCAATCCAGTGTCTCATCGACCGTCAGGGCAGAATAACTCTCGGCAAATTGGACGTTGTTCTTCGGACAGACCAACTCATGGTCTATTACGTCCACCAAATGATGAGTATACTTTGGGACCGCTAGGGAAGCGGCCAGTCCTGCTAAGGCGTCGGCTTCAATGTTTCGGAGTCTCGAAACATGTTCTATGAAGAACCCTTTCATAGACGTAATGATGGTAATTGCTACCTGACGATAGGGGATCATGTCTTTATGACGAACTTCGTATGAACCCCGAATCTGATTGACGATTAACTATGAATTGCCATATACCTCTAGGTACTCTACCCCCAGTTCTTTTGAAAGTTGAAGGTCGATAACCAAGGCGTTGTACTCGGCCACGTTGTTCGAGCAGGGTTCTATAAGGGAATATGCCCGGTTGATCACCAAGCAAAAGGGAGAAATCAGTACCACTCCGACCCCAACGATAATGTTGCCCTTGGGCCCGGTTTTTGAAGCACCGTCGAAGAACATTCGCCAGACGGAATCATCGAAAGCCATGTTTGAATTGACGACCTCGTCTAGAATCTCTTCATATATTCTGGTTGACTCCGAACTTGGATGGACTGCTAAAAAGTCCGCCAGAGCTTGACCTTTAACAGCCTTTTGCAGAACAAAGATCATGTGGTAGGGAGACAGTAATATCGCCCAGGTAGCAAGGCGAGAGCTGAGTGCACCCGGCTTGGTCATGAGGACCCTGAGGGGGTTAACTCGTGATATGACATGGATGGTTTGTCCTGTAACATAGTGTCGCATCTTCTGGATAGCGAATACTAGAGCAAGACATTCCTTTTCTACGGTGATGTATCTATGCTCAGGCCCAATTATCAGTCGGCTGAGGTAATAGATAGCTTGTTCATGCTCCGCGTCATTGTTTTGTGCTAGTAGAGCACCGAAGGAATGCTCCATCGCTCGTACATAAAGCAAGAATGGCTTTCCAACAATCGGGGCCACCAGAACTGGAGGATTTGACAGATATTCTTTGATGTTATCGAATGTGCGTTGGCATACTTTATCCCATACGAATGAGATGCCCTTCTTCATGAGTTGGGTGAATGGTTGACATCACCCGGAGAGGTTAGAGATGAACCTCCTGATGTAAGCTAGCCTCCCTTGAAGGCCTCGGAGTTCACAGAGATTTCTCGGGGGACCCATCTCCATGATTGCCTTTGTCTTCTCCGGATCTATATAAATTCCCTGGGCAGTAATGATAAAACCCAGGAATTTTCCACTAGATATGCCCAAGAAGGATTTGGTAGGATTCATCTTCAAGTTGTGCGCTCGCATCAGGTTGAATACCGTCCTCAGATCCTGCAGATGGTCTCCTTTAGAGCGACTTTTGACAGCGATGTCATCAACATAACACTCTACGGTCTTACGCAGGTGATCTCTGAAGATAACACTCATAGCTCTTTGATATGTGGCGTCAGCATTCTTTAAACCGAAGGGCATGACGGTATAACAGTACACACCAATCGGTGTTCGGAATGATGTATGTTTCTCATCGTCAGGAAATATCTTGATTTGGTTGTATCCTGAGAAGCCATCCATGAATGACATGCGCTCAAAGCCATATGTGTTATCGATCATGATGTCCGTGCTGGGAAGAGAGAACTCATCTTTAGGACATGCTTCGTTTAGATTTCGAAAGTCGATGCAAATTCGAATCTTTTTATTCTTCTTGAGGACTGGCACTATGTTGGCGACCCAGTCTGGATGTTGCTCCTTCCGGATGAAGCCGCTGGCTATTAGTTCATTGACCTCAGCTTCGATGGAGTTTATGATATCTGGACAGAACCGTCGTTGCTGTTGTTTGACCGGCTTTGCGTCTGGATGAATGTTGAGTTTATGAAGTGCAACGTCGGGGTTTAGCCCTGGCATGTCTTCATAGCTCCAGAAGAATACGTTAATGTACTCTCTGACGAGTTGCAAAAGTGCCTCCCGCTCTTCGTCTGTCAGGCTTTTGCTGACAAAGATTGGCTTTGGAGTGGAATCATTGTCGAGGTCAACTTTCACGAAGTTCGAAGCATTTTTCCCATTGTGTATCTAGTTGCTGGACCCAAGTTTCTAACTCAAAAAGTTTGGGTACTTCTTTATCTTCTTTGTAGGCATCAGCAAATGCCATATTGACAGACAGAGCTTGCCTGAATACGTCCCCGATGCTGACATCCGAATCAGAAGTTGGTGATCCAGTTCAATGTGAATGCCAGTCACATTCCTCATCCGAGCTCTCGGAAGTTGTTACAGGAGTAACATATCCTAGGCCATGTCTAGTATTGCTATAGTAATCCCAAGGTTTTCCAGCCGGGATAGGTAATTACAAGGGAAGTCGTCGGCTGGTACCGTAGTTCAAGCCTGGTGTAGACTCCATGTTGTACCCCTGTTTTTGCATAAGATACCTAGAACGGGAGCTATAGAGATAAAGTGGTAGTCTTTCAGTGTCAGATTTGAGATCGACTTCTTCTGGCATGAAGGACTGTGGATTATTCTTTCGGCCGAAGATGATTGGATGATCGTCTCCCTCGACTATGAAGCAGGCGCCTTCTACATGAGTGATTTGATTCGTGGCATTGACATTTGTCACTTGTGTGTGTCGGTTGGTGCCTATACCGTGTTCCATAGCGTACATTATTCGAAGCTTATTAAGCTCGAGGTAGTTCAAAGATAGTCCTTTATTGATAAAGTGTGGTATCTTTTCTGGTGGAATTACATCATCTGCGGAAGGAACATCAGTATGGGCGGCCACATACTTGGCCAGCTCTAGCTCGTCTTCAACTACCACCTGCATTAATGAAGATTGAGAGGACGACCTGGGTAGTTTGTTCATCAGCGGCTCCACTGGTGGCGTCGAACGTGGAGTTATTGGCTCACTAGCGACCCCCGGCTTAGTACTGAGCTTCCGATTTATTTCCGACTCTTGTTCAGCCAACCTCTGCATTGAAGATTAGAAAAATGACCTAGGCAGCGTGATCATCAAGGGCTCCCCTGAGGGCGTTGGACGTGGGGTCGTAGGTGCGCTAGCGGCCCCTTGTTCAGTGCTTGGCTGCCGATTTGTCTTAGGCAGACGAATGACCATTGGCTTGACGGAGGGATTAACCTCTTCTGTTTGTTGTTTGCCCGCCCTTGGTAATCTGATCATCAGTAGCTCCGAATTGGGCCTCGCCCCTTGGCCAGGCCTTGGCAGTCGGATTGTCATCTGCTCCCTTTGTGCAGTGAGCACCGGGAAACAATACAAAGTTGCTATAATAGGTACAGTCCTACCTGGTTTATGGGGTTGGAGATGGATTCTCAAGGGTTCCTCCGGCCCCGTAATTGCCTCTGTCTGCTCTTGAGCATCCTCCTTGATCATATGCCTCTTTGAGTTCTCGTACAAATAGGATTCCGAATAGTAGGATTCGACCCCTTTGAAGGGATCAATGTCAGCGAATCTTGTTCTGACGAAGCCATGCTTGTCGATGTACTTGAAGCACTAGTGTAATATGGAGGGCACGATCATGTAATCGTGTATCCACGGACGCCCAGAAGAATGTTGTAGGAGGTGTCTGCATCGATGACATAGCAGGTTATTTCTGACTGAAGGTCGCCGATTTGGCACTTCAGGCGAATCTTCCCGATGGGATAGCTTCTTCCGGAATTGAAGCCGCTGATGATGGTGCTTGTAGGAGTCAGCCGATGCACAGGGATACGCAGATGGCGAAGCAAGCTCTTCGGAATAATGCTTATCGAAGAGCTGGGATCAATGTGCATCCGATCCACCTTTACGTCGTCGACGTATCCAGTGTAATACAGAGGGCGATCGTACAAGTTTGTCTTGATAAGCATGTCCTGCGGAGTGAACATGACATTGGGCATTGCACCGGTACAAGCACTGTCCTGGGCATCTACGGGCGGGCTCTCCCCTGTGAGCTTGACTTGAGCTAGATAGGCATCAGCATTTTGAAGTACGTCACTCAGGGCGACACGAACATCCTTGGAGAGCCTCAAGAGCTCGTATAATGACAACTTGGCCGGTGTGTTGGCCAATTGTGCTAAGATGTCAAAGTTGTAGGACCTCTCCAGTCCATGAGGCACCTCTTTTCGGAGCGGCTTGTCAAAGCGAGTCTCCTTCAGCCTAGGCTTGTCGGTCGTCGAAGGATGAGAAGGTCCTGGCGCATCAGCAGCCGCCGGATGATGATCTTCAGCCGAGTTACCCGACGGGGGTTGATTTTGTGTACCGGATCGGGTAACGATAGCTGTCGCTTCTTCGATGTCAGTCAAGATTGTACGGCAGGACTTGACTTTTCCATCCTTCTTCTTGCAAGTAGAGGGTGATGCTGGCTGGGTTACTTTAGATACTAAGTCCTGTTGGACCCATATGACCTCCTTTCGTGATATGGTGAGGGGTACCAGCCATCAGCCTGGTCTCGGGGAGGTAGAAGATTAGCGACCTCCATTTTTGCCCGGAGGACGGGTACTATGCCGTCTTGGGTCCTCGTCGGAGGGAAGCTGCCGAATTGGACAGATACTATGTTGGCTGCCACAGTTACCTCCTCGAAGTCAATGGCCAGAGCCTTAGAGTTGACAGGTTCTGGATGTACCGCTTCAATTAGAAGCAGTCTTGAGTAGCATGATGGACGTAGCGGTAGTAGTGGCAGTACTTTGGGCATTCTATCTATGTAGGTCGAGGATCACGTCTCGGTAGAGGGAGCTGAATCCTGCCTCCTTGTATGAGCATATCAAGGATGGGCTTGACATGGCTGTCTTCGAAGGAGTAAGTCATCTGCGGCCACTGCTTCTCTGTCGGCTTCAGTTCGGGCTTCGGGGTTGTGTCGGCCACCATATCCTGTTTGCCCTTGTTGTCTCGGTTGTTGGAGGAATTACCACCGTTGTTGTTGTTGGCATTAGGGCGTTTTCCCTTTTCCTCTCCTTTCGAGATGTACAACCCCAGTTAATGAGCTTTCTTCAACTAGTCTTCTCCGCTAGTGGTGCTGATGATGAAAGCCTTCCAGTCCTTGAATTGACTTTCGCCCATCCAGAGGCTGATTGTGGAAAGCATCTTCTTTTGGCAGATTTTAATCAATAAAGAATCTGGATTGCCATAAGGCAATTTTATCGTGGTTTGGCAAAACCGTTCAATATAGTTTCTTGTCAGCTCCTTCTCACCTTGAACAACGTCCATGAGGGTGGACATTGTCACATCTTGTCCTACCTCGTAGAACCTTTCAAGGAACATATTTTTGAAGCCGGCGAAGGAATGGATGCAGTTGTCTGGCAGATTACGGTACCAATCAAATGCTACCCCCTCCAATGCCCCGATGAACAACCGCGTGAGGATGGCGTTATCATGAGGCAGCTGGTCGGTTGTGACTTCAAAGTCAGTGATGTACCGGCTCGCAGATGTCTTCCCATCATATGGATTGATGTTAAATGGCTTATATCTTGGTGGGAAGGGGACATCTCTCCATGCGGCACGATACGGTTGTCGTATCCTGAGGTCTTGGGAGGTTTCTCGTGAAACATGGCCCGGAGCTCCTAGACCTCTCGTATTGCCTCCATGGCCTCGTCTGCAGCGGTAGAAGCCGACATTCTAGGAGGATTATCGCCCGGGTTTGGCGCAGTTGTGTTTGAGTCCTCATTGACCGTGGGACCCAAGCTTGTTTGGCCAGGCGTCCTTCCTTGCAGAGCCGGTAGGACCGCTTTGATCTCGTCCACGGACTTGACCAAGGTATGAAGTATGGCCTCCAGAGTGTCGATGCGTTGGCGATCACTGGGACCGTCTTGGTCGTTGTTCGTCATGAACACCGTCCTCACATGAGGAAAGATGGAAGGAACGGTGGAGGACGTGCCCTCTGAATCATACCCTTGTACTAAGAAATCGTCGCGGTATGTAGGAATGTTCTCCTCTGGTTCGGACTCAGAGGAAGTGCTACCCCTTGCATAGGAGGCTGCCTCATCTTGGGACCCGTAGACGTCCTCAGGGACGTCCGGATCTACTGCATCTGTGGAGGGAATTATTTCTCCTGGTGCATCTTCTTGGAACACCGGATTGTTGTGGACGTTCGGAGGGGTGCTACCCCCTGCTTCGACCACCCCCAGAGATGTAGATGACGAATCTCCAAGTGTTGAAGATTTTGTTTTAGAGCGGATGCCCTGATAAACTCCTCCTGTGGTGGTTGTGGACAACCGCCTAGATGAGAGTTTCCTAGCCGCGCTAGTAGAGATCGTCGGGCTGGAAACATTTATCTTCTTCCCCGCCTTGTTGGTAGGGATCTTCCGAGCAGAATTGCAGGATGCGACATGAAGCGCCTCGTCTCCTGAGCTTTATTGCAGGACCGGTCCTGGCTGCTACAGTCGTTGGAAGACGGACTGCCGGTCCTCTTGTACTGCCGCTTTGCTGCAGCAGCAGTTGACAATGACTTGAGTGCAGCGATGTCCATGAAAGGACTATCTGTACACCAAGTTTTCTTCTCTTTCTTTGCGTTTGTGAAGAATCACATCACACAAGTCACTCGTTTTGTGGGCCCGCGAGTCCTGAGCACACAAGTGTGTTGGCACCATGTTCGCTCCCTGATTGGGAGACTCTTGGGAACCACTCTGTCCGTTTGCCGCTGGGGGCTGGACACGGTCGGTTCTGTACAACTTTTCATCATAGGCCCGCCTAACAATAAGCGGAGCTCTCTTATGGTCAGAGGTTGGAACAGTTGACTGAGTTCGATGAGCCCGTGCAGCCCTAGACTTCTTCCCTCTAGCACCCAAGGGCGCATAGTAGGAACAGTCTAAATTGTGCCACACAGAGTCTGGCACATCCTTATAAGAGCATCTGAAATCAGGACCGCATGAGAGGCGGTCGAAGACTGAACCCGAGCCGCATGGAGCAGATGGTCTGCGGCTGGGATTGGTGGCCGTATGAGCATTAATGCGGCTGGTATTTGTGGCCGCATCAGCATTCATGCGGCTAACATTTGTGGCCGCATACGAATTCATGCAGTTGGATTTGGCTGCCACATGGGCATTCGTGCGGCTGGCATTTGTGGCCACATCAGCATTCATGCGGTTGGCATTTGTGGCCGCATCAGCATTCATGTGGCTGGATTTGGCTGCCGCAGGAACATTCATGCGGCTGGATTTAGTAGCCGCATGAGCCTTCTTAATGCGGCTGGCACCCTTATGCGGTTTCTTCCTGGACCGCATAGAGTCCCCATTTGCTTCCTCAAGTCCAGCATCGTAGTGCTTTCCTCTGCCGGACTTGAGAACAGCAGGGTCCTCTGCGGCCTGAAGTGGGATCGCATGGGAGTCTTCCCCGCTATCTTGGGCAGCAGAGAACGCCTCTTCCAGAGCTTGGGGAGGAGTGAAAGTCTTGGGCCTCCACTCCCTGTGGGCCTTTTTTGTGCGGGCTTGCTTCTGGACCGGGCCAGCGCTCCCGTCGGAGAGCATTTCTTCAAACGCCTGCTGGTCGAAGCGGACGACCAGCATCTGTTGCGTGGAGCCAAGCTTGGCTGCGTCCGATTGTGTCACCAACTTCTGCAGTAGAGAAGTTATTCCCCAGCAGAGTCGCCATCGTGTTTGCCATTGATTATAAAAGAACAGAACAGTTTTATGGAAGGACTGAACTTTTAATTCATAATACAAACTCGCTCGTACAAAGAGAGCCTATGAACAAAATCTAGGAAAAGCAATCTAAGTACAATTGTTTAGTTTTTCTGGGGGGTGACGGTAGAGGCTCGGAAGAGTGCTATCAACTCTGCCTTACTCCTTGGACGATCGGACGTAGCTTCTGCTCTGGCGGGGAAATGCTCTTTGTGTGTGCGGGGGTTGCTAGTCTCTATGCTCGGGCCCTGTGTGTATAACTCTGTATGTTTGCAAGGGAACAACACCATACTATTTATAGGAATTGTGATGAGCGGGGTGTACAGTAACAGTGCCTCGAAAAGTGGCCGGTTGAGGATTGGTTAAGATTAACCTTGATCTGCTTGTTGGAAATCAATCTGGGCTGTTGAGTTGGTTGCAATAAATCTGCATTGTTATGATTTGTTGGTTGCTAAATCCGAGTGGATTAGTCTTAGTCAATCTTCTGCCACGTGTCCCAACTGCCATTTATGTTGCGACTCGCATGAACGGGGGTCCTGGCAGAGCCGCATGAGTGTAGTCTGCTAATTGAGCCGCATGAGGGTGGCCTCATAACCGAGCCGTATGAGGATGGCCTCACAACTGAGCCGCATGAGGATGGCCTCACAACCGAGCCACATGAGGGTGGCCCCACAACCGAGCCGCATGAGGGTGGCCCCACAACCGAGCCGCATAAGGGTCGCCCTCCAACTGAACCGCATAAGGGTGGCCCCCACAGCCGAGCCGCATGAGGGTGGCCTCCAATCTGAACCGCATAAGGGTGGCCCCCATAACTGAGCCGCCTGAAAGTCTTTGAAGCGATCCGCATAAGGAGCTTTGGAATTGGTGGATCGTGCCAGCTATAAAGATTTTTCTCGTCTCTCTAGCAGCACGTCATTATGTCAGAGTCATTATTTTACCTTTATGTCAGAGCTGTCAATCCTTTGTGTCAGAGCTGCCGCATTGCATCATAGCATTTAATGAGCCAGCGGCACAGAGTAGTTATGTCCAGCTGTAGAGGCCTATTTTTGAACCGCATAGGTCCACGTGGCTTTTCCCGAGCCGCATGGAGCTATCGGGGACTTTCGAGCCGCATGAAGCTCTAAGGGACTTTTGAGCCACTTGAGGCCACGTGGCTCTTTCCTGAGCCGCATAAGATTCCTGAGCCGCATGCGGCTCTCTGGGACTTTTCGAGCCGCATAAAGCTCTTCAAGCTTTTGAGCCGCATGCTGAATCTGGGCCGCATATGATTCACTATTCTTTTTCATGCTTCTACACTTGGTTTCGATGGATGCTTTTCTGAATGATTTTGATGATTTGATTATTGCCCGTTTTTATCGATTTGTATAGCATTCATTCTTGAGAATTCTGAGAGGAGAGAACATAACGAGACGTAGTATTAACCAAGCTTTTGGTGCCATTGCAGGCTGACGCATGACGGAAGGCTAAGCGCGCAAGTGTTCCTCTCTCTCTCTCTGCGATTCTCTAATTCGGTGAGTGTGGATCTCTGTGGTGGTATTGTCCCTCTCGCTATTCCTTCATGCCAACTAAATAATTGTCTTACAACATCCGTTGATCGATATCAAGTTACTAATGCCACAAGTCAATACCACTAAGAAGCTAGAGAATAATCATTGAATGAATCGATTACACTGTTAACAATATTGAGATGTGTGCTTGTCCCTTGAACATTGAATATGATGAAATTCAATGAGAATAGAATTGAAATGAATAGATGCCTGAGATATGAATATGAGAATGATGCGTATCTAATGTTGGCTTATTAATACCATGCAATTGTGTACTGTTGAGTCGGTTATGCATTCGCGTGGTCGTGGACGTCTTTGTGCACAAGGTTTGAGTAGTTTCCTCGGGACGGTACTTGGGTCACCGGGGACCGGTTCGACCTAGGGGAAAACATGTGGTCGTGCTATGGTGGTACGAGATATTACGGAACATTCGACTAGGCTTGCAACCTACTCTGGAATGGTACACCGCAATACTCGTTGGAAAGTCCTTTATGGTGCAGTTTCACCAACGACCCAGTCCAAATGCATGCAAACGATTGTCTTGTGCAGGGGCGGAAAGTATATTATTATTATCATGTATCTTATGCAGGAAAGCGGGATTCGGCCAATGGTAAAGTAAACATGGTTTCAAGAAATTCTATGTTGCCTTAGTTGTGATTCACTTTAAATGTTGCCTGTTTCTAATAAGATCATATCTTTAAAATGCTTGTCATTAATAAAATGTTGGTTTAGCTGAGTGGGCCAACGGGGCTCACCAACGCATTGTTATAATGTGCTGACCCCTCCTCCACAGGTACTGGAGAAGGCTCAGGCGCACGACCGAACTAAGGCTTTCTGAACTGGTACTACTTTCAAGTTGTTTTTCCCTAAAGACGCACAAAGTATTACAAAGTTTTCAAAGATGGCTGCTTATATTTCAAAGTACTAAAGGGGCATGATGTTTGGAACGGGAAATTATTTCATGGCCGGTATCAGTTGTACTTCTTTTCATGAATCAATATAGCCGAAAAGGCATTTCAAATATTATCGAGAAAAGTTGTATGCTGACTACAATTATCAATAAAATGAGTATTTCTTCTTCCTATATTGTGTCCTCAATGTTTCTGAATTTTGGCTAGGTTTCAAAATGTTTCTAAATGACATAACAGTTTACGTTCTTGCCTTGTACAAGTACAACACCAGACTTGTACGACATCACGCCTTAGCGAGGATGAACGATTCGGCGCGAATCGAAGCGAGGATGAAAGGTTCTCTGAATCGGGGCGTGACAAGTTGGTATTAGAGTCCATGAGCCTGAGTCCGAGTTCGAGTTCGAGTCCAAGTCCGAGTCCGAGTTGCTAAGCCCTTACGGGACTTAGCTCCCATGGAAATAAATTTCCCAAGAGCAAAAAGCATGAATGCTTTCAATTGTTGATTTAGCCTTTTTTCTATTAGAAAAATAACCCCACATGGCACACCCATGTGCACCTCTACAGCACATGTGCATCTCTAAACTAGCATAGCTAATATATAGAGATACAACTCCTTTGGCCTAGCCGATGTGGGACTAAAGTTTCTAAACAAAGGCCAAAACCCCAATATATCTATGTAAGTTGCTTTGGACATAGGAACAGATTTTTCATTTACATCACGATATTGTTCTTCAATATTCTTTATGTTAATCCTATGCAAAGATAGGATTAAGTGAAAACTCTTAATTTTATACAAAGAAAGAATTTTCTAGTTAGATTAGTCTTACATGAATTAGATTAGAACTCTGTCATTGATAGCCCCACTCTAATCGTCTCTAAGGTAGTTTAGATTGCAATTCTTTTTTTCATTCAATTCGTTTAAACTTTGAATGTTGTTATATAAATTTATCATTATCAAACTTAAGTTATGATTTTTTTTTTGAGGTGTCATTTCTCCAAGTTGGGCCGTGGCTCAAAACCATCCAGCCGTACAAGGAGGAATTCAAATCCGAGAGCTGTGCTCAGACGCCCCGTACTACCACTAGGTTAGTGCCGTAGTGACAAACTTAAGTTATGATCATATTGACTATGAAAACTTAAATACTTTTTCGTTATGAAAATCACATGTAGAATTATATAATGCAAGTTTAGTAGTCAAATCAGCAGTACAAGGTAAGTTATTCTTATGGAACTGGCTAAGGACATTAGTAATGTGCACGTGCATTGCACGTTAGAAAAAAATGTTAACAAAAATTAAATATGAATTTATTTTAAAAAACTATCATTTTAGGAATTGAGCTCAAGCAATTAAGAAAAATGTGTCATACCTTAACCACTTGAGTCAAAGTTATTTAATTATAAATATATTATATTATGTAGTTAAATGCTTTAGTTATGTTTTTTTAAATAATTAGTAAATTATTTAGGTAACAATTTAGTAATTTTTTTATAATTTATTTAAATGGATGATGATATACATACGACTTGAACGGCTCACTTTTGAGTCGTTTCCAAGCCGCACTATACAGTAGAAGACAAGAAAATTGTTCTAGCGGTTCCTTTTTAGCAAAAACAATCATCACCACTTAAGAAATCTCTCTCTGAACATGTGATGAATGTTTATAGGTTTAACCAAGTAGTTGATAGGCAGTTTAGTTTTGTTTGTTTATCAGGACGAGCAAATCATTAATATTCAGTAACAAATACTTACGAGGAAATATACAAAGGTTTAATAAAGTACATATTGTATTTCAGTTATAATTAAAAGGAAATGTACTTCTATTTTGCATGTTCATATATGATTAAATTTGACTATTTGTTCGAGTTTCATACCATCCAAATGGGTGCATGCATGACAGTATTGTTCTGCATGTCCGGAGAAAATCAGTCATCCATGAACTAAATTTTGTAGGTTGTAGTGGGTTGATTATACTTTAGAATTGACAAAAACGTAAAAGAGGTTAATGTCTAGTTGTCCACAAACTATCATAGACCTGAAGTTCTATGTTTAAATAACTTGAAAACACCAACCTGAATGTTGGTATTTTAAAGTTGCAACCTCATGTAAATTAGAAATGTTAAAAAAGTTTGTGTCATAAGTTTGTCCAATTCGTAGAACGACTACATATGTCTGCTTGTCCTACATAGACCTGATGTTCTATAGACATATTTTAATTGAAAGTTTACAATGTTGTTATACACACCATCCTTAATAATATGGTTATTTTTTCCCCAAAATAATACTAGATCAAACTTAGTATCCATGATAGCTGGTCATGCTCAAATTAGTTAAAGGCTCTGACAAGCACATCTTATCCAACATATACATAATGTCTCGTACTCTCATAATTTCAAAAGAAATTCACTGAGATTTAAAAATATAAGGGCAAATGGGTATCATATTAAAACTTTGAGCAAACGAAATAAGGAATATTTTATGTAACCTCTCGCCTAGAGTAACAGAAGTTCATATAGAGAACCAAAAGTTCGCCTAAAACCCGAAGTTCGTCTAGAGAGATTCTCCAACTATTCACTAGGGATACACATCATTCACATTGGAAATGTCAAGTCACATAATATGTTGAGCCATAAGCTCAATCCTAACGGTCTATTATAAGCCAAAAACCTAATGATCTCATAACTTTTAAACTGTGACATGATCTACTGAGACATCCCGGGACAATAAAAATGAGAATGATCATAATAAATTCTAGTGGTAATCTCTAAAAAAATTACAGCATACCTAATAGTCAACAATGTGTACTTGATCTCAATGATTAATTTATTTCAAAACCATCAATCATAAAAGATTTTATTTGAATAATAAGTAGCATAGTTTTATTTATTTAGAATTGTGTTTTTTTTTTATAATTTTATGGATTATGTTGGTATTATTTGAAACTATAATCCCGATCTATTTTGTGAACAATGGTATTAGAAATTTATATGATTATCTCAGATTATTATATCTTTTAGACATGAGATATCATTAACGTAGGAATTTATGATCTGTCATTTTGACAAGACACAATTCTGCCATTAGGGGGAGATAGAAGAACAATTTGAATTATCGTTCTAGAAGAACGTCGTAAATCATTGTTCCAGAAGAACATTGTTAATCATGAACATGACATACTTCCACTTTATTTAATCTTGACGAAATTAGAAAAAGTATTCCTGTATTTTATTGTAAATGAATTATTAGATGTCTATTCGATGACTTTAATAATATTGCATAAATAGCTATACCAACTATGAATCTATCTTCCAAATAGAAGTAGTTACCAAAGAAGCACAACAAATGAATTTGTTCTACATTAAGAACGTATAAGACCCAAAGGTTCTAAAGATTCATCTCTCCAGAAAAAAGAAATTCAATAATATAACACACTCTCAATGATCTTTAAGAAGTAGCTCATGAAAAAGCATCAACTGCAGAGGAAGTTTATGACGACCTGGAAGATGTCATGAACCAATGATCCAATTTCTCTAAAATAATGTATATATTTTCGGTCGAGGGTACGCCTCGGATCCCAAAAGAGACTAAGAAAGAGGTAGCGGTACCCAACAATGACAAGAAATCTATGCTTTAGACATATTCAAAAGAAATTTTGAATCAAGAAGAATTTGTCAAATATGACATTGGCAAATGAGAATGAAAGGATGATGAAAGTAAAAGACAACACTAAACCACAAATAATCCTTGAATGTTAAAAAAGATAATGGAAATATGTGATCTTTCTTGCAAAACATGGAGTATCGTCATATTTATAGTATAAAACCCAAAAGGAATAAACCCGGTCGGTTTGGAATGGGTGTTTGTAACAAGTAAAAAGAGAAATCCAAATGTATAGAGCAATGTTAGCTCAAGGATTCTCGAAACCGATTGATTTTGAATGGGAGTTTGTAATAAGTAAAAAGAGAGATCCAAAATGTGTAGAGTAATGTTAGCTCAAGGATTCCCGAAATAACCATGAGTAGAATACGAAGAAATATATTTTTCGATCATGATAGCCTAGATGATAAGATATACATGAAATTCTCGAAGGATTTAAATTTTCAGGTATATCCTTGAAGGATTTAAAATTATCAAGCTCTCGCTGAAGGATTTACAAATGAGCCATATATAGACTAAAACTATCCGAAAAAATCTGATAGGCTCATTGAGTATCTGTCTAGAGAATGATATAATAATTATAAATTTCCAGCCATATTTATGAAAAAATCTCAGAAAGGATTCATCAAAATGACCATATGTATATGACAGTACCTCATAAGAAAAGATCTCCTAAAGAGAGGAAATATGAGAGTATCCTGAAGATATTTGAAATATCTCCTGAAGAGATTGGAATCTCCCAAGAGATAATCTCCCGAAGTGATAATCTTCCGAAAAGATAAATCTCCATAAGAGATCTCATATAATCTCCTAAAAAGATAATCTCCAGAATAAATGAATTTCTAGAAGAGATATATTATAATCTCCTGAAAAGAAAATATTAATCTTTTGAAGAGAAAATCGGCCATAGAGATAAATCTTCTGAAGAGATTAATAGGGTATTATCATTTACTCAGTATATCTATAATGGTAATGGTCCGTCAATGGATCCGCTGTGACCGAAAAGAATGAAAAATATATTTTGGTCCTTGAAGTACCTTATTTAAAGAATATAAATACAAATTATTTATTGTCAACTCAGCACAATATATTTATATGATCATGTTGCATACATAGACACTGACATAAGGCACATAAATCATTCTTGATTTAATTTATAAATATTTTAATCTTATAAGATATGCAGATAGATGATATTTATCTGATCCCCTTAAGGGGATATCACAAACATGGTATATCTTCTAAACAATGTTGCATGTATTTCGGAGATACATAAAGCAAATTACTGTGACAACCTCATCAAATTATTTTTCCACTTAATGAAGCAAAAAAAGATTGTGCATGGATTTGATTTTAATAGTTCAATAATCAGAGAGAGTTGCAAACTTCTAGATAACCAATTGTCACACCCCGCTCCCAGAATACGACGAGCCGAGTAAGTAACACCATCCTCAGGCTATGCGACATATGAATACTCTAGTACCCGTATTCGCAATTGTCTCCTGTAAGGCTCTAGGATAGTTTATCACATGTCATAATCTTGTATAATAAATCAATATTATTCAACAAAGGACATTCTAAGCTATAAATAGGAAAATGAACTACTCTACCCAGAGTAACAATTTACCCAATATATAATATAAAAGTATACCTGAATTAATAAAATAGAGAGTATTCTTATTCCAACATAATTGCCTTCAAAAGTAAAATCTCGTTCTTGCTCTCCAGCTTCCTTTCAACTTGTCGTAGCAGTTCCTTGAAAGTATGTCTACAAACCTAGTGAACAATACTAGGTCGTCAATACGACGACCAAGCCCTCAGTCAAGGAAATGAGACAAGTAAGGTAAGGTAAGGTAAGATGATAAAATTATCGAAATTGAACTAGAGGAAAATACTAAATAAAATTTTTGTTAATATTAGGATCTTTTCCCAAAAGAATTCAAGGTGTCTGGTATAAATGTGTAAACTTGTATACAAATACAATATTTAGAGAAACGCTTCTGGATCACACAAGTTCTATTTTCTCAACAATAATCCCATTTACCCGGGATCAGATTTATACTTGAATGGGTGCTTAGATTTATCCGTCCCACCAGTATCAGGAATCACATAATGATGTGATATAAAAAGGATAACACATGAGTTATTTTCTGAGTTGTCGGAATCAAGTGTTATAACAATTGTCGTATGACTTAAATTTTTTCAAGAATATCGGAACTAGGCTACATTGGATAATACATGGCCGAATTCGGGAATTCTGAATCCAATAGAAAACAGAAATAGAAAAGTGAGCTAAACTTCACCTCGGACATCGTATGGCCGTACGGATGCCGATAACAGGAACTGATCAGTTTTGTAAATATAATATTGCAAAGATTTCGAAGGTGTAATCCAAAGGTTTTTCTTCCATCCCGATGCATTTTTAATCTACTGTTGTTTGCAAAGAACAAAAGTTTTATTACAAACTAAGAAAAGGAGTACAGAAGAACAATTAATTTTTGGGGAAGTACAACTATAGGAATATGATCAGAAGATGATCATTTTATCCCTTGGACGATGTGATATCGAAGACACGAGACTCTGGAGAATGCAACAACACTTTAGCAGGAGATTCTGCTCACACTTGATGATTTGAGATTAATTTAAAACTCTATTTATAGAGTTCTTGAAATAACTGTTTAGCAGTTATTCTAGATTACGTGCGCTTTAGGTTGCGCGCTTCCTGTTAACTTGCGCAAACGGTTGTACTAACTTCTGTGGACGCATGGCATCGTTTGATTGAGATACACGTGGTCGTAAGCAGAGTAGTGGACACGTTCTGCAAAGTTAGTGGCTTGCGTGCCATGTTACTATGTTCTGAACACCATTTGATCACCTTGTGCGTGCTTCATCAGGTTGTGCGTGGGCACAACGTAACAACCTGCACGAGCGGTTTGCACCAACTGCTGTAGACGCGTGGCTTCATTTGATTGAGATGTGGTGGTCATGGGCAGTGTAGAGGGCACGCTCACGCAACCTGGCGTTGGCACAACCTAATGCTGCGCAACTTGATTGCTTTGGCACAATAATATCTTGGTGCCATCTGATGATCGAAAACTTTTAATGGGTGCACAGTTTATTTTTTAGCCTCTACAAGACCCCTTCAAACTTTTCAAAACTTAAAAATACTTCAAAATTTTGAAATACTTTGAATTATGCTAGTTTTGTTTGGATTGTGCCAAGTCATGCTCAACCGTCATAATAAATTTCTTCTTAAAAACATTCGATCTCCTCTTCATCTTCCCGAGTTTTATTTATGATGTTCGGTTTTCCATGAGGAATATGAAGTTGGTTGGCTTTATATAGGGAGAGGTCCTTATACTCATTCCTCACTTCTGTACTTCCATGGCACTTAAGAAGAATGAGATAGCGACCAGCGTTAATGTCGAAGTGAAACTCAGGAGACAAGGCCTGACACCGTACCTACGATCCTGTCCGAGACGACCGATCACTGCGAGCAAATAATTTCTTAGAATACTTTGGATTGACCCCAACAGTCTTTGATCGTCTGAACGGTGGTCCTTCGTCCTCTTCTGAAGAGCGCGGTGACGCAGAAGGATTTCTTCGTCTGAGCGTCGTTCAGGGATTCGTAATATGTGCGAGTTAGGCGCTTCTCTTCGCCAAGCTGGTGAAGAAGATGCGAAGAAGTAATGGTTTCTGTAGGGGTGCCACTTTTTTTTTGTCTTTTGCACAACTCATTTTGTAGAGACTTGTTTTCCCTTTTCTTTTGTAAGAAAAGAATAAAAAATTTATTTCTGGCACCCTTTTGCAAACTTTTTCGTGTGAACTGTTAAGTGGCGCGTGCCAATGCACCATTTTGACCAATTCAAATGTTTGCTATTTTCTGAAGAACATGTGGCAATTTTCGTGTGGTTGAGCACCTCTCATTTAGGTTCTTTCCGAGATAGGCTCCTAGAATGACGCGTCCGTTCACATCTTTTAAGCTCTTTAAATAGCTGATAGGAGAAATAAAAAAGAAATGTCTATGAACTCTTTTTTTTATTTTTTTCTTTTGTTGATGGCGATGGTTCTTCGCAGAATCCCCTCGAAGGTCAAGAGTTCAATGTTCGTGAGCCTTTCTGCACCACCAAAATCCGATGTTGTTCTTCTGTATACCGCGTCTTCAGATGTTGGTTTTGTTAGGGTTATATACTAAAAGTATCACTTATGTAGTAACCTTATTTCCTTAAATTTTGAATGAGAATCATATGGGCAAATGTTTGCATATTGTATTTGTTGCAAGTGTTAATGCAAATGTCTAATATTCTATATTGTAGATAATATGGTGTGTGGTGTCACACAGAAGATCATATTATCAGTTTCCTATAGAGTATAAATAGTTCACAACCTAGATGGACTTGGACAATCTATTGGAAAGGTTGTAGTATAATCTGGTATTAGTCTATCTTGACTATAGGACACTAGTACACTTTGTGTGTATTGAACAGGACCACTTGAGGTTCTCTTTGTACTGACTACATAAGAGAACAAACACCTCTGTTATTATGGATGCTTGTGCTCTTAATCCGGATATAATAACGGACATGTATATGCAGTGTGCATTACTTTGACTCATAAAAGAGTGAGATTATGGATCAACAACCTCTATGAATTGGGTAATAACATTGTATGTATGATGGATTATATCCGATATGACAAATAAAGTTGAGCGGTACTACTTAAGGATAAAAGATGTTGAATCAATATAGTTGTCAGTAACTTAATTTGATCGACGGACATACGATATCTTAACATGGGGAGCCAAACGAGCATATAACAAAAGGAGCCCACAAACATAATTTGGGATTAGGGAGGTAGTGCAACAATAGCTCATTAGTGGACCGAGCTTGTTAATGGGCCTGGATTGTGTGTTCGGGCTGAACACGGGATATCCAGATCCGTTAGAAGCCCTAACCCTAATTTCTCCTCATGGTCTCTGCCGTAGCCTATATATCCTCTATTCTCTGGCCGCCAGATTACTGATCAGAAATCTAAAATTTTCTCTAAATTCGTGATACACGTAAGAAGAGAAAGAGAGGGCTGCCAAGGAGAAAAAAAGGTTGGGAGATCGTCGCCCACACGACGTCCAACTCGAGGAAGGAATACGTGCAGAAGATCTTGGGGTCGTCCGCTCGAGATTGCCAGGAATTACTTATCTCCTTTCTGCCGCAGGTATAATTCGTGAACCCTAGTTTCTGCCTATGAAGGGTTAGAACACGTATTAGATCTGTTTAACTTTCTATCGTTCAATACGCACACCAAAGGAACGGTCCTGGGAATCCCTAGTTCCATAAATTGGTATCAGAGCCACTTTGGATCTACGTATTGATTGATACGTCCATGTTGTCCAATAAAACCTGTGCTGTGTAATAGTCGGTAGATGTAGATCTGTTCTAACTCGGTTTTACAGGCATCTTAGATCCAACTATTATGGTCCAATACATGTTTTTTGATTGTGTTGTTTAAACCACGAACATGTCGTGGACGTTGTTGTTGCTGTGGATGTAATTAAAATCACGAGGATTGATCGTGCTTATTATTTTAATTTTTTAATCTAGATTATGTGTGAACTCCTTCAGGAGGCATAGGATTGATGTAATTTTAATTATTTTGATCAATCGTAATGGCGGTGGTGGCTGTTTCTGACGCCGGACGAGTTGCTGGTTTTAAGCAGTCAGAGGCAACAAATGATTTTTGATAAAGGAATCGACAGCCAAAACCTATAAAAAAAATTCGGGGCGTTGCTCCGAATCCCGCGACCTGACCGGGCAGGTCGAACCCCGATTAGATCTGCGCAGCGCCAGATTTTGGATTCGGATAGTTGAGGATAGCAGCAAAGATGACCATAATAGTTGGATATTTTCTCTTATTTTTATCATTTTGCTTTTTCTGATTATGCATGTTTATTATTGTATGGTTGTTTTTTTTTTGAAAAACCAAGCCTACATTAATAATGGACAACATGGACATAATATCAACTAGTAGAAAAACTCTCATTGTTAAATAACTAAGTGGGAGAGGATTTTTATTTAGTATAAATCCTATGGTCTCCATTATTGGTTTGTAGGTGATGTAATTATACTTGCGTGTTGGCTTTAGTGCTTTCCTCCATATCGGATGAGTATAATTATGGATCACCAGTACAAACTTCCTTAGGGATAATTGTAGAAAGTTACCTAGTATGTGTTCACTTCTCCATCTGAAGGAACTCATTACAAGGTAATGGACTTAGTATTAAGTAATGGTATACACTTAGATACAAATAATGGTATCCTCCCCATCGGAGTCACTGCTATTATTTGTATGACCA
This sequence comes from Iris pallida, assembly GCA_029216955.1. Lineage (NCBI taxonomy): Eukaryota > Viridiplantae > Streptophyta > Magnoliopsida > Asparagales > Iridaceae > Iris > Iris pallida. Next base: position 14,976,921 of record JANAVB010028820.1, read on the forward strand.
GAGCAAGACTAGCATATTAATTTTATTTGTCATAAAGTTATATTGACATGATAGTAAAATTAATAAGAAAAATCTACTTGAACAAAGTTGAATTTGTATACGTCCACACTATCGTGGCATGCTAAATTCATGGTGTTCAAGGTGTTGGTGAATTTTTATTATTGTTTTGAGGGAATCAATATTTAGTTAATTCAAAAAGTTTTTTTTGCCCTATATAATTTTATTTATGTGATTCTCAGGATTTTAAAAATGGGTTCTTTCAGTCCACTTATGGTGATTCTTAAAGAAAACAAACTTACTGGACCTAATTATATTGACTGGAAACGTAATTTGGACATTGTTCTGACTGCTAAGGAGTACAAATATGTACTTGTTGAGGAATGCCCACCTAAGCCTGATGCTAACTCTAATGAAGAGGTCAAAGAGGCTTATAAGAAGAAAAAGGCAGATAAGATGGCGCGGTGTTATATTCTGGCATCTATGTCAAATGTACTGCAACATCAGCATCAGGATAAGCTCCACGGGGGATTTTGAGTATTTATTTGGATAAGCTCCACGGAAGACGGAATTGATGATTTGGATAATTCCCACCTAAGACGGAATTGATGATTTGGATAAGCTCCACGGGGGATTTGGATAAGCTCCACGGGGGATTTGCATAAGCTCAGGATAATTCCCACCTAAGACGGATTGATGATTTGGATAATTCCCATCTAAGACGGAATTGATGATTTGGATAAGCTCCACGGAAGATTTTGAGTATTTATTATCTTATGACTTTATTTACGAAAAAGTAATAAACGATAATAAATAAAATAGAGATAAAAAGACTGATGAATGAGCATGCCTTTTCAAGGAAAGGTTACTTCGAGTCTTGAGACAAATAGTGAATGAAGATCTTTTCACAAGATGAACGAACATGCCTTTTCGAGGAAAGGTTGTTTCGATTCGTGAGATAGAATGTTTGGCTTTCATCTGCCGTTAAATAGTGTAGAACTTTTCTGAAAGCATCATTCACTCTTTTTCTTTTATTTGCAAATATCTTCAGAAGATTTGCCTAAGGAGACGGGAGTTATCTCGAAGATCAAAGCCGTCCTCGACACTCCTTCCGATGAGCCTCTGCTGCCTACTCAGCCAGAAGTCGGAGAAAGCTCGGCTGTCCCTGGACAGAAGTAGGACATTCTCGCCAAGCTGGTGGAGCTTGGGAGTACTGCCGAGAAAGAAGCTCTGAGGAAGGCCGCCTGCAAATTGCTGGTGTCATCGGAAAATAATATTTTCGAGCTTCTTGCGAAATACGTTTTCAATCAAGAGGGCTCCGGTCCTCGTTAATTTTATGTATTTTCTTCTGTTTAAATTTATACAAATAAAAAGAAATTTTTTTTACATTCTGAGTCTCTACGTTGATATTCTTTTTCTTCAAACATAATATTTCTTGGGAAATTTGCCATTAATGGGCATCATGGCGACTCGACCATCCATACCAGTCAATTGATAAGCTCCGTTGGAGAAAACTTTGCTTATAATGTAGGGTCCTTCCCACTTCCTTCGAATTTGTCTTTGCTCATATGCGTCATAGTCATAGGACGTCTGACGGTTAGAACTAGTTCTCCTTTTTGAAATGTTCGGACTTTGACTTTACGGTTGAAAGCTTTTGATAGACGAGCTTGGTATAACTCAATAGGTTGTTGAGCTAGGAGCCGTTTCTCGTCAAGCGCTTCAAGCTCCTGAAGTCTCAGGCAATCAATGTTTTCGGTTGTGAGTTCATTGGCAATGACAATTCTTAGGGAAGGGATCTGGATTTCCACTGGTAAGACGGCCTCCATCCGTATACCAAAGAGAAGGGTGTGCAGCCTGTAGGAGTACATATAGTAGTACGATAAGCCCACGGATATTCTCCAAGCTTCTCACTCCAGTTTTGTTTGTTGGTAGAAACAAATTTCTTGAGGAGTTTGATGATAGTTTTGTTAAATGCTTCTGTCAAACCGTTAACTGCAGGATTGTAAGCTGTAGAAGCAATTATTGATCCTGTTGTCATTGCAGAATCTGGTAAACTTTTGACTGATATATGTCCCATTATCGTGAATGATTCATCGAGGAACACCGAATCTATAAATCACATGATGCTTGATAAAGTTGATGATGCTGCTTGTCTTGACCTCAGCTAGAGGTATAGCTTCAGCCTATTTTGAGAAGTAATAAGTTATGGCTAATATGAACCGATGTCTTTTAGACGAGGGAGGGTTGATAGGACCGATGACATCCATTCCCCAAGCTTCAAAGGGCCAAGATGCTGCTGTCGGGTGAAGGAATTCTGACGGTTGATGTATGAAGTCACCATGGATTTGACATGCTCGGCACTTTCTAGCATACTCGATTGCATCAGATACCATCGAGGGCCAATAGTAGCCCATACGGCGAATACGATCCTGTAATTTAGGACCAGGTTAATGTGCACCACAAACACCGTCATGACCTTCACGAAGTATTTGTTTTGCTTCTTCCCCCGCAAGACAACGTAGGAGTAAGCCGTGGAATGTTCTTCGGTAGAGTGTCTTTGTTGTATGATTATAGTAAAATCTGAGTGACCATCGTCGAATTGTTGTAGCCTCCTTGGGATCGGGTAGGATATCGGACTACGAAGTCTATGAAAGGAGTCCTCCAATCTTCATTGATGGCACAAATTTCAACTGAATTGTTGAATTCCATGTTTGGGTTGTTAACTTCCATATTTAAGTTATTTTGGACACAAAATAACTCTCTATTAGTGATGACGATCATTTGTTGCCTTCTGACGGGAATTGCTAATACTGCTGTAAGATTAGCGAGTGCATCAGCTTCTGTATTACATGCTCGGCATACATGCTCAATGAAGAAGCTTTTGAATGAAGTGGCCATCCTGATCGCTGCATCATGATATGAAACCAAATCTTGACGTCGAACTTCATATGTCCCTCTAACATGACTGACAATCAGTTTGGAGTCTCCATAAACTTCAAGATACTTAATATCTAATTGTTGAGCCAATTGGAGACCAATGAGCAGAGCGTTGTATTCAGCCATATTGTTGGAATACGACTCATCTAAAAATAAGCTCTTTGGATAGCTAACCCTTCTGGTGAGACGAGAACGATTTCGACTCCAGCAATAATAGCACCTTTTGGTCCAATTCTGGATGCACCATCAAAGAATAAACGCCAAATAAGAATTTCTTCTGAAATTATGTTGGACTCCAAGGTTTCATCTAGAATCTCATCGTAGATTTTAGATGTTACGGGAACTGGATGAGCTGCTAGAAAGTCAGCAAGGGCTTGACCTTTAACAGACTTTTGAGGAACATAAACCATATCATATTGTGCTAACAATATGGCCCATGTTACAAGCCTAGAATTGAGTGTAATGGGCTTCTTCATCAGGACCCTGCGAGGGTTAACTCTAGAAATAATATGAATAGTTTGGCTAGTGATATAATGTCTCATTTTGAACATCAAACATCAAAGCTAGACATTCTTTTTCTACTGGAGTGTATCGATGCTCAGCTCCAATCATCATGCGGCTAAGGTAGTAGATAGCCTGCTTATGGCCTTCTTTATTCTTCTGAGCTAATAAAGCACCTATGGAGTGGTCCATTGCTCGAACATACATCAGAAAAGGTATTCCTGACACTAGAGGCACTAGAACTGGAGGGATCAAGTATCGTTATGTCTTCAAATGCTTGTTGACATTCTTCAGTACAAATAAAAGACACGTCTTTCTTCATGAGTTGAGTGAACGGTCTACAGCGTCCAGAGAGATTTGAGATGAATCTTCTGATGTACGCAAGCCGTCCCTGGAATCCTCGTAGCTCTTTTAGGTTGCGTGGAGGATACATCTATTGAATGGCTTTGATTTTCTAGGAGTCAACGTGTATACCTTTACAGGTAACAACGAATCCAAGAATTTTGCCACTAGAGACTTCCAGGAATAACTTGGTGGGATTCATCTTGAGTTGATACTGGCACATTAGATCGAAAATAGTTCTCAAATCTTGAATATGGTCTTCTTTTAAATGACTTTTAACAGCAATATCGTCAACATAACATTCAACCGTCTTTCATAAATGATCATGAAAGATGGTACTCATGGCCCGCTGATAAATTGCACCAGCGTTCTTAAGACCGAATGGCATGACAGTGTAGCAATAGACTCCAAGAGGAGTACAGAAAGATGTATATTTCTCATCTTCTGGATGTATCTTGATTTGATTGTATCCTGAAAATCCATCCATAAAGGACATATTTTCAAATTGCAAGTATTGTCAATCATGACATCGGTGATTGGGAGAGGGAATTCGTCTTTGGGATAGGCTTCATTAAGGTCTCTGAAGTCGATGCAGACCCGGACTTTCTCTGTATTCTTCAAAACTGGGACAACATTCGCCATCCAGTCCGGATGTTGTTATTCTCTGATGAAACCACAGGCGATGAGTTTCTTAACTTTAGCTTCTATGGCGTCCATCATGTCAGGTCAAAATCGACGTGTTGCTGTTTGACTGGCCTTGTATTTGGTAGAATATTGAGCTTGTGGATAGCAATCTGATGATCCAACCCCGATATGTCTTCATAGCTCCAAGCGAATACAAATATTCCCTAATGAGTTGGATTAGTTTTTGTTTATCCGCTTCAGGGAGGCTTTTGCTGAAAAATATCAGTTTTGGGGCAATTTCATCTCCAATATTGACTTGAACCAGCTGATCTTCAGTAGGTGGCTCACGTTGTTCAAAGCGAAGCTTCCATTGAGTATCCATCCTTTGTGCTCAAGGATCAGATTCAGAAGCTTCGGCAAAGTCTTCGTCATCTTCCGAGAACTCGACAGTCACCATATTGGAAGATAGAGTCACACGATGGACGTACCCTACACTAGTGTCTGAATCCCATGAGATAAAATCAGAAGAGTTAGATCATTTTTCTTCTTCAGATTCAGAGGCTTCTGGAGTCGGAGTTGGTGAAGTATAACCTAATCCCCGCTTCGTTTTGCTGTAATATTGTTATGATTTTCCTTTTGGACTAGGAAACCGAATAGGAGTTCGCATTTCTTTGCCGCCATTGAGACCAGCTTTAAAATTATAGCCCATCTTTTGAATGATATCTTTTGATTGCTGACTATAACGATGTAGTTGAAGTCTTCCATTATCGTGATTTTTTCTTCACTATCGGGCGTGATATTCTACTAAAAAGTATAGGAAGTTCATTTCTTCCTGGAAGGAACTAAGAAGAGTCCTGCATTGGCTCGAGCAATACTTCATTTCGAGAAGCTTCAACTTCTCATATGGCAAATGGTTCGAAGTTATCTATTTTAATAATATCGAGTATAATAAAAGACATCAGTATACTGTAAAGGAGATGCTACTTTGTTGATTTGTACATCATCATTTACAATATGATTCTTAGCCTTCACAGAAGGCTTAGTAAGATTAATAACCAGAGGAGGAGAAGGAGAAGGAGAAAGAGAAGGTTTGTTACAACGGAGGTCGATAATAAGAGGCTCAGAAGAGGTGAGCTCCCTTTGTTCCTTTTTTTACAGCAGGAGGCTGTTTGTTATGAGAGAAAAGATATATAGTCAATGTCTGAGAAGAAGAGGGACAAATAGCACGTCCTTTGACGGGGATCATGAGAACATCTTTTGAAGTATGTTTCTGATCTTCCTCACTATCCATTGCTAATACAACTTTTATGAACTCCTCTTTGTACATCCAAGAGTCCGTAAAATATGCTTCAATGCCCTGAAAGGATTTAAATCAGCTACTTCCTTTTGGACTTCTCCATTGACATCTACATATTTGAAGCATTGATGTAAAGTGGATGGCACAATGTTATGCTTATGCAGAAAGGGACTTCCTAGAAAATATTGTAAGAGCCGTGATTATCAATCACGTAGAAAGTAACCTTTGTACGAAGATTGCCTATTTGAACTTTCAGGCGAATCTTTCCCAAAGGTTCACTTCTTCCAGAATTGAATCCCAGGATTGTCGTGATGGTTGTCGAAAGATTGTGTATGGAAATCTTTAATGCATCTAGTAAAGTCTTTAGCATGATGCTGAACGTAGACCCAAGATCGATCAAGATACGATCAACCTTCATGGTATCAATATATCCCATGAAGTAGAGGGGTCCATCATGACGATTATCTTCCAACACATATCATCTTGTGTAAAGGTGATATTTGGCATTAATTCCATCACACTATGACAATAAAGGCATGTTATAGGTTCATCCTCTGGTTTCTTGAGAAGTGCTAGACAAGTATCAGCTTGCGTTAAAGCTTCACTCAATATTTCTCGAGTCTTCTTCGAAAGACGGAGTAGCTCAAAAATTGACAATCTTGTAGGAGTGTTGGTTAGGAGCTAGTATATCAAAGTTATACGGCTTCTTAAGTCCCAAGGTTGAAGTATTCTTCAATAGTTTGTTGAAACGGACATGCTATTTTCCTTTGTTGGCTGTCGTCGGTTTGGGAAGAGTTGGCTCTATCAGGGGTGATAAAGCTGATAGATTATTGACAGCAGGAGAAGATGATGCTTGAGGAGCCTCCAGAGCTGGAGCAAGGTTTTCTTGACCTTCTGAATAGTCTCTTAGGTAAGGTTTTCCATATTTGGTACTAGTTAAGACTTCTTCCTCGGATGCAGGCTTAAAGGACACCATATTGCAATTCTTTGCCTAGATCTTATTTCTAGAAGGTTCTTTTGGCAAGATGGAGAGTTTGTCCAGTAACCCAAACCAACGGAGATTGGTTGTGTGAATGACATAGAGAAAGAGGTACAGGGGCCTTTCCATGATTCAAACTAGAGGCCTTTTGTAGATCATATCCCATCTTTGTCATGAGTTCACGAGATTGTGGACTATACAGATGGAAAGCTAGTTGGTATTTGGCTTCTGATTTTGACAATGTTGTCTTATCAGTGGAAGAAAAGAAGGATTATCTGCTGTCGGGATGAAGGTAGCAGTTAGAAGTGGAAGATAATGCTCACCAAATAAAATCATATGACATGATTTATTTTTAGTAGCTTCTTAGACTTGGTGGAAGAAGATGGTGTTTCAAAGTCCGCCATTAAATCTGGATGGATCCATATGATCCCCTTTATCAGTAGACAACGAAACAAGACCATCTGTTCGTGTATGTGAAAGATTAACAATTTTCGGAGTAGTTTTCGGAATGAGGATGATGTCGTCCTGTATAAGTTGAGCTGGAAAATCTCCAAACTGTAAAAAGACGGCATTAGCCATTATAGTTTTTTCGTCTTGCTGGAGAGTGATTGCACCGGAATTGACCATCTCTTGAATTTTACCCTTGAGTACATAGCATGCTCGAGTTGGATATCCAATAAACCTATGGTAAATACAATATTTAGGATGGTCAGTCTTACCAACTTCATCTGGCCGTTTAGGTTCTAGAAATTAGAGTTTATTGCTCTTGATGAGGCAATCAAAGATACTCATGATATCATCTTCATCGAAAGAGTATTCTTCTTTTGGATGAGGTACCCGTTGTTGTGGTGCTGTAGGGGTAGATGTTGGCTGATTTACATTGATGGCTAGAGCTTCTTTACCTTTGAGGTTAATGGCCAAAGTTTCTTTGCTCTTACGATTGTTCTGACGGCCATTATTATTTGGTGTAGCACGTTCATCTTTGTCAAGATTAGGCATTTGAATGCCTAATTGCTTGAATTTGTCAGCGCTTTCTTCTGCGGCTTTGGCGTTCATTATAAAAGAAGGCAAATTCTGGAACTGTGTTGATCCTATCCACATGCTGATTATAGGCAACAAGTTTGATTTGCAAGTGTCTATAGTTAAAGCATCTGGAGTTCCGAGAGGCATTTTAAGTGCTTCACGACGGAACCGTTCAATGAAACGTTCAATCATTTCATTATGTCATTGTTTGATTTTGATAAGAGAAGACATAGTCATGTCGATGGTTCCCTAATAAATCATTCCAAGAACATTTGTTTGAAGCCAGCGAAAGAGGTTATACCCATCTGGTAAACTATGATACCAGTCATATGATGCACCAGCTAAACAACCAACAAATACTCTAGTAAGAAGAGCATTTGGTTGAAGATTAGTCATTACTTCAAAGTGGTTGAGGTATTGACTTGGAGACGTGCAGCCATCAAACTGCATAATAGTAGGGGTTTGTATTTAGGAGAAAATTAGACCTCTTTCCATTCTATGGGATAAGGCTGTTTGATCCCAAGCTTCTGCAGGCCATCCTTCTGTTTGAAGGCTTCAAATTGAGTACGTAAAAGTTTTACGGCCTCATTGGTATCTCCGGTTGATTGCGAAGTCGTGATTGATTCAATGTGTTAGGAGGGGGTACCGCATGATAAGTACCACCCCCTGTACCAGATTGACTTGGAATAGCCTGCACAGGAATGGAAGCCGTGTGAGCAGATTATACCCCCAGATCAATATTGGTGGGAACTGATGTTGTCACAAGTTCTTGAGTCGGAATCAGATTCGCGACCGGTGGAACTGTATGTTGTGCCATAATTACAGCATGCATGTCTGCCATCATCTCAGCCATGTTCTTTAAACTAGCCTCCAAAGCAGCAATCTCTGCTCTTGACTGGAAGAAGTAGAGGTATCTTGATCTTCTGTGATGACATAAGCAGTCACCTCTCTATCCCTTGAAGACGAGTTAGTGGAAAGAATGGTCCTTTCAGAACTTTCACTATCAGCATCAAAGCCACATAAAGAACTTCCCCCATAATAAGTGAAAGGGATATCTTTTTGACTGAAAGAATCTTGGTTTGAATCAAGAAGATTCCTTTGATCGATTGTGTCTTGGTCGGAAGGAAGATTCCTTTGGCTGATTATTTCTCGACTTCTTGATCTAGTATATTGATATACTCCTTCATTGGATTGATGAATCTGATCTAAGTATTACTGACTAGGATTGTGGGATGCATTACGTCTTAGACGTTTTTTTACCCCTAGTGCTTCGAGATGTCATATTGACAGAAGCAAAGAGTAATTCATCTTCGTCCAGTAGGATTGGTTCAGGAGTCTAAACATAATTCAAACGGTCAAAGATGGACCGCTTGGCTGACTGACAGCAGCATTTGATGACAACTTCATGATGGTGGTTGCAATAATGTTCTTGCTGTTGGACCACCGCTGGACGTGATGGATTTGTAATCTTCCACTTCTGTATTAAGAGTTCACGGAGGTCACTAACAGGACGAGAAGAAGTTGCAGTAACATAGTCCTTGATGATATTTGGGACATGGTTCCTGTTCCTGAGATATCTTGTACCTTAAGTGTACAAGGACGTGCTAAGCTGGTAAGCATAAGTCACAGGATCTTTCACCTCAGCATTCTTCTTCTGGTGCAAGTTATCAACTGGTACAGATTGCGCTTGATACATCTGATGATTTCCCGAGGTTGAGCCTAATTGGCACCTGTTGATATAGGTACGCAAGTCTGACAGAGGAACTGCTTGTGCATCTACTTGAGATACTAGTAGTTTGCTTCGTCGGGATCTTGAAATACATAAGGTTGGTAAATCCTGACCTGATATCTTTGGAGTAGGCATAATGCTCTTTTGCATGGAAGGTTTATTCTGAATAGAACCCATCTTCCCGACAGAGATTTGGTTGTCTTTGTTAAGGAGAGCAGTACTTTCCACCCAGTCAACGATTCGAACAGAATGTGGAATGGCTAAAGAGCGTTTTCCTTGATTTAGTGATTTCTTACTAAACTTCTAATTTGGTGGCAAAGAGGGAATAACTAAATAATACTTCTTTTACATTGTGCTAGTGCAGAAGTACGTACAGGTTATGCCAGGGCATGAACATGCGCAAGTTGTGCCGGAGCAGAAACATGCGCAAGTTGTGCTGAAGCAGGAACATGCGCAAGTTGTGCCAGAGAAGAAAAGGCTAAAGGGCGCTTTACTTTGTTTTGGACAGCAGTGTGTCGAAACAGAGTCTCCTTCGATTTCAGAGTCGGAGAAGTAGAGAGATTAGCCAAAAGGTTGTTTCCCTTAGGTTGCGCCAAAGCATTGATAGGCGCAAGTTGCGCAGAAGCAGGAACAGGTGCAGGTTGCGCCAGAGAAGAGAAGGCCAAGGGGCACTTTTCTTGTTTTGGACAGCAGTGTGTCGAGACAGAGTCTTATAAAATTTTAGAATTGGAGAAGTAGAGGGATTAGCCAAAAGGTTGTTTCCCTTAGGTTGCGCCAAAGCAGTGATAGGCGCAAGTTGCGCAGAGGCAGGAGATTGTGCCACCGAGGACTTAGGAGTCCAAACAGAGCGCGTCTTTCTCTTAACAGCGACATCAGTGCGCTTGGCACCCCCAGCATTGATCATGGTCTCGTAGGTTGTCTGGTCGACTTGAACGACCAGGGTCTTCTGCGTCTTGCCGATTGACGCGGTATCACATTGAGTTGTCACTTTCTCATCGGAGGAGAATGTTATCCCCGGCAGAGTCGCTATTTTGTTTGCAAAGAACAAAAGTTTTATTACAAACTAAGAAAAGAGTACAGGAGTACAATTGATTTCTGGGGAAGTACAATAGGAATCTGATCAGAAGACGATCACTTTATCCCTTGGACGATGTGATATCGAAGACACGAGACTTGGAGAATGCAACGACACATTAGCAGGAGATTGTGATCACACTTGATGATTTGAGATTGATTTGAAACTCTATTTATAGAGTTCTTGAAATAACTGTTAGCAGTTATTCTGGATTGCGCGTGCTTCAGGTTGCGTGTCTCCTGTTCACTTGCGCAAACGGTTGTACTAACTGCTGTAGACGCGTAGCATCGTTTGATTGAGATGTGCATAGTCGTGAGCAGTGTAGTAGGCACGTTCTGCGAAGTTAGTGGCTTGCGCACCACGTCACTCTTTTCTGAACACCATTTGATCACCTTGCGCGTGCTTCATCAGGTTGCACGTGGGCGTAACGTGACAACCTGCGTGAGCGGTTTGCACCAACTGCTGTAGACGTGTGGCACCGTATGATTGAAATACGCGTAGTCGTGGGAAGTGTAGTGGGCACACTCTTCGAAGTTGATGGCTTGTGCGCCACGTCACCCTATTTTAAAATAAGAGTTGATCAAGTGGCGCCAATTTGTCAGGCTGCGCATAGGCACAACTCAATAACTGGCACCTTTAACTAGGTCTTCTGTGCTGTACCGATTAATCCTCGTGCCATACAGTGACTTGTGCGAACCAGGTTAGCATTAATTACATGCTGACAAAATCTTCTCGAGCGTCGCGTTGTGCGGGATTCGAATGGATTTTCCTTAATCTCCGTACTGTCAGTTGTCAGGAAATGATGATGTCGTTACAGCTCCTCGAGAAAGTGCGCCACGTGTTGCTCGCACAACCTGACTCCAGCACAACCTGGCGTTGGCGCAAACTGATTCTGCACAACTTGATTTCTTTGGCGCAATATAATATTTTGGCGCCATCTGATGATCGAACACTTTAATGGGTGGCGCAGTTTAATTTTTAGCCTCTACAACAGTGTACTTAAAGTATGTTTTAAATTCAAATTGTACTTTTCTTTGTTTGATAGGAATCACACATAAAATAAGAATAAGTAAGCAAGAAATTTTAGTCCTTAGCGGAAAATGATGTTTAAATTGGAACTTGTGCTTATGACAACACAATTAGGATTTTTCGAAGTCACGTACGAAAAATGAATGGTTTCAGGAATTTAAAATTTTAATTTTAAGATTTTCTGAAGTTGAAAATTTTCAAAATTTGGCTAACTCTAAAAATTATTGAAAATTGCGGCAGAGTTTCCTTTGAATTTATTTGTCACAAAAATTTCAACAAATAATATAACACAGTAAAAGCATATCCCGGGTAAGCCGACCCCTTCGGTGGAATAACCTCAATACCGGAAACCACGCAATTCATATAGAAATATCAAAAAAATAAAAACTAGAAATTGTAGCAGACAATCAAATAAATTCTAACTAATCAAAATCAAATTTACATTTTAAACTTACTAGAAAGAAAGTAGAAGGTGTTTGTTTACTTATATCTACTCAACTCTAAAGTACAAGGAGAAAATTGAATTCCAAGGCCAATCTACTCAAATTTGATAGGAAAATTTTGTAAGATTGTTTAATAATTTTAAAAATTATGGGTGTATATTCACCAAACCATATTGTCGTCATTTGTTAACTCTCTTAAATTTGACAAACGATGTCACTATGGTTAAAAACTCGAATATAACTTAAATAAACCTTTATTTTGAAGGTGTACACACACACATACACACCACACACACACCACACACACACACACACACACAGATATAATATATATATATATATATATATATATATATATATTATATATATATATATAAACCATAGTGACATCGTTTTATATATATTTGTATAAAGGGAGAATATTAATGGGTTTATTTTATATAAATGATATATACGTATATGTGTAAATATATATTAGGTATTTATGTATGTGTGTGTGTGTGTGTGTGTGTGTGTGTTTGTGTGTCTGTATATGTAGGTATTTATGTATGTATGTATGTATGTATGTATGTATGTATGTATATGTGTGTATGTGTGTGTGTGTGTGTGTATTTACAGGTATTTATGTATGTATGTATGTTTGTATGTAAAAAAAAAAATTATTATATATATATATATATATTATATATATATATATATATAATATATATATATATAAAATATTAAAATATAAAATTATATATATATATATATATATTATATAAATTAATATATATATATATATATATAAAATATATAAAATATGTATATGTGTGTATGTGTGTTGTGTGTGTGTGTGTGTGTGTATTTACAGGTATTTATGTATGTATGTATGTTTGATTATATATTATATATATATATATAATATATATATATATATATATAATATTTATATAATATATATATATATATATATCTATATATATAATATATATATATATAACAAGTTGGCATTATGATGCGCTTGAGCGGTTGGGCATGCGCTTGAGGACGACGGGGCATGTTCTGGCTGGATGGAGCAGAGCTACTTTCGGCGATGTTTTCCAGGAGGTCCGTCGGGCCGAGGACGCTGCATTGGCGGCGGAGCAGGATTATGAGCTTCATCCTTCGGAGAGGGGGAGGGCTTCCTGGATGGAGGCAGTTGCCAGATTAAAGCAAAAGGTCCAGGTTGAAGATTCTTTCTGGAAACAAAAAGCTAGATTGAGGTGGGATCTGGAAGGAGATAAAAATACTCGTTTTTTCCATGAGTGCACCAGGAGCAGGCAAAGAAAGGCGAGTATTCAGAAAATTATTCGGGCTGATGGGTCAGAAACTGGATCTACCGAGGAGGTGGCGACGGAGTCGTCTTTGTTTCTCCAAACTGTTTACTGTTGAGCCTATTTCTGATGACGAAGCCTTCCTTGATGTCGTCCCTAGCATTGTTTCTATGGAGGACAATTTGATCTTGTTTGTCGCCCTGACAGAGCCGAGTTGTTGGAAATTGTTCGGGGGATGGATCCGGCTAGTGGCGCCGGTCCGGATGGATTTCTGGGAGATTTTCTCAGTTTGTTGGGACATTGTTGTTGCTGACGTGGAGGAAGCCGTTGGTTCATTTTCCTGGGTGCGCGCCTTCCGGATTCCGTCTCGGATACATTCTTATTTCTTATCCCCAAAGTCTAGCACCCGAGGAGCCTTTCTGATTTTCGCTCTATAAGCCTTTGCAATTTTTGTAACAAAATTATTTCCAAGATTATTGCTTGCAGGTTGCGGGATTACCTTCCCAAAATTATTTCTCCGGAGCAAAGTGCTTTTGTCCAGGGAGAGAGATTGTGGACAACATCATAATTGCTCAGGTAGGATATGGTGGCATCTATGAGGGAACCAAACCATGGTGGAAATGTTGCTATTAAGCTGGACATGCAGAAGGCCTATGACAGAGTCAATTGGCATTTTCTCCTGAGGGTTCTTCGGAGATTTGGTTTTAATGAGGTCTTTTGTGATCTTATTATCGTCTCCTGGCTGATACCCGGTATGCCGTGCTTCTAAATGGCACTCCTACTGCTTTTTTCTCGACGTCTAGAGGGATCCGGCAGGGGGACCCTCTTTCCCCGGCTCTCTTTATTATTGCTGCGGAGGTTCTCTCTCGGAACCTCAAGCTTCTTCAAGAATCAAATAGGAGATCTTCATTTCACACTCCGATTGGGGGACCTCGTATCTCGCACTTGGCTTATGCGGATGATGTTCTCATTTTCACTTCGGGAGATATTGCTGGATTGCGTGCTCTCCAGCAAGTTCTGCATAATTATGAGGCTGTTTTTGGACAGAAGATCAATTATTCCAAATCTGCCTTCTATACTGCGAGTCCATTGGGTGAGGATCGCGCTCGGACTATCTCTACTCTATTCGGATTTAGTCCCAGTACATTGCCTTTTTCTTACTTGGGGTGCCCGTTAACTTGCGGGAGAAGGAATACGGGGATGTTTAGCTATTTGGTAGATAAAATCTGGTCGAGGATGACGGGATGGCAGAACAAGATCCTTTCTCCTGGGGGTAAGTTGGTCCTTATTAAGAATGTACTTTCATCTATCCCTATGTACACATTGGCTGCATGTTGTCCTCCTCGGGCTGTTCTCAGGGCGATTGAGAGGATGTTTGCGGCTTTCTTCTGGGGTAGTAAGGATGGGGTGGCTAAGAGGAGTTGGATGGCGTGGCGGTTCGATTCTCGGACTAAGTCCGAAGGAGGCCTTGGGATCAAGTGTCTGAATGATATTATGGATGCCTTCTCTATGAAGCTTTGGTGGAAGCTGAGGCATGGGAAGGGACTTTGGGTGGAACTTCTTAAATCAAAATATTTTCGTAAGCGCCATCCATGTGAGGCGTTTATGACTTCCAAGTGCTCCCATGTTTGGCGACGGATTTTGAGGGGAAGGAAATTGGCGGAATCGCACATTTGTTTAAACTTGGGCGGGGTGAGGGTTCGGCGAGGTGTGAGTCTTGGATTCCAGGGGGCCCTCGGTTGGATAATGATGTTATACCTTCGGCCGAGGGAGTGACTTCAGGGACCAGGCGCGGCACGGGGAGACGGACTCGGGGGCGGAATCGATCTCAGGCGAGAGAGTTTGCTGAGGTTGGACGGACGGGCATTGGTGAGCTTCGGAGGTCGGCTAGATTGGCCGGGAGAAGGGTGGTTCTTCCCCAACGTGCGGTGATTATTCGGGCTCTTCCGGATAGGGGAAGAAAGATCAGAGATTCTAGGGCGAGGAACTCTGATTATGGTGGCCCGGTTATTCGATCTTTCTGGACAGACACTGGTTGGGATGCCTATGTTTTCGGAACAGTTTGGAGTAGAGGCAGCGGGACGGCTCAGAGAGGCAAATCTGACATGTACTTCGGCTCCTGATTCTCTGGTCTGGAGTGAGCGGAAAGGTTCTTCTCGCTGGCTGCGGCTTGGAGATGTTGCCGGATCTCTTACCCTACTTCTTCACTTTTCTCTAATATTTGGGGCAAGTGTATTCCGGCGAAGTGGAGCATTCTGATGTGGCGGGTCTGTCACAACCGGCTTCCTACCGATGATATTCTTCAGAAGCTTGGCTTTCATCTGGCCTCCAGGTGTCATTGCTGTTAGGTTGGGCATGGGGAGAACCTTCAGCATTTATTTTTCCACGGGGATCTTGCTATGACGGTTTGGTCTGCTTTCCGGTGTTTCTTCAAGGCACGGTTGCATAGTGACTTTCTGGTATTTCTTCAAAGGTGGTGGCGGGGTCAGGGCAGTCATCATCGGAGATCACTGGCTGGTGCGAACATTTGGGTGCTTTGGAAGAACATGAACAAGCATAGATATGAAGGGCATGGTGCTGGGCCAGATTTCTTGGTTCGGGAGGTGAAGCGACAGTTTCGAAAGTCTCTTTCGAGTTGTCGGCATCTCCCGTCTATCCTCTCTGGGCTTTACAGTAGTGGTTTTATTGCATTTTCTTTCCTTTTCTTGTTACCATGAGGTCGGATGTACACATTATCCTTTTTTCAATAAAGGTAACGGTTTTAAAAAAAAAATATATACACACACACACACAAATCTTGAAATTGATTCTATTTAAGCAATCTTTGAATTTTGTCTAAATCACGTTTAGTTATTTATTTACTTCATTGTGTACCTTAATTAGATTGATAGTAAGTTACCCCAAAATGTATGGGCATTTGAGAATACTTACTATGACTATAAGTTGAGACAAAAACGAGCTAATTTGCCTGTAAAATAAATATGGACAGATTTAATACGTATAAAATTTTATTAAAATAAAAATACTCCTTTTAGTGTTTTTCAAATATTAAGGTAAGCCA
This sequence comes from Iris pallida, assembly GCA_029216955.1. Classification (NCBI taxonomy): domain Eukaryota; kingdom Viridiplantae; phylum Streptophyta; class Magnoliopsida; order Asparagales; family Iridaceae; genus Iris; species Iris pallida. The sequence continues at coordinate 14,993,253 of JANAVB010028820.1, forward strand.
CACTTGGTATCTATATAATACAAACTTAAAGTTATGATTTATGAACGTATATGTTAATTCATAAATTGAAAATTCATAGAGTATGACTATTCTAAATCAATGAACATATAAATTTTCTTAGATTAACACAAACTTTCATATTATCCAAAACCCTTATAAATCTCAATTCTTACGTGTCCATATATATCATTATTAAACATAAATTCCTAATCAATTTATATACTAAAAATTTGTATTATTAAAGAATAAAATTGAAAGTATAGACAATTTGAGATAGAAAGAAAGAGGGCTTGCCAAGCCTTGAGGTTACTTTAAAATTTTGGAGTTGGATGGTTCCAAATTCTTTCAAATTCCCTAAAAAAATAATGCACAAAATATATAATTTAAGAAGAATCAGAATTTGAATTTTTTGAAAAGAAGGAAATGGAAAAAAAAATTGGGGAAAGGAAAATATACCTCAAATATTGTAAGGAATTGGAGTTGAAGAAGAAAAGTTAGAAGGAGAGAAGGAGAGGGGGCGGGTGGCGGCCCGGCAGTGACGGCTGCAGTAAGGTGGGAGAAGGTAGAGGAGAAAAGAAGAAGATGGAGGAGGGGAGAGGATTGGTTTGGTTGGATGAGGGAAGGAAGGGGAAGGAGAAAAGTGGATGGAAGGGAGAGAGAAACCCTCTATTTCCATAAAAATTCTGATTTGGGGTAAAATTACTACATTGTCCTCCTAGATGAGTCATAAGTGTCATGGTGACAAGTAGCTGTAGAAGCATGGAATTTTAGGCGCATTTATAGACCAGAATTCCTATGCGCTCAACCCAACCATGCGACCAACTCAAATGCGCCAGGAAGCTCAAATATAAACTTGGCACAGCAAAGAAAAGTACAAGTTTAAAGACATTAAAAATAAGGCTTTTATTTCATATGAAAGTCTATTACATGTCTAAGACAAGGCTTTACAAAGGAGAAGTTCTACAAAAAGGAAGATCCGAAAGCTACAGCCAGGCGCAGCAACTGCCATGCGCCCCATGCTAGGCGCATCATCTGTCAAGCGCATCACCCTGATGTCTCATCCAGGCGCATCATTCCAGCATCTCAACGTATGCACATCTTCGTTCGTAGTCAGAGCGAATCACTCTCTCTCATCAGCACCAATCAGCCCTTGTGTAGTAGGAGGAGGAGCTCTCCTAGATCGACAAAGATCGGTACGATGCCCCGGTCTTCGGAAGCAACAGGCACACTCGGCAACCTTTGGCTCTGCCAGCATAATGAAAGAGGAGCGCGGCCGCCCCGATTTGGATGCAACAGGCACCATCGGCCTGTGTCGGGACTCGACGATCCCGATGTTTGGATGCAACATATACTATCACGGAAGCTCAGAGCGACGGAAAGATTGGGGCAGCGCATCTTCACCATCGGAAAGAGCTCGAGTTCGGCAGTTCGCCAAGGCAGAGCTCCGGCCAAGTTCATCTTTATATCGAAATAAAGAATGAAAGCAAAGCTTTCCTTCATGCGACTATTTATAAGCACGGGAAGCCTACACCCGAGTGCAAAATGACCAACGTTCTAAATTCTATGCAATAAATTTACATTAATAGCAAATGCATCCTTCGCCTCGTATTCGGCTAAGTCAAGGCAACCATTAACGCCTCGAAGACCCAACAGGCAGGCCAAAGAGGATGTGACACATTGGCAGATATGCCATCAATATCATGCGCTCCCCATAGATGCGCCCAGCGGGCCATAGCTATGCGCCCAGATTGGCACTAACCAATGCAACCCTCTCCATCAAATATTTAATATTGAATGACAAAGGCAGCAACGTATCCCAAGAGCCTTCCAATCAGCTGTGCAGAAAACGAAGTACCGCTTATGTCAGCACTATCATTACACCCAATGTCGGCAACGTGGCAGACCGATCATTCGTATGCGTCTCGTGGCCATGCGCCCAGAAGAAAACATACGCCCCAGTGGTCATGTGCCCCGGCTTACTTCTGATCCCAAGCAATAGAAGACTAGGCTATGCATGTGCCTCAAAAGCTATGCGCCTGGACTTGCTCATGGCTTCTAAAGGTTATGAGACCAAGTCGCCTCCTCTGCGCCTGATCCTAGGCGCACCCTGATGCGAAGCTCTGCATGCACCTCAAAAGCCATGCGCCCAAACTCGTCTATGATGCCTAAAACTTATAGACTAAGTCGCCTCCATGTGCCCGATCCTAGGCGCACCCCGACAGATCACTCTCCTCCAAAATCGAAATCTTTGAGCCATAGTCATACGCCATGCGTCCCTTGACTCAGTTCTATTCAAAGAATGAGTACTAACCACCCAAGATATCAACAACAACCAATCTCAACGACTGCCACATGTCAGCTCCATCACAACCCAGCACAGCAGTCCAGCAAATTCAACTTTAATCTAGGGTGCATCAACCATGTGCCCCTGCCAGTATCAGCCACGTGGCGTTCCCACGTCTAGGCACATCCGACATATGCGTGTATGAGCAGCCAGCTGCTATCTATAAATAGAAGGATCATTCATTCATCCAACACACAGAAAAGAACAGGCACACACACACACAGAAAGAGGGATATATACATATAGACTATTATATCCACATATAGAGGCCAGAAGAGACACTTAATGTCCGCTTCTCCTCGCAACGCTTCGGCATCCAGAGCAACCCAGACCTTCGGAGAGTTCAAGATCGTCGTCAGATCGTCAACGGAGTCAACGCATTACCACTCGCTCCACCGACACTGTTCCCAGATAAAAATAAAAGTGTACTCCTAGGACTATATCTAAGTCCCAAATTGTATGTTATATTTGTAATTGAAATACTAAAGTTTTAATCAACAAAACCTTATCGTATTTTCGATGGCAAATAAGCTGGCGACTCTGCTGGGGACCTCTTTCTCCTCCAACGAAAAAGTTGTGTCGCAATCTGATGACATCAAACTCGGTTCCTCCCATAAAATACTTGTGGTACGCCTCTATCAACAGGCGTATGAGGAGTTCATCTCTGAAGGCAGCACGAGACCTTCGAAGCGGCTGCCAAAGCCGAAAAAGACTCGCCAAGTCTGGGTGCGCAAGGCCGATGGGCCTGGCACCATCACTGAAGGTTATGCGCCACCGCAGCTAGACCTTCCTGCTGACGCTCTCAGCAACAAGGATGCGCCCACTGGTGCCGCACATCTGTCTGGGAAACACAGTATCAACTGCATTCTCCAACCGTCTTCTTCCAGCCGAAGAAGATGCGCCAATGGAGCAGAGGTGCAACCAATCCAGCACATGAGCTCTGGTGTGCAGAAAAGAATGTCTGTCTTCAATAGACTCACACGTGTTATGGCAAGACACAATTGGATTCTGAGTACTATGCGCCTTCGCGGGCTAGTACAAAGAAATCGACAGCACAGGCCATGCGCCACGAACGTGATACGCCAACAGCAAACCAGAAGCAAATGCTCAAAATCATGCGCGCTCTGATGGTAAGTTGTACAGAGTCAACTCGGGTGCATCTGTGCCAGAAACGAATCGACTCTCAAAGTCCCTGTCCCGCTTGGGCGCATCTACTGCGTTCGAACCAGGTCTGGCTGGGCAACTGCAATGTTGAGTCCATGCGCCCACCTGGGTGACGTGCATGAAGTCGACTCAAGTTGCCATAAATGTTGTTCCTCTACCAATGATGGGCGTATCTCACACGTAACCAGATCATGAGAGCCGAACAGGAGAGCCGATCAGTCACATGATCTGGACGTATCTCATGATTTATGTAATGTGATCAGTCACAAACGCAGATCAGAAGAGCCGACCAATAAGCACAATGTGTCCCTCGCAGGGCACACCTGTGCCAGGTCACCATTAATTGCAGTTACTGTAAAATAGCGCTCTACTATAAAGGCAGTCGTATTTTAGCGACTACAAACTACAGCACCTATCCGACGTCGCCTCAGAAAGAAAGTTCCAATTGAAAACGAAGCGGAGCTCAAGATCGCTTCCTGTCTGTTGTCTCCTAATCCGTGAGAAAGACAACCATCAACTCCTCAGCCTCTGCATCCAAGCCTCAGCTGAGGAAGAGCAAAACAGTGGTCCCGTCACCAGGGGTGTACGAACGCACCCGAGCAAGGATCAAGGACCTGGCAGAAGCCACAGCCGAGGGTAGTTAAAACGCTGACAACCCTCCCTCAAAGGCGAAAGAAGCGCTTCGACAAACCGACCCTAACATAGCTTGGGGTGGCCAACACGAGGCCTCAGAAGAAGAAGCCTCCACAGGAAAGCATGGTCAAAAGCGAGCCTCGACGATCATCCACTTCTACCCATGTCATGACAGCTTACATGGCAGAGGATGGTGATGAAAGAGAATTAGATGCTCCATCCATGGACATCATGCAGAGCAAGACACACTTGAGGGAGTCTCAAAACTCACTCTGCTCCATGCAGATCCAACCCATGCGGCGTTCGACATTCGAACCACTCTGGCAAAGGACCTATCTCTACCAGCCCAGATCCAGGGGCCAACGGAGATTCAACTATACCGCCTCAACGGGTATCTTCAGGGGCGGAGCACCATACTGCACTGCGAGCGTCAGCTCCTTCCAATATCCAACTTCCGGCCGTACCGCCTTCACCAGCTCCCAGCTCGACAGAAGACTTGGTCGAGATGATCAGAGACCTGTATGAACGCTTCGAGGACCAAAACAGGCAGGAGGAACATCAAAAGTTGGGGCTTCCTCAACCCTACCCTCTTGAGTGGAACAAGGTGGTTTATCCTCTCAAGTATAAACCACATACACTGACGCCGTACGACGGGAAAGACTCTCCTCGTCGTAATTGACCTACTTTCAGTCTCAGACGGGCATCTCCCAAAAGAAGACGCCTTGCTCACGAGCCTGTTTGTTGAGGCTCTGAAGGGATTCGTCTACGACTGGTATTATAGTCTCCCTGACAACTCCATATCGTCCTTCGACGACTTGACACGCCTCTTCCTCGATCGGTTCTACGACGGAGGGAGAGACATGACCATGTCATCTCTAATAGAAGTGCGACAGACTAAGAAAGAGACTGTTCGAGAATTCATTGAGCGTTTTAGACAAGCATGCCTAAGGTTGCCTCCAGGCATGCCGGAACATGCACTCATCGACTCCTGCAGCATGAACATGATCCCCGTGATCAAGCTCTGGCTCAACTCCACTCCCCCGCCCGATTGGAGTTCGTTGATCATTGAAGCCGAAGCCGCTGGGAAGAAGGCGCGTAACGCTCGCCTTCTGGGGGTTAACTTCCCACCTTCGACGACAAAGGAAACGGCCTGCGACTAGCTGTAGCAGCCGTGAAGCGAAAGGGAAGCAGGCGTTGACTGTCAATACGTCTAGCAGCACAGTGGGTCCTGCCCAAAGGCCTCCTACCGCACCACGACCAAAGATGGTCTACTCCTTCCACGATGAGGATACCCTACAGCTCTTCAATTTGCTGAAGCAGGGCAACAAAATCAAGTTGCCTGATCCCAAGCGTCCTGACAAGTAGGCAGATTCAGCGACCCGAGGTATTGTCACTACCATAGGTTCGTTGGACATCCAACTAAAGACTGCTACATCCTCAAAGACTACATACAACGCATAATCAATGCGAACGTTATCTCAGTCGACTATGGAGAAGATAGTCTCGGCCAACATGGTGTTGCTCCAGTTTGGTACCTTACCGCCTACTACAGCTCAAGATGGCGTCGTCCCCATCCCAAAGGCGACAATGGAAGTAGACAACCTTCCACCAACCGTGATAACGGGTGGGCTCACACCACTCACAACATCTAAGGGAGAGATCATGTGGGTTCACCCGGATCTCGTTCCAGAGCTGACTCAACCGGGGGTAACATCTACCTCCAAAATCAAAGGCAAGAAGACCAAGTCTTGCCGAATGGTGACATCCTTCCTTGAAGAAGCACTGCCCGTGCAAACGCGTTCATAGCAGAACGCCCAGCCAGAGGAGGCTCACTACTAAAATATCATCAAATAGCGACGTAATGTAGCGACGACAAGAAATTACGTCGCCAGCAGCGACATCTTTATAAATACGTCGCAAAACGTCGCTGACTAGCGACGTTCTGCGACAGGAGTATCCTACGTCGCTGAATAGCGACGTTCAGCGACATATTATAAGTATATGTCGCCATGGTTGTGACGTTTAGCGACGTCAACACGTGACGTCGCTAAGTTATTTTACTTAGGGCACGCCGCTGCCTTCTTTTCCCCTCACTCTCACTCGAAAACCCAAAAATTTTAATTTCCCCCCCACCCACCCCCGGCGACTCCCTCCCCCTCTGTCAGTGCCCTCCACCCCCGGCGACCCCCTCCCCCCCGGCGACTCCCTCCCCCTCCGGCGAGCTCCTCCTTCTCGAGATCCTCCTCCTCAAGCTCCTCCTCCCCCAATCCGAGCTCCTCCTCCTCCTCCTCAGGTAAACCCTAACCTAACTCCTCTCCTTCCTCCTCCTCCTCTCCCACGGACACACACACACACACACGGACACACACGAACACACACACACACACACAGACACAGACACAGCACACACACATACGCACACGGACACTGACACATACACACACACACACAGACACAGACACACACACACACCTACACACACGGACACACGGATACGGACACACACACACACACACCAGACACAGACACATACACACACACAGACACAGATTTATTCCTAGTTTAAATGGTTTAAATTGTGATTTAAATGCTAGATTTGATTCCTAGACATGTTGTTAATCTATGTTAGTTGATATTTACATTGAGAATGGGTCGTTGCTGTGACATAGGATTTGAACATATGTGGGTTGACTTTACATGACTGATACATGATACGTTTCAAGTTTTTCCTATGTCAATCCTGTTAATCTGATTCTAACTAATGTTTTAAGTACCAATATTACTCCTACATGTGTATTAACCTATGATAGATTGATCTTTACTTATTAAATTAAGTTTTATGATATGGGAATGGAATTTGGACTCGAGTTGGTTTCAATGGGTTGACTGATACTCATGAATCAGTTTTGATTGTCCCCTGAACTTCAATTCCAAATTTTTTTGATTTCTAATTGTTGTTCAGTTATCATTGGTTGTAACACATGTGTTAGTACCTGTTAATTCCTTTTTTTTCATTTTTGATTAGGCTTGTGATTTGAGAATAGGATATTGGACATGGGGTTCGATTTAAATTGGTTTGATGAAAACTCAGGAATTTGGTTTGCTGTTCTTCCTTGAACTGAATTGAACTGATTCCTTTTGATGAGTTATAATGATCCCCACATGTTCTAGTTTGTGTTTACTACAGGATTGCTTAATTAGAATAGGCTATATGTTTGAGTATGAGAAATTGGACTGTGTGTTGGTTCTCGAAGACATGCAGGACTGGGAACTGATTTCCCTTCCTATTTTCCTGAGATGTATTCTCAGTTTCCTTGTTCACTGATTTCATGTTAGCTCACTGTTTCCCATTCCAGTTATTAGCTCACTGAATTTTCTTTCCTTTGCAACTGTTAATATAATTCCAGATTTCTTAATGTTAGTTAGCTCACTGTTTGTATTGACACTTGAACACAAATGTCTGCCACTGTTTCCTTTAACATTTAGTAATATTCTTGACACATATATCACTTCACTGTGTTAAACCTGAGACTCTGATTTCCCTTTTTGTATACACTGTTTTCAAAAGAAATGTAGATTTTATTTTCCTTAAACTGTAAATAGGACTGAGATTGGTTTTCCTATTCCTGAGATAAACCACTGAATATGTCAACTGATTCCCTTGAATAACTAAAATTGAATTGACTGTTAACCAAGTGAATGGTTTAATTCCTGTACCTGAGTTTTGTTCTTCCTAATGAGTTGAATGAATATTTTAACATTGGGTTCCTGTAAACTGTAAATTAGTAAGGATATATAGATTTGACCTTGTTTGACCAAGGTTGACTATTTATTAGTTGGGATATGACTGAGAGGGTGACATGGTTGTCACCTTGTCAAAGACCCTTAATGTACCAACCATGTTACCGCGGTATTGGTATTGGAATACCAATAACGATAAGGTAAAGGGTACCAATAGCGATAAGGTAAAGGGTACCAACTTAAGGTATTGGTATTGGGATACCAATAGCGATAAGGTAAACGGTACCTTGGTAGGTAATGACTAGAAATAGGATATTTGCCTTAGATTGGACTAAGTTGACAAAGTCAACTATAGGTCAACCCTTGACCTACTTTGACCTTGTTTGACTTTGTTTGACTTAGGTTGACCTTGTTTGACTTTATTTGACTTAGTACAACCTAGTTTGACCTAGATTGCATATCATTGTTATTAGTAACTGTCCGCTACTAATGTGTGTCCCTAATAAGACATAATATACGAATTTGTGCCTGTGGGATAATGTGTGTCCATCTTTGCAGAATTATTTCCAAATGGATATGAATTACTACTTGCGGAATCGTTCCTGGATGTACAATCGTCGTCCTGATGATATGTGTGGTGTGCGGGATGAATACATAGCGGGAGTAGAGCAGTTCCTGCAGTTTGCTAAGACGTTCCCTTAGTACATGGACGGCACCAAAATTAAGTGTCTGTGTGTGAAATGTCATAACGTGAAATAATATCCAGAAGTGGAAGTGACATATTTTGTACTCGAGGGGTTTCACGCCTAATTACTATCAGTGGACTGCACACGGAGAACTTGTGTCTTTAGCATCAGAACTGGAGCCTTATGTTGAGCCATATATGCATGCGGGACCAATTTTGTTTCAGATAATCATGCATACGATGACGGATGCGTGAATATGGTTTTCGACGCTGCGGGGCCTACTTTTGTTCATGATGCACCTGAAGGCACCGAACGCCGATGCTGCACAGTTCATGGAGTCGCTGGAGAATGCAAGGACTATTGTATCCTGGTTGTGAGGATCATTCACCGTTGGAGGTGGTTACAAGACTGTTGAGCATTAAGTCAGATTTTAACATGTCGCAAGAATGCTACAACCGAGTGTTGGAGTTGATTATAGAGATCTTGCCGGCGGGTGCTAAGTTGCCTAAAGACTTCTACGGTCTAAGAGGATGGTGAGATCGCTCTGGATGGGATACGAAAAAATCGATTCCTGTCGCAATAGGTGCATGCTGTACTACAAAGACGACAAGGACACAGATGTGTGCAATTTTATGGTGCTGATCGCTATAGACAACTAGTACAGGAAGGTCTACCGGTGCAAGAAGACCGACCGACTCAATGTACTACTTGCCTTTAACGCCACGGTTGCAAAGATTATTTATGGTGAAAGAGACGGCCGAAAATATGAGTTGGCACATACGAGAACAGATTGAAGGAGTGTTGGATCACCCATCCGATGGAGAAGCGTGGAAGCACTTTGATCGAGTGTATCCTAATTTTGCTTCAGATCCGCGTAATGTCAGGTTGGGACTATCTTCTGACGGTTTTACTCCTTTTGGTCTTTCGGGATCCCAGTATTCGTGCTGGCCTGTGATTGTCACTCCGTATAACCTACCGCCTTGGATGTGCATGAAGACTCAGTACATGTTTCTAACCGTTATAATTCCTGGTCCGAACAATCCCAAGAGGAACATTGACGTGTACTTACGGCCTTTGATAGATGAGTTAAATCAGTTATGGGAAGTAGGCGCTAACACGTACGATGTTTCCAGGAAGCAGAATTTTCAGATGAAGGCAACCCTTATGTGGACCATCAACGACTTTCTGGCCTATGGAATGTTATCTGGATGGAGCACTCATGGCCGTCTCTCATGTCCATATTGCATGGACCGTAGTAAGGCTTTCCGCTTAAAATACGGAGGAAAACCGTGCTTCTTTGATTGTCATCGACAATTTCTGCCAAAAGATCATCCGTTCAGAAGGAACAGGAATGCATTCCGTGCCGGCGTTGTAGAGAAGGGTGATCCACCGCCAAGGTGGTGCGGAGCCACGATATGGGAGGAGGTTAAAGATTTTCCAAGTGCTATCGAAGATCCTACAACTGGGTACAAGTGCGATGGATTTGGAAGAGATCATAGCTGGACAAAGAAGAGCATATTCTGGGATCTGCCATACTGGAGTACCAATCTGATCAGACATAATCTTGATGTCATGCATATTGAGAAGAATGTGTTTCATAACTAATAATACTGTGATGGACGTAAAGGGAAAAACGAAAGACAATTCCAAGGCCAGGTTGGACTTAGAAGAAATATGCAAACGTCCTGCGTTGCATTTGATACAGCAGAATGGAAAACAGTTCCTGCCGAAGTCAATTTTCTGCTGGATAAGGAGGATAAAGTGAGACTTTGTCGGTGGATCCAGGGCCTAAAATTTCCAGATGGATATGTGTCAAATCTGAGAAGATGTGTCGATCCGAAGGAAAACAAATTGACGGGTATGAAGAGCCATGATTGTCACGTATTCATGGAGAGGTTAATTCCGATTGCATTTGGGAATTCTTACCGCAGGCAGTTTGGGATCCATTGACGGAGCTTAGCATATTCTTTAGGGATCTTTGTTCTAAGAAATTGCTCGTTGATCGTCTAGAAAAGCAAGAGAAGGACATTGCGGTAACACTATACAAGCTAGAGAGGGTATTTCCTCCTGGATTCTTCGACTCTATGGAGCATTTGCCGATCATCTATCCTATGAGGCACGTGTTGGTGGACCCGTCGAATATCGATGGATGTACCCGTTCGAGCGACATTTAAATTACCTAAAAAGAAAGGTAAAAATAAGGCACGGGTCGAGGGTTCTATTTGTGAAGCCTATTCTCGAAGAGATTACAAACTTTTGTTCGATGTATTTCAAGACTCATGTTGCAACTAATAGAACGAGAGCTTCCAGAAACGACGAAGGAGATCATGAAAGTAATGATACAATACTGAAGGTATTCAATGCTCCAGGAAAGCCATCGGGTAAGATGAAGAAGAGATATCTGAACGATGATGAGCTAAGGGCTGCTCAGGTGTATGTATTACTCAACTGCGATGAGGAGGAAGTAGAGAAACTGGAGGGGTAAGTAAATAATATGTCTACATTATTTTAATAGTGTTGAGAATGATACTATTACATAATTACATGATGTTGTTTTCAGCATATTTAATGATGATGTGAGGTCAGGTAGGCCACACATAACAGAAGAAGAACTAGAACAAGAAATGAGGCGTTATTTTCCATCATGGTTGAGTACATTTGTAAGACTTGAGAACTCTGTAATTACCTTTCTGTATATACACTTGATTGAGAATGAGCTTAATTGCTTCTTTCGTGGTATTTAGGTCGATCGTCCATACGCAAGACTTGAGAATGAGTCTATTAGAACGCTAGCCAAGGGACCAATTTATGCTGTAAAAATATGGCCAAGCTACTGTGTTAATGGGTTTAGGTTCAAGTCAACAACTTGCCCGATCAGAGACAACTTTGTGGATCTCGACTCCACCAAAAATAGCTGTTTGTGTATCAGATCTTCGAACTACAAAGATGTTGATGCGGACAACGATTTCTATGGCATGCTACGGGAGATCGTGGAGCTGACATATAGTTATGGAATAGAGCCTGCTAAGATTGTGTTATTCAGGTGTGATTGGTTCGATCCGATTGAAGGTCAAGGTTGGAAAGTAGACAAGCACGGTCTTGTTGACATAAACTATCGGCGTCGATATCAAGCCTATGAACCATTTGTCCTATCAAGTCAGGCTCAGCTCGTGTACTTCACAAGTTATCCTAAACGGGGAACAACAAGGTCGGACTGGTGGGCAGTATGCAAGACCAAAGCTAGAAATACCTTTGAGGTTGACGATATAGCTTATCAACAGGATGAACTACCTCTTGTAACAAATATTATAGAAGTGGACACGACGGAAGTTCCTCATTACACATCTAATTGTGTAGAAAAAGTAGAATTATCTGAAGAGGAAGATGCGAAAGTGAAGATGTAGAGGAGGAAGAAGAAGAAGAAGATGAACTAAACGAACTAGATGAATTTTCAGAAGAGGATTAAAATCTGTGATGTCTATCATATAAATATATTTTTGTAATAATAAATCTGTGACACTTTAGTGACACTTTTATCTGTGACCATGATATTTTTCAAAAATCTGTGATGTCTATCATATAAATATGTATTTTTATTTTATTGTCATATATATTATCAGGTATGACTAGACCAGGAGGACGACGCGGAGGATTTTATATTAGCCAGTCCCGTCAGCCTCAGGCTGGGGATGGAGAGGGCAGTTCCGTATCCTCATCTTCATCTCCGAGTACGCCATTGTACCGTTCTGTTCCCGATCCATTACCGGGACAGGGCAGTTCCAGCAGGTTGCCAACTCCTCCCTGGTCGTCTGGCCTTCCTGATCCCTCGTCCAGCATCCCTGATCCCCCGTCCAGCATCCCTGATCCTCCGTCCAGCATTCCTCCTGTCGACGGCTCTATAGGGGGAGCCGACGTCGAGCATATGGAGGACGGCGATCAGACTGATCCTGCCCAGGCAGGAGGTGAGAGCGACCCTCCATGCGCTCCCCCGGGCGAGACACGTATGGAGATTTGGACGGATGCCTTATGAAGTAAGTTAATTAATTAATATATTTCTCAAATGATTATATGTACATATATTCATAAAAAATTATTATTGTATAGATATCGGCCTTCTGCAGTACAGAGACAGCTAGGGACATTTCTGAGGCAGAACTATGGTGGGCCTTGGATTAACTACTCAGATGCTCCCGCAGATAGGAAGGCCTTTTGGTTCGCCCACTTCAAGGTAAAAAATTTGTTTATTTTTAAATTTTAATAATCATTTGTGTATATTATACAACTTTTGTATTTTACTTCTTGTAGAGGACTTATTTCTATCCACCACACCGGGCGGCGAGGATCGAGGGCCAATTTTTGCCGTCGCAGCCAAGCTCATCCGTGATGTGATCGACGACCAGAAGCGTCGTGATCACTCCGGACAGCCGATCCAGGGTTGGATTATGCCAGAGCAGTGGACTGCGATGAAGGCTAGATTCAGCGAGCAGGTACCAGGAGCGGTCTGAGAAGGCCAAGGTGGCGCGGTCGAGCGCCGGTAAGTAGTGTGGTGGCTCCATTTCGATGACGGAGCATTTTCGTCGTCTGGTACGTTTCCTATGACGGACATTAATTTATATAGTTCGATAGAATGTTTAATACTAATAATAGATAATATTTTAACATGTAAAAAAGGGTGAGGATCCGAACATGGTGACCGTCTTCCTGGTCACCCATCGGAGGGCTGGGGAGTTCATTGACGAGAGGGCGACGCATGCATATGTACGTTCTATTATTTATATTAATTTACTATAATTTAGAAAACAAGAAAATAGATATCATATAGACTTTAGCAAACACTTACACATTAGCAAACATGTTCTAGGCCGAGTTTATTCGACTACAGGAGGAGGCTGCTGCTGCTGCTGCTAGTACGCAAGCAGAGGGAGGGGCTGGTACTTCCTTCCAGCCGCCTACAGCTCCATCGCCGGACGAGCTCTGGATGACCGCCGTTGGCGGTCTTCAGAAGGGTACGTACTACGGTACGGGATCCTACGGCACGTATTTGGCTTCGGAGTCATCCCGGGCCCCCTCTGTCAGTGCGCAGTCTCCGGCTACGCATGCATCGTCACGAGTTGAGGATGTTCGTCGTCAGATCGAGGAGCTACGTTGCGAGTTGCAGCAGCAGATTTCTGATACGGTCGAGCGACGATCCGACCCTCCGATCGTCACCAGACGATTTGATGCGGTCGAGCACAGTATACAGGAGCTGATGAGTCTGCATCAGGCTACAGCTGCCAGCTTGCAGACGCTCACCGGGTCTACGCAGCGCACAGAGCGTAGACAGGTCAAGCTGGAGGGATCGCAGAGGAGCATGTCTGCCTCACTCACTCAGTATACTGAGAGGGTGGTGAGTACCCTTGCTGCGTATGGTGAGCGACTGCGAGAGCTGGAGCAGATACGTCCTCCCGGTCCATCGACGGCACCGACTCCAGACATTCCACTGCCTCCTACAGCCCCTACGGTGCAGCTCACCCAGGAGCAGTATGACTACATTCTATCCCAGTTGTCCCAGTTGCGTTTTGGTTTTTTTATGACTTGTATGTATTGGCCCTATGGGCAAATTGTTTATTGGTACACTGTTGTTTATACACTTGGTGGGAGACTTTTTATCATCTTCCATTTTTATTTGACTCTATTGGATATTATTTTTATTTTGTTATTGTTTCGGAACTAAATTAATGGGTCAATTTGAGGAAGTCATATGTGGCATTGATATAAGACCTCTTGTGAAAGGATTTTCTATTGAAAATAGCATTATAGCAATATATAAATATTTATAGATAAATTTCAGAATTTAAATATATTATTTTGTTATAATTGTAAAGTATTTACGAAAGGATTTGGTACCTATATGTACTTATATAATAGATGTAGTGTCGTAGCAACGTTATGACAACTAGGAGTCATAAATACTCATATACTTTATATATGGTATATTGATATAGAATATTAAATATAGTGTAATATTATAGGTGAGCTTGGGAGGATCGACAAGGACACCAGAGTTGGACAGGCCTACCCGCAGGCAGCAGTTACAAGCAAGCGTGCCTTGCCATCGTTACAGATCTTTCTTTTCTGTCTTGTTGTTTTTTTTAGCATTGCATATATGGACATGGCATGGCAGCCACGTGGGCAACTTAGCGACGCCTACCGACAGATTTAGCGACGTACACCCTCAGCCCACATCAGCATATTAGTGACGTCTAGCGACGTTACGTCGCTATTTAGCGACGTATAGCGACGTCTATGTTCCGTCGCAGTACGCCGCAGAACGTCGCTATACGTCGCAGATATTATAAAAAAAATTTAAAAAAATATAATTGATAATTTTTTTATACTGTGTGTCTGTGTTTACAGTGTGTATGAAGTGCAGTGTTCGAACCATCGACAGTTTCGCTTACTGTTCTATGTTTTATCTTGGATAGAAAGAGCAACAGTTCAGGGTGCACTTCTCAGAGCTTCCTCTTCACGTCCTTCACCTTCTCGGGAGCGTCGCAAGTGGTTGCTTTACGTCGCAATTTTGGCGACGTAGTGATACGTCGCTATCTGTCGCTAATTTTGCGACGTCTAGCGACAATGAACTCCGCGTCGCAAATAGCGACGTTCGGCGACTAAAGTGTCATCTGCGACTTGCCTATAAGCGACGTCCGATTTTCATCGCTAAATACGTCGCAAATTGGTTTTAGCGACGTATTTTTCTTATTTAGCAACGTCTCCTGACGTCGCTAAAATGGGTTATTTTAGTAGTGGCTCCGTCCGAAGTGACGCCTCCTATCATCACCACAGCTGTCCAAGGAGAAGGTTCATCCCAACCTCCTGCAGTTGACAAACAAAAGCAGAAGGAGGCCCGCTTTGACAGGCCTCTTCGAAAAGACAACACTCCGGGGTTAGCCAAGCCCCACAACTTCAACATACTGGCACAACTGGCCAGTACTCCAGCACGGCTTTCCCTATTCGATCTCCTCCGCCTATCTAAAGATACTCGGGAGGCTCTCTGCGAAGCCCTGAAGGACGCTGAGTCTTTCATCAGCAGGTCAAGCAGCCTGACGATGATCCTACGGTATGTCCGTACTGCCATAATATGGGGAAGATCATCCCCAATATCACATTTACTCAACAGGATATGCTGCATAAGAACAACAGGCAAAACAGACCCCTATATTACACAGGGTATGTCGGTGCCATCAAGGTGGATCGAATGCAAATCGACCCTGGGTCTTCTCTCAGCATCATCCCCCGAACTCTACTTTAGACGTTGGGGATCATGATGCATCGTCTGACAGCGTCTTACACTAACATCAGTGGCTTCAACGCCAGTAAGAGTGAGCTACTGGGGAGATCCGCTTGAAGTGTCACATCGACGATCTCCAGACCGAGATGACTTGCTTTGTTGTGGATGCAGACGTCAACTACAACATCCTGTTGGGACGACCATGGATACATGAATACATGGTGGTTCTATCTACCCTCCATCAATGTATGAAATACGTATCCACCAACGGCATCATCCGAACAGAGTTTGCTGATGTCGATCCCTTCAGAGGGATTGAAGCCTTCATCATCGACGTCGATCTGTATAAATCAATTCATCTCGAAGATGGAGCCAATGACGTAGATGACGAGGCAAAAGCTGAAGTCGAAGCTGACTCAGAGGCGGACATGATAATCAATGCTCCCTTAAAACTGTGACTCAAAGGGAGGCCGCCTCAAACACCAGCCCCTATGGTAGTCAAACTCCGCGGGAAGGCGCCAGCTTCTCCGGGCACTACACCAATGAAGCTCCATTGAAGATACGCCTTAAAGGCAAGCTCCCTCAAGTGGCTTCTCCTCTTATAGCCAATCTATGGGGAAAGGCTCCAGCTCTCGGCACACCAACCGAGGCTCCCCTCAAGGTGCGGCTCAAAGGCAGACCTCCTCAGTTGTCGGCACCCGTCAGGCCATAAGAGATGACCTCAGCGTCCTTCTCAGTACAGTCCCAGGAGCTAGCACGGGGCAACCTTCCGAAAAACTCTTCTGAACCTCCCAAGGCTGCTCCAGTTCTCACTGATGAAGAACTTGGAGAGTACATATCGGCTAATGTCGATGCCCTATCCCTCGATGATGTAATCCCTCGGGACAAGATCCCATATTTTATCCATAATAGAGTGTCTTTCAATTATTCTAGTCTTCCATATTGGAATACCATGTACACTCTAGATAATGCTTTACAGTCGTTGCAAACACAAATAACGACTGTGAGTCATATAAATCGAGTCGTCCGGTACCAAGGAGTCTGTTACATAGTCCCACCTTGGAACAAGGACGAGAATTCCATTATCTTTGGCAAAGTCGAGCATCACTAAGACCTCCCACCGACAGAGCCAGAACCCAATACCGGCAGAATGTAAATCTACCGGTACAACGATCGAGCCAAGTATCTCATCCAAAGATGGGTTGCAACTTGAAGAGCGGCCAAGGTCTGAACTACGGCAAAGGTCGACGCCTTTTCCTACGACTTCCAGCGCCAAAAGGGAAGCCGCAAGACTACTATCATCGTACCCGACGGAGGGTAGGCTGTATCACGCCTCCAATAACTCCAGAAGAATCAGAAGCATAGAATGTCATACATTCTCACTCATCTAAAATTTTAACTTGGGACTCCGACACCAGTGTCGGCTCAGTCTTCAGGAGGGTGCTGTCAGCCAACATGACATCCGTACATCCTTCATAAGATAAAGATGACGATCAAACATGAGAGTTTTTCGAAGAAGAACCCTGGGCTCAACGCCTAGCGCACGATGAGAGTCTTGCTTTGAATTGCGAGAACCCCTACAGAAGACGAAGTCGAGCAGATCGACCTTGGGGATGGATCTTTATCCAAACCCATATTCATCAGCAAGAGTTTGGTAGGGGAGGACCGAGAATCCTTGATCCACTTGGTCAAAGAATATATCGACGTCTTCGTTTGGAGCTACGAAGACATGCCGGGACTCGACCCACAAGTCACAATTCACAAGCTTAACATCTTGCCTGACACTAAGCCCGTTAAGCAGCAACAGAGACGCTTCCGTCCTAACGTCATGGACGCCATTGACAAAGAGATCGAAAAGATCTTGGACAGCACATTCATTCGTGAAGAGCAACACCCCGACTGGGCAGCCAACATCGTCTCCGTCACCAAGAAGAACGGAAAGGTCCGAGTCTGCATTGATTTTTGAGATCTCAACTCTGTATGCCCAAAGGATGATTTCCTACTCCCGATCACTGACGTAATAATCGACAATACATGTGGCTTCGAGCGTATGTCCTTCATGGATGGCTACTCAGGCTATAATCAGATCAAGATGTTCCTAGATGACGAGAAATACACGTCGTTCAGAACTCCAAAGGGGGTTTACTTCTACACAGTAATGCCCTTTGGCTTGAAGAATACTGGTGCCACATATCAACGAGCTATGAGCACCATCTTCCGTTGACACCTTCGCAAGACAGTCGAGTGCTATGTTGACGATATCGCCGTCAAGAGCCGTCTTAAGGGTGATCACCTATGAGACCTGAAGACAGTCTTCGACCTTATGCGGGTGCATAAGCTTAAATTGAACCCCGCTAAATCCTTTCTTGGGGTCTCTAGTAAAAAGTTCTTGGGCTTCATCATCCCTGCGAAAGGCAATCATGTCGACCCCGAGAAGACTAAAGCCATCCTTGACATGGACCCTCCGAAGAACCTCAGAGAACTTCGAGGCCTACAAGGGCAACTCGCCTACATCCGGAGGTTTATCGCGAACCTTTTCGAACAATGTCAACCCTTCACCAAGCTTATGAAGAAGAGAGTTTCTTACGTCTGGACGAAAAATGTCAGAAAGCTTTCGACGACATCAAAGCTTGTCTGACAAGTCCTCCAGTCCTGGTGGCACTCGTCGCAAGCAAACCATTCTTGCTTTATGTCGTGCAATGGACCATTCTCTTGGCGCTTTGTTGGCCCAGAACAACGAAGCAGGCCATGAGCAGATCATTTACTACCTCAGCAGAGAATGGTTGGGGCCGAACACCGGTACAATCCTGTAGAAAAAGAGTGTCTAGCCTTGGTGTTCGCCATCCAGATGACTCGCCACTATGTCTCGGGACAAACGATCCATGTCATCTCCCGAGTCAATCCACTCAAAATTTTTATGACAAAACCATGAGCGCTAAACTTTCGGTTGGCTACATGGGCGATATTATTGACACCATATGACATGGTATTCGTACCATAAAATGCTGTCAATGTAAAGCATTGGCCGACTTCCTAGCCGCGCACCCAATCCCGAAATCATCCAGACTCTACAAAGGTATCCCCGATGAGGTGCAAGAAGCAAACATTACCGAAGAAAGCCCAGTCTGGCGGATGTTCTTCGACGGTGCTTCCAGAACAGGCCCCAAAGGCCAAATTATCGCAGGAGTGGGGGTGGTCTTAATCTCTCCCGACAAACTGGTCTTCCAGCGCGCTTATTCGCTTTCAGAGCCATGCTCCGACAATGTTGCGGAGTACAACGCTCTCATTATGGGACTTTAGTTAGCAAGACAGCTGGGGGTGGACTACCTCGAATCTTACGATGACTCAAAGCTCGTCATCAATCAAAATCGGGGACAATATGAGGTCCGCCATGAAGACCTCATCCCCTATCACAAAGCAGCATTGGACATCTCAACCTTCACATAATTCTTCAACGAGCATATGCCTCGGCTACAAAACTTGGAAGCTGATGCTCTGGCCGGCCTCGCAGCCTCATTGGCTGCACCCGTTGGGACTCAACACTTCGTTACGGTGATGGATCGGGACTTGGCTTGTCCGAGAAATAATCTATGCATGCAGACAACTTATGCCATAGTCGCGGACCCTGGCATCAATGTCAGAGACTGGAGGTTCCCATTCATCGACTTTGCTGTCCACGAAATCCTCCCGAAAGACCCGATGGAGGCAGTCTCAGCCAGAAGGCACTCCTTCCGCTTCTATTACGATACAGCCTCCAAAATGTTGTACCTGCGCTCCTACGACGGACTTCTCCTCCGATGTCGATCTAACGAAGAAGCCGCCGAAGCTCTTCGAGAAGCTCATGACGGAACGTGCGGAGCTCATCAACCAAGTCCAAAGCTACAGGGCCGACTTCGACGCATGTGCTATTACTGGCCCACCATGATGGCCGACGCTATCGAGTATGCAAAGAAGTGTCGTACCTGTTAGCTGCACGTCGACTTCATCTATAGACCGTCAGAGCCTCTACACCCGACGGTTGCCACTTGGCCATCTGAAGCCTGGGGCATAGATATAGTGGGACCTATCACCCCTCCTTCGTCAAGGGGATACCGCTTTATCCTGGCAATCATCGACTATTTCTCTAAATAGGCGAAAGCAGTACCTCTCACAGAGGTAAAAAGCTTAAGAGTGATCAGCTTTATCAAGCATCACGTTATCTATCATTTCAGGTTACCTCGAAGGATTATCCACGACAATGGCCCGCAATTCATCAGCCATGCGTTCAGTTGATTCTGCGACAAGAACCGTATTTAGAACTGGCATTAACTGCTTATAATCCGACAACAAACAGATTGGCTGAAGCTTTTTATAAGACCATCGTCAAGCCACTCAAAAAGGTCGTGTCATCCAATAAGCGCGACTGGGACGAGAAGCTCGGCGAATGCCTTTGGGCCTATCGTGCAACGGTACGAACCCCGACGGGTAACACACCATTCTCCATGGTTTACGAAAGCGAAGAAGTGCTACCGCTGGAGATCCAAATCCCCTCACTCCGAATGGCAATCATAAATCAGTTGACAGAAGAGGACAATCAACGTCGCCGTTTACAAGAGTTGGAAGCGCTGGACGAAAAAAGCCTCTTGGCTTAACAGTGCATCGAACTTTATCAAGCTCGCATATCACAGACTTTCAACAAAAGAGTCTGACAGAGGACTTTCCAAGTGGGCGACCTGGTTCTGGCAGTCAGAAAACCGATGGTGATGACTCACAAAACACCAGAAAAGTTTAAACCCAAATGGGAATGACCCTTCATCATAGAGACAGAATACTCAAACGGTGCTTATCGTCTCGCTCAAGCTAATAGGGACTTGTTCATTATGTCCATCAACGGCAAGTTCCTGAAAAAGTACTATTCTTGACCTCTGTCGAGAACGTACTGCCACTCTCCAGAGAGAGGACTAGTGAACTCGACCAAGCCAAGCTCATACCCCTTCTTTTGACAAATCATATGCTTCTGGAACCCAGCTGTTTCGTTGCATTCTATCCCAGTAGAGGGACAACCGTGTCCACATCACCTCTGAGTTGCCTCTTCACATCTCATCAAGCAGGATCCTGCACCATGTAAGATCATGTTTAAGGTAATGTTTACCACGTCCACATTACCTCTGAGTAAACATTCCATACAACAATTCCTGTTGTTGCACCATAGAACATCTACGTCCATATCACCTCTGAGTTGTTCTATAAAACCCCCACAGAGTTCACCCCTACCATGTCCATGTTACCTCTCAGTAGGAAAACTCCACCATTTTAGTCCATATTTACCATGTCCACCTTACCTCTGAGTAAATATGTCGGTCTCTCTCTCAACTTATTATCCGTACCTAACACCAAGGTACGCCAAGGGTGATAAGTCTACACAAAAATTACCCTATATTTGCCACGACCATATTACCTCTGAGTGAATGTGTCGGTTTTCTCCGTGAGTAACTTATTATCTGCACCCAGAAACCAAAGTGCGCAATAGATAATAGGCACACAAAAATTATAGGAAATAAACAAAGTAGAAATTTCTTTCATTTTCTTCAGCTAAACAGAAAACAAAAGATTACATCGATATCGAAAAGAAATAAACTACATCTTCAGGTTTCTTCAGATCTAAGAAACATTAAGACAAAATAGGGACATTGACTTTGTTCATATTTTCGAAAACGGCGATTGGAAAGAAACCTACGAATCCTCACAACTAGGGATCATAGTTGCGTTGAGGCATGTACCACTCCCTCAGCCACTTTGTATACGAAGGCTCAATCTGGTTGAGGTCTTCTGCAGGGACAGGAGGGTCAGTCCCGATGCTGCTACTCTCTGACGATGGCTCCTCCTTAACTTCAACCTTGGGAGCAATCTCTTCCTTGATGGTCATCGGTTCTTCCTTTACCTCAACCTTTGGTGACACCTCCTCCTTAACGGTCATCGGCTCTTATTTGACGAGAGGAGGCGGTATCTTTTCCTTCACGAAAGCCTCCACCTTCGGCATGGATATTGCAACAGAGTCAAAGAGAAGTTAGCAAAAAGACTTAGAAGCTCAAAACAAGTATCTGATGCACATCAACAAATTTGGCACGTCAAACTGGGTCGAAACCCATGCGCACAGATAGAACCTCATCTTCGGCGCATCATCAGGACCTAAGTCCATGCGCGCCAACAAGTGAAGCTTTGGTGCATCATCAGGACCTAAGTCCATATGCGTCAGCAAGTGAAGCTTCGGCGCATCATCAGGACTTAAGTCCATGCGCGTCAGCTGAAAGGGCTTCGACGCATCATCAGGACAAAAGTCCATGTGCGTCCGTCTAAGCACATCCACATGAGGCGGCTCATCTACAGTTGGTAAGAGAATACCCACCGAGCACTTCCGGGCGAACGTCGGCGTGGGTCGTCCTGACGACGGGGACTTCCTCCGTGTCGACCTCCAAGGGTTCCTTGCCTCGGCCCCTTCCTCGGTGTAGCCTCCCTTCCCAGAAATTTTGAATTTTTTAATTATTTATTTGATTGAAATGGTGATTTTATGAATTTATAAATAATTACTTTAATTAATTATTACGGTAGATGACTGTAGCCATAGTTGAGTTTTGAAGTACCAGACGACTAGGAATCATGGCACGGATAGTGCAGTGGCGTGCTTTGACAAGTGTTTAGCCATGGTAGGGGAATGCCGAGCCATAAGAGTGTCCTAACTAGGAAAACCAGGCCAAGTTATGTGTCACGACCCGCACCCACTGTGAGGGTACGAGTACATAACAGCACCCAGCCTACACCGCAGTATCGGCGGTAGAACGTTGTTCTAGGTCATGGACTATAACTAACTAACATGAAAATACTCTCCAAAAGGAGGCCAACACAGAGGTACAACTCAATCACAATCTAGAGATAGAATATGGCACGATAAATAGATAAGAAAATCCTCAACTGAGGTACAACAGAAATAAAATAACAAGTCTCAACATCTCTAAAATATACAACTCTGAAAATAAGGACAACAACTACACATGAAAAGAAACAGTCTAAGCTATCTATATTACAAGGGGTATCATCCTCAGCAGCTGTCTGAACCTCCCCAGGGGTCCAGGTCGCGAGTGTCATCTAGGCAAGCTCCAAAGTAAGGGGTGCAGGGTTCCTCATCATCCTCTGTAAAATTTTCAACAGGTCCAGTCAGGACGAGAGTGAGCACAATACATCTCACGCAAATCATAACAGGTTAGAGAATATAAACATGTAAGAGAGTACGATACATGAAACTGAAAGAAAGTACATGATGTAAACAGAGAGAGAACTGTAATAGAAATATCTACTATAAGTAGAGAGCTACCAGTGACTAGTGATTTAGAGTACTAAGTCGACATGTGAACGGCTGGTTTTGTACATGACAATACTAAAGAGGCGCACATGGCTATATTACTTTGGAATTATTCACATGACTATTTATACTCCCTCATACCCCAATCAATACGCAAGGATCCAAACAAGTTATGTTACGTACATGGTTTTCACATGAAACCCATAAATGGGTGCACATGAAATATACATGAGAGCTCATACATGAGTGCACATGAAGTTCACATGGGGGCCCATAAACGGGTGCACATGAAATTCACTTGAAAGCTCATAAATGAGTGCACATGCAATATAGGTTATACACGAGATACATGGGAAACACGATCGATTCATGAGAGCACATGAGAGTACATGAGCGAGCATGAACGAGCTGATACACATGAGAAACATGAATAACATGAGAGCGAGGAATACACGATGTACATGAAACACATGACACAATGTATCCGCTCCCGAGGGGGATAACATCTCAAAGGGATCCATATAGTACCAATCCGTGATAATATCTTGACAGCATCAAATAAGGTAAACTAGAGCAGGAATATAATTCTAAGCAGGTTATAAAATGATCAGAGAATGTACTCGCCTCGTATCTGAATGTCTGAAGTAAATGTACTGTCCGAGATGAGGTACCTGTCTCCTAGTTAGAGCTACACAAGTCAAGATGTATACTGGGGATGATAAATGTAATCTACGATGCGTCTGTATGCTGTCTAGGTCAAACTAGACTAAAGTAACTCTGGTCAACTACACTAGTCAAACTAGGTCAACTAGGTCACTTCTAGCCCAAACAAGTCTAATAAGTCTCACTAGGCCTAACCAAGCCTAGGCTAACAACCAAGCACACTCACAAGTCACGAGAACACACATACCATATCTAGATTATATATTCATCTATACATTCATATTTCACACATACATGCTTGCATTTTGGATATAATCATGCATATAACCTTGTATCTACCTTACATCATACACTTTTCATTACACCATGTTCCATTGCAATCTATTGCCTATATGCATTATTCATCACAATATAT
>JANAVB010028820.1:15017517-15057517 GCA_029216955.1 Iris pallida
GGGTCAGACTAGCCCTTCTCTCGGCCATGGTGTACAGATACATCGTGGCCTTCGTGCTTTCTCGTCCAAGGTCATCGCCTGTGACCCGACGAAGGACTTTGAACGCATTGAGCTACCGTATCATTATCTGATGGTGTGGCTGTTAATGCATTGCCGGTCTTTGATGAGGCCTGGCCCTGAAGATGGGTAACTGCCGAGGATGCTTTCATCTTCCAGTATCGTCGCATGTCTTGGGATTGCGAGACTAAGCGTGCATGTCGGATGGCGCTGGCGAGAGTGGACAGATATACTTTTTTGTGTCTGTTTCTCAATTTACTGCTGAGGAAGTGAGGGCCGTACATCTTGATGGTATTGGGCCTCCCCACTTTTTATCTGACAAGATGCTCCTTTGGCTGCTCAACATTCGTCCTTTCCACCTGGTATACCGCAACCGCAACACTGTCTACTTGGAGCCTTACTTGCCTAGTAGGTTCTTCCGATAGTTTGGGTATAGTCAGCTTTTCTTGGACAATCCCAGCTCTTGCCTGGGCTTTGAAGGTAGCATCCTTGATGGTATCAGGGCCTGGCACTATTATAACACGGTTCACACCCGTACCAGCTTCTCTGTTCCTGATGCTGGGGAGTCAGGGAGATCTTGTATTTGGCAGCTCTATACCATATCATGGCAAACAAGCCTCCTGTTGATTTTGACCCCGGTACCAGCTTCATTGTTGGTACTGGCTTGGAGAAGAAGCCCAAGGGGTCCAAGGCGAGGAAAAAGAGGGAGAACATGGTTGCCGTGTCGGACTTGGAGTCTGCCGACACGGACGAAGAGAATGACGAACATGATCCCGATAACTCTCTTTCTCCCGCAGAAGATGTGGTGGCGGATCAGCCTCTGTCGTGCCTGGTCCTTCACGCAAGCGAAGCAGGCGTGAGCCTGCTGTTGGCGGCGTTTAAGCCTCGTGGGCTGCTCATTAGGAGAGAGACGAGGATGACGCAGTTTCGGAGGTGAATTGAATTACAACCATTCTTCTTTAGATCTTCTTTTTTCTGAACTATGACCTAATAATTTTTTTCTCTGTAGGCGTCAGAAGAAGAGGACTTTCCAGAGCCGGCTACTGCCTCTGCGGTCGACCCGACTCTAACTACTCTGGTTAGAGATATGAGTGTCGAGATTCTTGCCGCCGGGATTCTTCCAACGACGGTTGAGGTTCCTCCAGTTGTTGACGTCCCAACCCAGGGCAACGTGGGCTCTGCTGAACCCGTCCCCAAGACCACTGAACTTCAGCCGGGTGACGCTGACCTAGTTGTATCTTCTTTTCGGGCGGCTGGGACAGATGAACCAGCTGTCTTTGGGTCGGATGTTGCTGGTGAAGAGACTACGGTGGCTGAGAGCGAACCTCAGCCTCAGCAACTCTCTCCTGGTAAGCTAAGTCAAATTTTGACCAGTGAGGAGGTTCATTTGCTCTATCATCACATCCTTCGGATTAAGCTCATTGATAGTTGCTCCGGACATACAGGTCCTGTTCCTTCACTGCCAACCACGGATATTACCGAGGAAGTGTTCGCCAGAGGAGATCTGGTGGAAGAGAGTGTGCCTCCTCCCCCTCCAACTTACATTGAGGGACCTCCTGCTGAATCGAGTTCGGGAGAGCACGACGAAACGGCCGGGGCGAGAAGAAATGGTTCATGTACCCTCCTCTGTTCATGTGGCTCCGGAAGTCGACCTTTCCGCCCTGCCGAGTCTCTAGATCCTTCGAGCTGCGGAGGAGGAATTGGCCGCTATTCAAGCGTCTTTTTGCTCGGAACTTGTTTCCCTTGTGGCAGGGGCATCAAGTTTTGGTGCATCTTCTTCGACATTGCCAGCTACTCTTCATTTGACGCCGTCTTCTTCAGAAGTCCTGGATGAATCGTCAAAGGATATGGTTGACAGTTTCTACCGCCACTGAAGCGAGGGGTTGAGGCTGCCGTGGAGAGGGGGACGTGCTTTGCCTTGGTCCGTCAATGCGCCCGTGGCCAAATTGAACTCCTTAGAACCCTCCCCGGTGGGGCAGGAATAGTTGAGCTTCTGGAGCCCAAATTGCTAGAGGCAGATCAACTTGTGGCCCAGTTTCAAGTACTACGGCAAGTCGACCTGTCTTCAGCGGTAGATCAGGAGCGTGCCTTCCTTATATCTATTAAAAAGGTAAGGGACGCACGAGATGCGTCCAAGCCGATTATAATGAAGGACCTCCACGATCTGTCTCTACAGTATGATCAGCTGAGCCATAGGGGAGAGGATTGTATTGCTCGGGAAGCGGCCGCCTCTCACGGGATAATTGATACGAGAGAGCAGATCTTCAAGCTCCAGAGGAAATTGGCTTTCTTGGAATCTGAGCTCGAGTCCTCCGTACGGATAAGGAGCTAATTGTTCAGGAGGCCGACAAGGTCACCCGAACTTCTGCTGGCTTGGAGCGTGCTCTAAAGAGGCTTGAAGATGGCTGGCAGGCTCACGCACATCTGGAGGATGCGGAGCGTTTGACTCAGGAGGCCGAGCGTCGGGCCAAGCGGCAGTTTGAGCGGTCGACGGCCATGCTGAGGGATCGTCTCAGAGAATTATGTCGCCGAACCATAGTTGGCTTTTTCTTTTCTTCTCTTTTTGTTATTTTTCATCATTTTTAATAGGGACGCGGTCCCCGAACATGTAGTACTTCTGTTTTTCAATAATGACTATGTTTACACCATCCATCATCTATTATGCTTGTACCGTATCTTTGGTATTATGATGTTTGCTCCACTGGAGGACTTTTTGTGGACCTATTATCCTTGGCGTACCTATGGCATACCTTGGTTTTAGGTACGGGTTATAAGTTTGATAGGGATACTTAGAACAACTCTACGGTAAGGTGGATATGGAAGTTCTTGGTATCGGGCGAAAGAATGCCATGGAATAGCTGGGTCCCAGAGGCATGAGATTGTGAGAAGAGAGGCACGTGTACTAGGGGATCTAGTACTACATTTGTGGTCAACTGCGGACATTTGTGGTCAACTGTAGACATTTGTGGTCAACTGTGGATATTTGTGGTCAACTGTAGACATTTGTGGGCATATTATCCTTGGCGTACCCTGGTTTTGGGTACGGATAATAAGTCGAGAGAAAACCAACATACTTACTCAGAGGTAATGAGGACGTGGCAGGAGTGGACACCATGAAGGGTACATAGAATAACTCAGAGGTAATATAGACGTGAAAGTTCTATGTGAGGGGTGGTTTGTTTTTTGATGGAAGTAAAACAACTCAGAGGTGACATCGACGTGGTTGTTTCGGGAAATTTGTGGATCTGTTACCCTTTTTATGCACTGAAAGTACGGGTGATAGATCATGAGGAAGATGCTCTTTGTAACACCCAGTTTTCCAGATGAGGGTAATTTTAAAATTTTATAATTATAATTATTAATTATTGATATTTATTTCACATTATGATTTTTGGTGATTTTTTATTTTTAAACTATTTAAAACTGGTTTAAGTCATGACTTGTGATTTGATGTGCTGCTAGTGAAACCTGAGAGACAGCTTAACCTAGAGCCTGACTATGTGATTAGGGTGTTTCATTTATCATTTCCAGTTCGAGGGTATTTTTGTCATTTTGAATTTAATTGAATTATATATATTATTGGAATTTAATATATTAAGAATGGTGTGATTTTAATATTATTTAATTGATTGCCATGTATTATGATTAGCCAAACTTGGCTTGGACCCAACCTAGATTAGTCATAGATAGTCTCAGCTAACCATGGCTAGTGATTATTAGTATTAATTATATTTATTAGAATTAATATGATTTTAGTGATTTTTAGTGATTTTTAGTAGAATTGATTTTGGGCCTATAGTTGACTTTGACTAGTGTTGACTAGAAGACTAACCTAGGTTAAGACCACTTGGTTAGGTTAAGTAAACTTGGTTTGACCTAATTTAGTGAAGTTTAAGTCATTGGAACTTGTTTGGAGAGATTTGGAGTTGATTTGACTAATATGGCTTATGACTTCATAAGTCATGATTAATGACTTGACTTATAGCCCATAGGCCCACACCATGAACCAAACCTAACCCTAATCAGCCCATGGCAGCCACTATTGATCCTTTCTCCCTATTTAATCCCCTCCTAGAATTTAGGGCTAGCCTCCATTGGAATTTGTGCAAGTTTTGGAAGAGGTGAGTCTCCATCTTTCTAAAATCATAGGAAATCCATTTCAACTCTTTTTCCTTCAAATCAATTGCATTATGACCTAATTCTTCTGTTCTTTCTATTGTAAGAATATTTCAGAGTAGGATCAATTTGTGGGAGTTTTTGAGGCTTGGAGAACCATTCCATTTGGGGCTTTTGTGAGCTTTGCACATCAATAGGTATAATCTATTCTAACCCATGAAATTTCTGTTTAATTGCATTTCTAGGATGCCCTAGCCCTAACCTGACTGTAGGAATAGGAATCCCCAAAATTTTGTGTCCTTTCGTGTCCTTTTTGGACACGTATCAGTGTGTTTAGAACGTGTTTGTTGAAATGCTTGTGAGAATTAAAAGGTGGTATTTTCAAAAACTAATTAAATAGAAAAATAGGTTTTGAAGTGTAGATCACAAAACCCTAGGACTAAGCACGAAACTGTGTCGTGTCCGTATCCAAATTGGACACGAACACGCTGTGCACACCCACACACGTGTCCTGCTACCTGTGTCTGAGTTCTCCCTGGACACAGCACGAGAGGACACCAAATTTTGCGTGCACATAGAGGACATGACTGACATTGACCCTATAAAATTTCGTGAAGTTTTATGGAATGGTTTGGGAGAAATCGAGCACGCACTGATTTCCTCACTGTGTACATGCGTAGGAAATCGCAACTGATACGACCCTTTTTCTCTTGACACGACTCACGTGGACACGATACAGACACATGTACACGTCCCCCTAGTCTAGGCGTACACGTGTGCACACCCACGTGTTGTGTCATGTCGTGTGTCGTGTTCTACAGATACGTGCACGCGTGCACGACACTGCTTAGTACACGGTTCGTGTGTCTGTGTTGTGTTCTGTTTAGACACTTCGTATCCAGTTTTCTGGACACGAATGGACCCCTCTAGACACGTGTACACATGGGGGACACGTCCATATGTCTGATAGTTGGTTTTCCTTAGGATTTGGTTTTCGAATTGGGGAAATCCCTATTTTCTGATACGGCTATTAAGTATCAGTCTAGGAATTCATTTCCAAGTTATTTTCGAAGTTTTAAATGTTTTGATTATGGTTTTAAATTACTAATTAGGTCCTAGACATGTTTAATAATCTCTGATTAGTTGATTATTACTTATTAGTTTGGGTTGTTGCCATGGAATGGGTATTACGAGTGCATGACTGATATACAGTCCTGAGTTTGAAGTTCTGAACCTCATCCTTTTCCTTAACTGATTTGAGTGTAATTGCCAAGGTTAAATTCTTTTACTCACGATTTGTTCACTGTTAGGATGTTAGCAATAGGAATTCGAATTGGTTTTCAATGGGTTTCCAACGGATATTGAGACTTAGATTTAACAGTTTTGAACTGCTATTGACAGTTCCTTACTTGCACATACTTTAGATTATGAAAACTGAAATAGAACCTGAGAATCCTGAGATTAGGATTTGGGTAGTAGGTTTGATTCACTGTTAATAGTTGAAACACTGAGACTTAATTCCTGAGATACCTATGAATGAAACCTGAGGACATGACACTGAGTTCACATCTACACACAGGAACTGTCAAGAAACTGTCTTGACACTTTTCACTCAAATTCTGAGAACTGAGGGTTCTTTGACTGTTGTATTAAACTGAAAACTGATTTGGGTTAGGGGTTGGTTTGAATCTAGATTTTGTAATGTTTTGAAGGTTGTTTTAGTTTGATAAGTTGTGTATTGTATGTATACAAGTATCTATGTGTGTAGGTAGATTGGTTTAAGCCCTTGGTGACCAATTAGGTTCAGTTCATTTTTCTGATTTTTCCAGTTTTGCAAATTTGGATTTTGTCAATCTTTTTAAACTATTTAAACTGTTATATTCATGGTTTTTAAACCCCTAACTAGTTTACCTAGTTGATTTCTAAATGTATGTTGAAATTTGGGTTGTTTGGATGAGGATTTGATTCAAAAACTGAGAATTCATTAAGAGGACTATTTTAACTGATTTTGGGTTTCTTTTGAACTGATATTGGATTTGTTCCTGCATTAGCCATGTTCATGTGTACACTGTGAACTGATTTTCCCTTGGATGAGTTGATTTGGTTTTCCATACATTATACTGTTCACTGAATTCCTGATTCCTGGATACTTGGTTGCTTCACTGTTTTCTAGTGTTCCAGTTTCAGATTTCATACCACACACCCTCATCCACTTGACACACAAGCCTAACACACTCTATCACACATGTCTCCCCTCACATGCCTCACTGCCCTCTCACCACACTCTTGACACTCTAGCTCTACACACACAAGCCCACATGCCCTCACTCTCACTCATGACACACATACACCTTAAATATTCATATGTTTCCCCCTTTCACTCTTTTCATATGTATATATATATATATATAGGTTCTTATAGATAATGTATGTATGTTAATGTATATGTATGATATAAGGTATTATATATTATGATATAGGGTATGGATGATATTGTATAGTGGCTATAGGTTATGTATTTCAAGTTATATTATAGCCTTGTCAATGTGTGTTTTAGATATTAATGTGTGTATCCTATATTAGATTATATATATTGGGTGCATTATAGTTAGGCTTATAGAGTGACATGTAGATGAGTTATGGGTTGGCTATGGCATGGTATGCCTAGTATGGAGTCTAGAATAGACTGTTTAGCCTTGTTAGGACCTAGAATGGCTTGTTAGACCTAGAATACACTAGTTTGACTAGTTTGACATAGTTTGACTTCTAGGGTTGACCAAAATTGACCAAGAGTTGACTTTGGTCTAGATTGACCTAGATTCATGTAGAATGCATTGATTTGCATCTTATTATCATTGTAGACTCATAGGACTTGTACTGTTTTATAGGAGACAGACACCACTCCTCGGACAATATATATTCTCCAGATTCACCGGATACAGGCGAGTACATTCTCTGATAGTTCTTCCATTTACTTGTCAATTACTGTACTTCAGTTCTAGTTAGTTTTATGTGATTCTTATAACACGTATGGATATTTCTGGATTCATGTATGCGACACATACCATCTGTCTGGCCTCTATTTCTGGAACCACTACTGGCATTACCTTCTGGAACTACTACTGGCATCACCTACTGGAATCACTCTGGAATCTTTTGCTGGTATCATTATGTTTGGCTAGACTCATCCCGATTTCTTGTGTCGTTTTCTGGATTCACTTGTACTTGCTGGGCGGAGAAATATTGGAATAGGCATGTGAACATACCCAAATATTGGAACCACTCCCTTGAAATTATACTGGAATGATAGCCATCTCACACCCGGCCAGGTGTGTGATGTGCCGTATTACCTACAGCCGTTCACATGTCAATCCCGATATTTTAAAATACACTGTTAGAGTATAGGCTGGACTCACCCTGGAACCTTTGATCACCAACTGGACTCACCTCATAACGGACTCATCTTGTACTGGAAACACCTGGTATCAGATTCATGTTGTCTGGATTTACTTAGGTTTTGCACTTGTTACATTTACATTCTGGACTTATTATGTTACCTTAGTTCAGCTAGATTTATTTTACAGTCTTCATTGCCATCATTCTTCTCTTGTTTTAGTTACTTTACTTTCCTTGTATCTTACTGTTTCTCTATGCCACAACCTAAAATATAAACTGCCATATTCATCAATAAAACTGTTTATAACTGCTTTATAGTTCTCTGTCATTTACTTGGGATTTCTTGATGAGTTGTACTCGTTCCTGTCCTGACTGGACCTGTTGAAATTTTACAGATGATTGCCTTGAGGATACATGCCCTACATATTATGGACCCGGAGACGGGATGACTACCTTTGGCTCCGACACTCAGGAGTGATCGGGATTTAGTTTAGTAGATTAGCATCTGTTTTTATGTTGAACTTGTTGTAGAAGATTTGAGACTTGTTTAGTATTTAAGATTTGTTGAGAGTTGTTATTATTTAGTAGTTGTCCTTCTATTCTTAGTTTAAATCTCTGTGATTATCTAATCGTGCTTAGACTGTGATTGAGTTATAATATCTTATACTTGTCCTCCGTTCGGAGTTGAGATTTGACAAGTATATTATATAATTGCGTGAGTTGTTGATTAGATAGTAACCTAGGACAACGTTCTACTGCCGACACTGCGGCGTAGGCTGGGCGTCGTTACATATTTGTACCCTCACAGTGGGTGTGGGTCGTGACACTCTTTTAAAAAAAAAGTTCAGAGGTATGATCATACGTGACTTACTACCCAGAAGATGCGATATAGATTCATTTGGAGTGACCAGAGTGTAAGTTCATGGGTATCTGGGGGCACATAACTTAACAGTCCGGTTAATTTGGAGGATGTCATTTAGATATAATACTTCTTCAGGAACTTGCCATTGACGGGCAACATGAGCAAGTCTCCATTTTGTTTTGTGAGGCGGTGAGCATCGTTGGAGAAGACAACCTCGATGATGAATGGGCCTTCCCACTTTGGCTGGAATTTGTCGACGGTTTTGTGAGTCATAACCATCGACCTTCGAACTGCCAGAACGAGATTGCCTACTTAAAATGTTCTGAGTTTAACCTTCTTGTTGAAGGCTCCAGAGATGCGTGCTTGATACAGCTCGATTCGTAGTTGAGCTAACAGGCGCTTCTCATCTAAGGCCTCCAACTCTTGTAGCTGGCGACGGTAATTATCATCCGTCATCAATCGATAGGTGAGGGCGACGCAGAGCGAGGAGATTTGAGTCTCCAGTGGGAGAACTGCCTCACTCCTATATACCAGAGAGAATGGCATGTTCCCGGGGGCCATCCGGAGTGTAGTACGGTATGCCCATAAGCATTCGCCAAGCTTTTCAATCCAGTCGTGTTTGTTGGAAGACATGAACTTCTTGAGCAGCTTGATTATAGTTTTATTGAATGCTTTTACCAACCCATTTGCCGCCGAATTGTACGGTGTTGAAGCAACATTCTGGATCCGATGTTTATCGCAAAACCGATAGAAGACGTGGCTTGCGAACTGCGGACCGTTGTCGTGGATGATCCTTCGAGGCAGTCCGAAGAGATAGATAACGTGATGCTTGAGGAAGCTGATCACATTTGATGTCTTCACTTCTGTAAGTGGGACAGCTTTTGCCTATTTGGAGAAGTAATCTGTAATTGCCAGTATGAAACGGTGCCCTCTGGATGAAGGTGGAGTGATAGGACAGATGATATCCATTCTCCATGCCTCAAATGGCCATGATGCCACCGTTGGGTGTAGGAATTCAGATGGTTGGTGTATGAAATCTGCGTGGACTTGACAGGCTTTGTACTTTCTGGCATAGTCTATCACGTCTGCCACCATCGTAGGCCAGTAATAGCCCATCCGGCGAAGGCGGTCTTGCAATTTCGAGCCAGGTTGATGGGCCCCACAAATGCCGTCGTGAGCTTCACGTACCGCTTCTTTGGCTTCTGTAATGGACAGACACCGAAGCAGTAATCCATCGTATGACTGCCGTTACAGCATCTTTGTTTCTGTATCGTAGAAGAATCTGAGCAAACGTCTTCTAATAGAGGTTGGTTCTTTCGGGTGCTCCGGCAAGATGTCATAGACTGCAAAGTCAATAAATGGGAGCCTCCAATCCAGTGTCTCATCGACCGTCAGGGCAGAATAACTCTAGGCAAATTGGACGTTGTTCTTCGGACAGACCAACTC
Organism: Iris pallida; assembly: GCA_029216955.1. Classification (NCBI taxonomy): domain Eukaryota; kingdom Viridiplantae; phylum Streptophyta; class Magnoliopsida; order Asparagales; family Iridaceae; genus Iris; species Iris pallida. The sequence continues at coordinate 15,027,395 of JANAVB010028820.1, forward strand.
ATGGTCTATTACGTCCACCAAATGATGAGTATACTTTGGGACCGCTAGGGAAGCGGCCAGTCCTGCTAAGGCGTCGGCTTCAATGTTTCGGAGTCTCGAAACATGTTCTATGAAGAACCCTTTCATAGACGTAATGATGGTGATTGCTACCTGACGATAGGGGATCATGTCTTTATGACGAACTTCGTATGAACCCCGAATCTGATTGACGATTAACTATGAATTGCCATATACCTCTAGGTACTCTACCCCCAGTTCTTTTGAAAGTTGAAGGTCGATAACCAAGGCGTTGTACTCGGCCACGTTGTTCGAGCAGGGTTCTATAAGGGAATATGCCCGGTTGATCACCAAGCAAAAGGGAGAAATCAGTACCACTCCGACCCCAACGATAATGTTGCCCTTGGGCCCGGTTTTTGAAGCACCGTCGAAGAACATTCGCCAGACGGAATCATCGAAAGCCATGTTTGAATTGACGACCTCGTCTAGAATCTCTTCATATATTCTGGTTGACTCCGAACTTGGATGGACTGCTAAAAAGTCCGCCAGAGCTTGACCTTTAACAGCCTTTTGCAGAACAAAGATCATGTGGTAGGGAGACAGTAATATCGCCCAGGTAGCAAGGCGAGAGCTGAGTGCACCCGGCTTGGTCATGAGGACCCTGAGGGGGTTAACTCGTGATATGACATGGATGGTTTGTCCTGTAACATAGTGTCGCATCTTCTGGATAGCGAATACTAGAGCAAGACATTCCTTTTCTACGGTGATGTATCTATGCTCAGGCCCAATTATCAGTCGGCTGAGGTAATAGATAGCTTGTTCATGCTCCGCGTCATTGTTTTGTGCTAGTAGAGCACCGAAGGAATGCTCCATCGCTCGTACATAAAGCAAGAATGGCTTTCCAACAATCGGGGCCACCAGAACTGGAGGATTTGACAGATATTCTTTGATGTTATCGAATGTGCGTTGGCATACTTTATCCCATACGAATGAGATGCCCTTCTTCATGAGTTGGGTGAATGGTTGACATCACCCGGAGAGGTTAGAGATGAACCTCCTGATGTAAGCTAGCCTCCCTTGAAGGCCTCGGAGTTCACAGAGATTTCTCGGGGGACCCATCTCCATGATTGCCTTTGTCTTCTCCGGATCTATATAAATTCCCTGGGCAGTAATGATAAAACCCAGGAATTTTCCACTAGATATGCCCAAGAAGGATTTGGTAGGATTCATCTTCAAGTTGTGCGCTCGCATCAGGTTGAATACCGTCCTCAGATCCTGCAGATGGTCTCCTTTAGAGCGACTTTTGACAGCGATGTCATCAACATAACACTCTACGTCTTACGCAGGTGATCTCTGAAGATAACACTCATAGCTCTTTGATATGTGGCGTCAGCATTCTTTAAACCGAAGGGCATGACGGTATAACAGTACACACCAATCGGTGTTCGGAATGATGTATGTTTCTCATCGTCAGGAAATATCTTGATTTGGTTGTATCCTGAGAAGCCATCCATGAATGACATGCGCTCAAAGCCATATGTGTTATCGATCATGATGTCCGTGCTGGGAAGAGAGAACTCATCTTTAGGACATGCTTCGTTTAGATTTCGAAAGTCGATGCAAATTCGAATCTTTTTATTCTTCTTGAGGACTGGCACTATGTTGGCGACCCAGTCTGGATGTTGCTCCTCCCGGATGAAGCCGCTGGCTATTAGTTCATTGACCTCAGCTTCGATGGAGTTTATGATATCTGGACAGAACCGTCGTTGCTGTTGTTTGACCGGCTTTGCGTCTGGATGAATGTTGAGTTTATGAAGTGCAACGTCGGGGTTTAGCCCTGGCATGTCTTCATAGCTCCAGAAGAATACGTTAATGTACTCTCTGACGAGTTGCAAAAGTGCCTCCCGCTCTTCGTCTGTCAGGCTTTTGCTGACAAAGATTGGCTTTGGAGTGGAATCATTGTCGAGGTCAACTTTCACGAAGTTCGAAGCATTTTTCCCATTGTGTATCTAGTTGCTGGACCCAAGTTTCTAACTCAAAAAGTTTGGGTACTTCTTTATCTTCTTCGTAGGCATCAGCAAATGCCATATTGACAGACAGAGCTTGCCTGAATACGTCCCCGATGCTGACATCCGAATCAGAAGTTGGTGATCCAGTTCAATGTGAATGCCAGTCACATTCCTCATCCGAGCTCTCGGAAGTTGTTGCAGGAGTAACATATCCTAGGCCATGTCTAGTATTGCTATAGTAATCCCAAGGTTTTCCAGCCGGGATAGGTAATTACAAGGGAAGTCGTCGGCTGGTACCGTAGTTCAAGCCTGGTGTAGACTCCATGTTGTACCCCTGTTTTTGCATAAGATACCTAGAACGGGAGCTATAGAGATAAAGTGGTAGTCTTTCAGTATCAGATTTGAGATCGACTTCTTCTGGCATGAAGGACTGGATTATTCTTTCGGCCGAAGATGATTGGATGATCGTCTCCCTCGACTATGAAGCAGGCGCCTTCTACATGAGTGATTTGATTCGTGGCATTGACATTTGTCACTTGTGTGTGTCGGTTGGTGCCTATACCGTGTTCCATAGCGTACATTATTCGAAGCTTATTAAGCTCGAGGTAGTTCAAAGATAGTCCTTTATTGATAAAGTGTGGTATCTTTTCTGGTGGAATTACATCATCTGCGGAAGGAACATCAGTATGGGCGGCCACATACTTGGCCAGCTCTAGCTCGTCTTCAACTACCACCTGCATTAATGAAGATTGAGAGGACGACCTGGGTAGTTTGTTCATCAGCGGCTCCACTGGTGGCGTCGAACGTGGAGTTATTGGCTCACTAGCGACCCCCGGCTTAGTACTGAGCTTCCGATTTATTTCTGACTCTTGTTCAGCCAACCTCTGCATTGAAGATTAGAAAGATGACCTAGGCAGCGTGATCATCAAGGGCTCCCCTGAGGGCGTTGGACGTGGGGTCGTAGGTGCGCTAGCGGCCCCTTGTTCAGTGCTTGGCTGCCGATTTGTCTTAGGCAGACGAATGACCATTGGCTTGACGGAGGGATTAACCTCTTCTGTTTGTTGTTTGCCCGCCCTTGGTAATCTGATCATCAGTAGCTCCGAATTGGGCCTCGCCCCTTGGCCAGGCCTTGGCAGTCGGATTGTCATCTGCTCCCTTTGTGCAGTGAGCACCGGGAAACAATACAAAGTTGCTATAATAGGTACAGTCCTACCTGGTTTATGGGGTTGGAGATGGATTCTCAAGGGTTCCTCCGGCCCCGTAATTGCCTCTGTCTGCTCTTGAGCATCCTCCTTGATCATATGCCTCTTTGAGTTCTCGTACAAACAGGATTCCGAATAGTAGGATTCGACCCCTTTGAAGGGATCAATGTCAGCGAATCTTGTTCTGACGAAGCCATGCTTGTCGACGTACTTGAAGCACTAGTGTAATATGGAGGGCACGATCATGTAATCGTGTATCCACGGATGCCCAGAAGAATGTTGTAGGAGGTGTCTGCATCGATGACATAGCAGGTTATTTCTGACTGAAGGTCACCGATTTGGCACTTCAGGCGAATCTTCCCGATGGGATAGCTTCTTCCGGAATTGAAGCCGCTGATGATGGTGCTTGTAGGAGTCAGCCGATGCACAGGGATACGCAGATGGCGAAGCAAGCTCTTCGGAATAATGCTTATCGAAGAGCTGGGATCAATGTGCATCCGATCCACCTTTACGTCGTCGACGTATCCAGTGTAATACAGAGGGCGATCGTACAAGTTTGTCTTGATAAGCATGTCCTGCGGAGTGAACATGACATTGGGCATTGCACCGGTACAAGCACTGTCCTGGGCATCTACGGGCGGGCTCTCCCCTGTGAGCTTGACTTGAGCTAGATAGGCATCAGCATTTTGAAGTACGTCACTCAGGGCGACACGAACATCCTTGGAGAGCCTCAAGAGCTCGTATAATGACAACTTGGCCGGTGTGTTGGCCAATTGTGCTAAGATGTCAAAGTTGTAGGACCTCTCCAGTCCATGAGGCGCCTCTTTTCGAGCGGCTTGTCAAAGCGAGTCTCCTTCAGCCTAGGCTTGTCGGTCGTCGAAGGATGAGAAGGTCCTGGCGCATCAGCAGCCGCCGGATGATGATCTTCAGCCGAGTTACCCGACGGGGGTTGATTTTGTGTACCGGATCGGGTAACGACAGCTGTCGCTTCTTCGATGTCAGTCAAGATTGTACGGCAGGACTTGACTTTTCCATCCTTCTTCTTGCAAGTAGAGGGTGATGCTGGCTGGGTTACTTTAGATACTAAGTCCTGTTGGACCCATATGACCTCCTTTCGTGATATGGTGAGGGGTACCAGCCATCAGCCTGGTCTCGGGGAGGTGGAAGATTAGCGACCTCCATTTTTGCCCGGAGGACGGGTACTATGCCGTCTTGGGTCCTCGTCGGAGGGAAGCTGCCGAATTGGACAGATACTATGTTGGCTGCCACAGTTACCTCCTCGAAGTCAATGGCCAGAGCCTTAGAGTTGACAGGTTCTGGATGTACCGCTTCAATTAGAAGCAGTCTTGAGTAGCATGATGGACGTAGCGGTGGTAGTGGCAGTACTTTGGGCATTCTATCTATGTAGGTCGAGGATCACGTCTCGGTAGAGGGAGCTGAATCCTGCCTCCTTGTATGAGCATATCAAGGATGGGCTTGACATGGCTGTCTTCGAAGGAGTAAGTCATCTGCGGCCACTGCTTCTCTGTCGGCTTCAGTTCGGGCTTCGGGGTTGTGTCGGCCACCATATCCTGTTTGCCCTTGTTGTCTCGGTTGTTGGAGGAATTACCCGTTGTTGTTGTTGGCATTAGGGCGTTTTCCCTTTTCCTCTCCTTTCGAGATGTACAACCCCAGTTAATGAGCTTTCTTCAACTAGTCTTCTCCGCTAGTGGTGCTGATGATGAAAGCCTTCCAGTCCTTGAATTGACTTTCGCCCATCCAGAGGCTGATTGTGGAAAGCATCTTCTTTTGGCAGATTTTAATCAATAAAGAATCTGGATTGCCATAAGGCAATTTTATCGTGGTTTGGCAAAACCGTTCAATATAGTTTCTTGTCAGCTCCTTCTCACCTTGAACAACGTCCATGAGGGTGGACATTGTCACATCTTGTCCTACCTCGTAGAACCTTTCAAGGAACATATTTTTGAAGCCGGCGAAGGAATGGATGCAGTTGTCTGGCAGATTACGGTACCAATCAAATGCTACCCCCTCCAATGCCCCGATGAACAACCGCGTGAGGATGGCGTTATCATGAGGCAGCTGGTCGGTTGTGACTTCAAAGTCAGTGATGTACCGGCTCGCAGATGTCTTCCCATCATATGGATTGATGTAAATGGCTTATATCTTGGTGGGAAGGGGACATCTCTCCATGCGGCACGATACGGTTGTCGTATCCTGAGGTCTTGGGAGGTTTCTCGTGAAACATGGCCCGGAGCTCCTAGACCTCTCGTATTGCCTCCATGGCCTCGTCTGCAGCGGTAGAGCCGACATTCTAGGAGGATTATCGCCCGGGTTTGGCGCAGTTGTGTTTGAGTCCTCATTGACCGTGGGACCCAAGCTTGTTTGGCCAGGCGTCCTTCCTTGCAGAGCCGGTAGGACCGCTTTGATCTCGTCCACGGACTTGACCAAGGTATGAAGTATGGCCTCCAGAGTGTCGATGCGTTGGCGATCACTGGGACCGTCTTGGTCGTTGTTCGTCATGAACACCGTCCTCACATGAGGAAAGATGGAAGGAACGGTGGAGGACGTGCCCTCTGAATCATACCCTTGTACCAAGAAATCGTCGCGGTATATAGGAATGTTCTCCTCTGGTTCGGACTCAGAGGAAGTGCTACCCCTTGCATAGGAGGCTGCCTCATCTTGGGACCCGTAGACGTCCTCAGGGACGTCCGGATCTACTGCATCTGTGGAGGGAATTATTTCTCCTGGTGCATCTTCTTGGAACACCGGATTGTTGTGGACGTTCGGAGGGGTGCTACCCCCTGCTTCGACCACCCCCAGAGATGTAGATGACGAATCTCCAAGTGTTGAAGATTTTGTTTTAGAGCGGATGCCCTGATAAACTCCTCCTGTGGTGGTTGTGGACAACCGCCTAGATGAGAGTTTCCTAGCCGCGCTAGTAGAGATCGTCGGGCTGGAAACATTTATCTTCTTCCCCGCCTTGTTGGTAGGGATCTTCCGAGCAGAATTGCAGGATGCGACATGAAGCGCCTCGTCTCCTGAGCTTTATTGCAGGACCGGTCCTGGCTGCTACAGTCGTTGGAAGACGGACTGTCGGTCCTCTTGTACTGCCGCTTTGCTGCAGCAGCAGTTGACAATGACTTGAGTGCAGCGATGTCCATGAAAGGACTATCTGTACACCAAGTTTTCTTCTCTTTCTTTGCGTTTGTGAAGAATCACATCACACAAGTCACTCGTTTTGTGGGCCCGGGAGTCCTGAGCACACAAGTGTGTTGGCACCATGTTCGCTCCCTGATTGGGAGACTCTTGGGAACCACTCTGTCCGTTTGCCGCTGGGGGCTGGACACGGTCGGTTCTGTACAACTTTTCATCATAGGCCCGCCTAACAATAAGCGGAGCTCTCTTATGGTCAGAGGTTGGAACAGTTGACTGAGTTCGATGAGCCCGTGCAGCCCTAGACTTCTTCCCTCTAGTACCCAAGGGCGCATAGTAGGAACAGTCTAAATTGTGCCACACAGAGTCTGGCACATCCTTATAAGAGCATCTGAAATCAGGACCGCATGAGAGGCGGTCGAAGACTGAACCCGAGCCGTATGGAGCAGATGGTCTGCGGCTGGGATTGGTGGCCGTATGAGCATTAATGCGGCTGGTATTTGTGGCCGCATCAGCATTCATGCGGCTAACATTTGTGGCCGCATACGAATTCATGCAGTTGGATTTGGCTGCCACATGGGCATTCGTGCGGCTGGCATTTGTGGCCACATCAGCATTCATGCGGTTGGCATTTGTGGCCGCATCAGCATTCATGTGGCTGGATTTGGCTGCCGCAGGAACATTCATGCGGCTGGATTTAGTAGCCGCATGAGCCTTCTTAATGCGGCTGGCACCCTTATGCGGTTTCTTCCTGGACCGCATAGAGTCCCCATTTGCTTCCTCAAGTCCAGCATCGTAGTGCTTTCCTCTGCCGGACTTGAGAACAGCAGGGTCCTCTGCGGCCTGAAGTGGGATCGCATGGGAGTCTTCCCCGCTATCTTGGGCAGCAGAGAACGCCTCTTCCAGAGCTTGGGGAGGAGTGAAAGTCTTGGGCCTCCACTCCCTGTGGGCCTTTTTTGTGCGGGCTTGCTTCTGGACCGGGCCAGCGCTCCCGTCGGAGAGCATTTCTTCAAACGCCTGCTGGTCGAAGCGGACGACCAGCATCTGTTGCGTGGAGCCAAGCTTGGCTGCGTCCGATTGTGTCACCAACTTCTGCAGTAGAGAAGTTATTCCCCAGCAGAGTCGCCATCGTGTTTGCCATTGATTATAAAAGAACAGAACAGTTTTATGGAAGGACTGAACTTTTAATTCATAATACAAACTCGCTCGTACAAAGAGAGCCTATGAACAAAATCTAGGAAAAGCAATCTAAGTACAATTGTTTAGTTTTTCTGGGGGGTGACGGTAGAGGCTCGGAAGAGTGCTATCAACTCTGCCTTACTCCTTGGACGATCGGACGTAGCTTCTGCTCTGGCGGGGAAATGCTCTTTGTGTGTGGCGGGGGTTGCTAGTCTCTATGCTCGGGCCCTGTGTGTATAACTCTGTATGTTTGTAAGGGAACAACACCTTACATTTATAGGAATTGTGATGAGCGGGGTGTACAGTAACTGTGCCTCGAAAAGTGGCCGGTTGAGGATTGGTTAAGATTAACCTTGATCTGCTTGTTGGAAATCAATCTGGGCTGTTGAGTTGGTTGCAATAAATCTGCATTGTTATGATTTGTTGGTTGCTAAATCCGAGTGGATTAGTCTTAGTCAATCTTCTGCCACGTGTCCCAACTGCCATTTATGTTGCGACTCGCATGAACGGGGGTCCTGGCAGAGCCGCATGAGTGTAGTCTGCTAATTGAGCCGCATGAGGGTGGCCTCATAACCGAGCCGTATGAGGATGGCCTCACAACTGAGCCGCATGAGGATGGCCTCACAACCGAGCCACATGAGGGTGGCCCCACAACCGAGCCGCATGAGGGTGGCCCCACAACCGAGCCGCATAAGGGTCGCCCTCCAACTGAACCGCATAAGGGTGGCCCCCACAGCCGAGCCGCATGAGGGTGGCCTCCAATCTGAACCGCATAAGGGTGGCCCCCATAACTGAGCCGCCTGAAAGTCTTTGAAGCGATCCGCATAAGGAGCTTTGGAATTGGTGGATCGTGCCAGCTATAAAGATTTTTCTCGTCTCTCTAGCAGCACGTCATTATGTCAGAGTCATTATTTTACCTTTATGTCAGAGCTGTCAATCCTTTGTGTCAGAGCTGCCGCATTGCATCATAGCATTTAATGAGCCAGCGGCACAGAGTAGTTATGTCCAGCTGTAGAGGCCTATTTTTGAACCGCATAGGTCCACGTGGCTTTTCCCGAGCCGCATGGAGCTATCGGGGACTTTCGAGCCGCATGAAGCTCTAAGGGACTTTTGAGCCACTTGAGGCCACGTGGCTCTTTCCTGAGCCGCATAAGATTCCTGAGCCGCATGCGGCTCTCTGGGACTTTTCGAGCCGCATAAAGCTCTTCAAGCTTTTGAGCCGCATGCTGAATCTGGGCCGCATATGATTCACTATTCTTTTTCATGCTTCTACACTTGGTTTCGATGGATGCTTTTCTGAATGATTTTTGATGATTTGATTATTGCCCGTTTTTATCGATTTGTATAGCATTCATTCTTGAGAATTCTGAGAGGAGAGAACATAACGAGACGTAGTATTAACCAAGCTTTTGGTGCCATTGCAGGCTGACGCATGACGGAAGGCTAAGCGCGCAAGTGTTCCTCTCTCTCTCTCTGCGATTCTCTAATTCGGTGAGTGTGGATCTCTGTGGTGGTATTGTCCCTCTCGCTATTCCTTCATGCCAACTAAATAATTGTCTTACAACATCCGTTGATCGATATCAAGTTACTAATGCCACAAGTCAATACCACTAAGAAGCTAGAGAATAATCATTGAATGAATCGATTACACTGTTAACAATATTGAGATGTGTGCTTGTCCCTTGAACATTGAATATGATGAAATTCAATGAGAATAGAATTGAAATGAATAGATGCCTGAGATATGAATATGAGAATGATGCGTATCTAATGTTGGCTTATTAATACCATGCAATTGTGTACTGTTGAGTCGGTTATGCATTCGCGTGGTCATGGACGTCTTTGTGCACAAGGTTTGAGTAGTTTCCTCGGGACGGTACTTGGGTCACCGGGGACCGGTTCGACCTAGGGGAAAACATGTGGTCGTGCTATGGTGGTACGAGATATTACGGAACATTCGACTAGGCTTGCAACCTACTCTGGAATGGTACACCGCAATACTCGTTGGAAAGTCCTTTATGGTGCAGTTTCACCAACGACCCAGTCCAAATGCATGCAAACGATTGTCTTGTGCAGGGGCGGAAAGTATATTATTATTATCATGTATCTTATGCAGGAAAGCGGGATTCGGCCAATGGTAAAGTAAACATGGTTTCAAGAAATTCTATGTTGCCTTAGTTGTGATTCACTTTAAATGTTGCCTGTTTCTAATAAGATCATATCTTTAAAATGCTTGTCATTAATAAAATGTTGGTTTAGCTGAGTGGGCCAACGGGGCTCACCAACGCATTGTTATAATGTGCTGACCCCTCCTCCACAGGTACTGGAGAAGGCTCAGGCGCACGACCGAACTAAGGCTTTCTGAACTGGTACTACTTTCAAGTTATTTTTCCCTAAAGACGCACAAAGTATTACAAAGTTTTCAAAGATGGCTGCTTATATTTCAAAGTACTAAAGGGGCATGATGTTTGGAACGGGAAATTATTTCATGGCAGGTATCAGTTGTACTTCTTTTCATGAATCAATATAGCCGAAAAGGCATTTCAAATATTATCGAGAAAAGTTGTATGCTGACTACAATTATCAATAAATGAGTATTTCTTCTTCCTATATTGTGTCCTCAATGTTTCTGAATTTTGGCTAGGTTTCAAAATGTTTCTAAATGACATAACAGTTTACGTTCTTGCCTTGTACAAGTACAACACCAGACTTGTACGACATCACGCCTTAGCGAGGATGAACGATTCGGCGCGAATCGAAGCGAGGATGAAAGGTTCTCTGAATCGGGGCGTGACAAGTTGGTATTAGAGTCCATGAGCCTGAGTCCGAGTTCGAGTTCGAGTCCAAGTCCGAGTCCGAGTTGCTAAGCCCTTACGGGACTTAGCTCCCATGGAAATAAATTTCCCAAGAGCAAAAAGCATGAATGCTTTCAATTGTTGATTAGCCTTTTTTCTATTAGAAAAATAACCCCACATGGCACACCCATGTGCACCTCTACAGCACATGTGCATCTCTAAACTAGCATAGCTAATATATAGAGATACAACTCCTTTGGCCTAGCCGATGTGGGACTAAAGTTTCTAAACAAAGGCCAAAACCCCAATATATCTATGTAAGTTGCTTTGGACATAGGAACAGATTTTTCATTTACATCACGATATTGTTCTTCAATATTCTTTATGTTAATCCTATGCAAAGATAGGATTAAGTGAAAACTCTTAATTTTATACAAAGAAAGAATTTTCTAGTTAGATTAGTCTTACATGAATTAGATTAGAACTCTGTCATTGATAGCCCCACTCTAATCGTCTCTAAGGTAGTTTAGATTGCAATTCTTTTTTTCATTCAATTCGTTTAAACTTTGAATGTTGTTATATAAATTTATCATTATCAAACTTAAGTTATGATTTTTTTTTTGAGGTGTCATTTCTCCAAGTTGGGCCGTGGCTCAAAACCATCCAGCCGTACAAGGAGGAATTCAAATCCGAGAGCTGTGCTCAGACGCCCCGTACTACCACTAGGTTAGTGCCGTAGTGACAAACTTAAGTTATGATCATATTGACTATGAAAACTTAAATACTTTTTCGTTATGAAAATCACATGTAGAATTATATAATGCAAGTTTAGTAGTCAAATCAGCAGTACAAGGTAAGTTATTCTTATGGAACTGGCTAAGGACATTAGTAATGTGCACGTGCATTGCACGTTAGAAAAAAATGTTAACAAAAATTAAATATGAATTTATTTTAAAAAACTATCATTTTAGGAATTGAGCTCAAGCAATTAAGAAAAATGTGTCATACCTTAACCACTTGAGTCAAAGTTATTTAATTATAAATATATTATATTATGTAGTTAAATGCTTTAGTTATGTTTTTTTAAATAATTAGTAAATTATTTAGGTAACAATTTAGTAATTTTTTTATAATTTATTTAAATGGATGATGATATACATACGACTTGAACGGCTCACTTTTGAGTCGTTTCCAAGCCGCACTATACAGTAGAAGACAAGAAAATTGTTCTAGCGGTTCCTTTTTAGCAAAAACAATCATCACCACTTAAGAAATCTCTCTCTGAACATGTGATGAATGTTATAGGTTTAACCAAGTAGTTGATAGGCAGTTTAGTTTTGTTTGTTTATCAGGACGAGCAAATCATTAATATTCAGTAACAAATACTTACGAGGAAATATACAAAGGTTTAATAAAGTACATATTGTATTTCAGTTATAATTAAAAGGAAATGTACTTCTATTTTGCATGTTCATATATGATTAAATTTGACTATTTGTTCGAGTTTCATACCATCCAAATGGGTGCATGCATGACAGTATTGTTCTGCATGTCCGGAGAAAATCAGTCATCCATGAACTAAATTTTGTAGGTTGTAGTGGGTTGATTATACTTTAGAATTGACAAAAACGTAAAAGAGGTTAATGTCTAGTTGTCCACAAACTATCATAGACCTGAAGTTCTATGTTTAAATAACTTGAAAACACCAACCTGAATGTTGGTATTTTAAAGTTGCAACCTCATGTAAATTAGAAATGTTAAAAAGTTTGTGTCATAAGTTTGTCCAATTCGTAGAACGACTACATATGTCTGCTTGTCCTACATAGACCTGATGTTCTATAGACATATTTTAATTGAAAGTTTACAATGTTGTTATACACACCATCCTTAATAATATGGTTATTTTTTCCCCAAAATAATACTAGATCAAACTTAGTATCCATGATAGCTGGTCATGCTCAAATTAGTTAAAGGCTCTGACAAGCACATCTTATCCAACATATACATAATGTCTCGTACTCTCATAATTTCAAAAGAAATTCACTGAGATTTAAAAATATAAGGGCAAATGGGTATCATATTAAAACTTTGAGCAAACGAAATAAGGAATATTTTTATGTAACCTCTCGCCTAGAGTAACAGAAGTTCATATAGAGAACCAAAAGTTCGCCTAATAAAACCCGAAGTTCGTCTAGAGAGATTCTCCAACTATTCACTAGGGATACACATCATTCACATTGGAAATGTCAAGTCACATAATATGTTGAGCCATAAGCTCAATCCTAACGGTCTATTATAAGCCAAAAACCTAATGATCTCATAACTTTTAAACTGTGACATGATCTACTGAGACATCCCGGGACAATAAAAATGAGAATGATCATAATAAATTCTAGTGGTAATCTCTAAAAAAATTACAGCATACCTAATAGTCAACAATGTGTACTTGATCTCAATGATTAATTTATTTCAAAACCATCAATCATAAAGATTTTATTTGAATAATAAGTAGCATAGTTTTATTTATTTAGAATTGTGTTTTTTTTATAATTTTATGGATTATGTTGGTATTATTTGAAACTATAATCCCGATCTATTTTGTGAACAATGGTATTAGAAATTTATATGATTATCTCAGATTATTATATCTTTTAGACATGAGATATCATTAACGTAGGAATTTATGATCTGTCATTTTGACAAGACACAATTCTGCCATTAGGGGGAGATAGAAGAACAATTTGAATTATCGTTCTAGAAGAACGTCGTAAATCATTGTTCCAGAAGAACATTGTTAATCATGAACATGACATACTTCCACTTTATTTAATCTTGACGAAATTAGAAAAAGTATTCCTGTATTTTATTGTAAATGAATTATTAGATGTCTATTCGATGACTTTAATAATATTGCATAAATAGCTATACCAACTATGAATCTATCTTCCAAATAGAAGTAGTTACCAAAAGAAGCACAACAAATGAATTTGTTCTACATTAAGAACGTATAAGACCCAAAGGTTCTAAAGATTCATCTCTCCAGAAAAAAGAAATTCAATAATATAACACACTCTCAATGATCTTTAAGAAGTAGCTCATGAAAAAGCATCAACTGCAGAGGAAGTTTATGACGACCTGGAAGATGTCATGAACCAATGATCCAATTTCTCTAAAATAATGTATATATTTTCGGTCGAGGGTACGCCTCGGATCCCAAAGAGACTAAGAAAGAGGTAGCGGTACCCAACAATGACAAGAAATCTATGCTTTAGACATATTCAAAAGAAATTTTGAATCAAGAAGAATTTGTCAAATATGACATTGGCAAATGAGAATGAAAGGATGATGAAAGTAAAAGACAACACTAAACCACAAATAATCCTTGAATGTTAAAAAAGATAATGGAAATATGTGATCTTTCTTGCAAAACATGGAGTATCGGTCATATTTATAGTATAAAACCCAAAAGGAATAAACCCGGTCGGTTTGGAATGGGTGTTTGTAACAAGTAAAAAGAGAAATCCAAATGTATAGAGCAATGTTAGCTCAAGGATTCTCGAAACCGATTGATTTTGAATGGGAGTTTGTAATAAGTAAAAGAGAGATCCAAAATGTGTAGAGTAATGTTAGCTCAAGGATTCCCGAAATAACCATGAGTAGAATACGAAGAAATATATTTTTCGATCATGATAGCCTAGATGATAAGATATACATGAAATTCTCGAAGGATTTAAATTTTCAGGTATATCCTTGAAGGATTTAAAATTATCAAGCTCTCGCTGAAGGATTTACAAATGAGCCATATATAGACTAAAACTATCCGAAAAAATCTGATAGGCTCATTGAGTATCTGTCTAGAGAATGATATAATAATTATAAATTTCCAGCCATATTTATGAAAAAATCTCAGAAAGGATTCATCAAAATGACCATATGTATATGACAGTACCTCATAAGAAAAAGATCTCCTAAAGAGAGGAAATATGAGAGTATCACCTGAAGATATTTGAAATATCTCCTGAAGAGATTGGAATCTCCCAAGAGATAATCTCCCGAAGTGATAATCTTCCGAAAAGATAAATCTCCATAAGAGATCTCATATAATCTCCTAAAAAGATAATCTCCAGAATAAATGAATTTCTAGAAGAGATATATTATAATCTCCTGAAAAGAAAATATTAATCTTTTGAAGAGAAAATCGGCCATAGAGATAAATCTTCTGAAGAGATTTAATATGGGTATTTATCATTTACTCAGTATATCTATAATGGTAATGGTCCGGTCAATGGATCCGCTGTGACCGAAAAGAATGAAAAATATATTTTGGTCCTTGAAGTACCTTATTTAAAGAATATAAATACAAATTATTTATTGTCAACTCAGCACAATATATTTATATGATCATGTTGCATACATAGACACTGACATAAGGCACATAAATCATTCTTGATTTAATTTATATAAATATTTTAATCTTATAAGATATGCAGATAGATGATATTTATCTGATCCCCTTAAGGGGATATCACAAACATGGTATATCTTCTAAACAATGTTGCATGTATTTCGGAGATACATAAAGCAAATTACTGTGACAACCTCATCAAATTATTTTTCCACTTAATGAAGCAAAAAAAGATTGTGCATGGATTTGATTTTAATAGTTCAATAATCAGAGAGAGTTGCAAACTTCTAGATAACCAATTGTCACACCCCGCTCCCAGAATACGACGAGCCGAGTAAGTAACACCATCCTCAGGCTATGCGACATATGAATACTCTAGTACCCGTATTCGCAATTGTCTCCTGTAAGGCTCTAGGATAGTTTATCACATGTCATAATCTTGTATAATAAAATCAATATTATTCAACAAAGGACATTCTAAGCTATAAATAGGAAAATGAACTACTCTACCCAGAGTAACAATTTACCCAATATATAATATAAAAGTATACCTGAATTAATAAAATAGAGAGTATTCTTATTCCAACATAATTGCCTTCAAAAGTAAAATCTCGTTCTTGCTCTCCAGCTTCCTTTCAACTTGTCGTAGCAGTTCCTTGAAAGTATGTCTACAAACCTAGTGAACAATACTAGGTCGTCAATACGACGACCAAGCCCTCAGTCAAGGAAATGAGACAAGTAAGGTAAGGTAAGGTAAGATGATAAAATTATCGAAATTGAACTAGAGGAAAATACTAAATAAAATTTTTGTTATAATATTAGGATCTTTTCCCAAAAGAATTCAAGGTGTCTGGTATAAATGTGTAAACTTGTATACAAATACAATATTTAGAGAAACGCTTCTGGATCACACAAGTTCTATTTTCTCAACAATAATCCCATTTACCCGGGATCAGATTTATACTTGAATGGGCAGTGCTTAGATTTATCCGTCCCACCAGTATCAGGAATCACATAATGATGTGATATAAAAAGGATAACACATGAGTTATTTTCTGAGTTGTCGGAATCAAGTGTTATAACAATTGTCGTATGACTTAAATTTTTTCAAGAATATCGGAACTAGGCTACATTGGATAATACATGGCCGAATTCGGGAATTCTGAATCCAATAGAAAACAGAAATAGAAAAGTGAGCTAAACTTCACCTCGGACATCGTATGGCCGTACGGATGCCGATAACAGGAACTGATCAGTTTTGTAAATATATAATATTGCAAAGATTTCGAAGGTGTAATCCAAAGGTTTTTCTCCCATCCCGATGCATTTTTAATCTACTGTTGTTTGCAAAGAACAAAAGTTTTATTACAAACTAAGAAAAGGAGTACAGAAGAACAATTAATTTTTGGGGAAGTACAACTATAGGAATATGATCAGAAGATGATCATTTTATCCCTTGGACGATGTGATATCGAAGACACGAGACTCTGGAGAATGCAACAACACTTTAGCAGGAGATTCTGCTCACACTTGATGATTTGAGATTAATTTAAAACTCTATTTATAGAGTTCTTGAAATAACTGTTTAGCAGTTATTCTAGATTACGTGCGCTTTAGGTTGCGCGCTTCCTGTTAACTTGCGCAAACGGTTGTACTAACTTCTGTGGACGCATGGCATCGTTTGATTGAGATACACGTGGTCGTAAGCAGAGTAGTGGACACGTTCTGCAAAGTTAGTGGCTTGCGTGCCATGTTACTATGTTCTGAACACCATTTGATCACCTTGTGCGTGCTTCATCAGGTTGTGCGTGGGCACAACGTAACAACCTGCACGAGCGGTTTGCACCAACTGCTGTAGACGCGTGGCTTCATTTGATTGAGATGTGTGTGGTCATGGGCAGTGTAGAGGGCACGCTCACGCAACCTGGCGTTGGCACAACCTAATGCTGCGCAACTTGATTGCTTTGGCACAATATAATATCTTGGTGCCATCTGATGATCGAAAACTTTTAATGGGTGGCGCAGTTTATTTTTTAGCCTCTACAAGACCCCTTCAAACTTTTCAAAACTTAAAAATACTTCAAAATTTTGAAATACTTTGAATTATGCTAGTTTTGTTTGGATTGTGCCAAGTCATGCTCAACCGTCATAATAAATTTCTTCTTAAAAACATTCGATCTCCTCTTCATCTTCCCGAGTTTTATTTATGATGTTCGGTTTTCCATGAGGAATATGAAGCGTTGGTTGGCTTTATATAGGGAGAGGTCCTTATACTCATTCCTCACTTCTGTACTTCCATGGCACTTAAGAAGAATGAGATAGCGACCAGCGTTAATGTCGAAGTGAAACTCAGGAGACAAGGCCTGACACCGTACCTACGATCCTGTCCGAGACGACCGATCACTGCGAGCAAATAATTTCTTAGAATACTTTGGATTGACCCCAACAGTCTTTGATCGTCTGAACGGTGGTCCTTCGTCCTCTTCTGAAGAGCGCGGTGACGCAGAAGGATTTCTTCGTCTGAAGCGTCGTTCAGGGATTCGTAATATGTGCGAGTTAGGCGCTTCTCTTCGCCAAGCTGGTGAAGAAGATGCGAAGAAGTAATGGTTTCTGTAGGGGTGCCACTTTTTTTTTGTCTTTTGCACAACTCATTTTGTAGAGACTTGTTTTCCCTTTTCTTTTGTAAGAAAAGAATAAAAAATTTATTTCTGGCACCCTTTTGCAAACTTTTTCGTGTGAACTGTTAAGTGGCGCGTGCCAATGCACCATTTTGACCAATTCAAATGTTTGCTATTTTCTGAAGAACATGTGGCAATTTTCGTGTGGTTTGAGCACCTCTCATTTAGGTTCTTTCCGAGATAGGCTCCTAGAATGACGCGTCCGTTCACATCTTTTAAGCTCTTTAAATAGCTGATAGGAGAAATAAAAAAGAAATGTCTATGAACTCTTTTTTTTTATTTTTTTTCTTTTGTTGATGGCGATGGTTCTTCGCAGAATCCCCTCGAAGGTCAAGAGTTCAATGTTCGTGAGCCTTTCTGCACCACCAAAATCCGATGTTGTTCTTCTGTATACCGCGTCTTCAGATGTTGGTTTTGTTAGGGTTATATACTAAAAGTATCACTTATGTAGTAACCTTATTTCCTTAAATTTTGAATGAGAATCATATGGGCAAATGTTTGCATATTGTATTTGTTGCAAGTGTTAATGCAAATGTCTAATATTCTATATTGTAGATAATATGGTGTGTGGTGTCACACAGAAGATCATATTATCAGTTTCCTATAGAGTATATAAATAGTTCACAACCTAGATGGACTTGGACAATCTATTGGAAAGGTTGTAGTATAATCTGGTATTAGTCTATCTTGACTATAGGTTTACACTAGTACACTTTGTGTGTATTGAACAGGACCACTTGAGGTTGTTCTCTTTGTACTGACTACATAAGAGAACAAACACCTCTGTTATTATGGATGCTTGTGCTCTTAATCCGGATATAATAACGGACATGTATATGCAGTGTGCATTACTTTGACTCATAAAAGAGTGAGATTCATTATGGATCAACAACCTCTATGAATTGGGTAATAACATTGTATGTATGATGGATTATATCCGATATGACAAATAAAGTTGAGCGGTACTACTTAAGGATAAAAGATGTTGAATCAATATAGTTGTCAGTAACTTAATTTGATCGACGGACATACGATATCTTAACATGGGGAGCCAAACGAGCATATAACAAAAGGAGCCCACAAACATAATTTGGGATTAGGGAGGTAGTGCAACAATAGCTCATTAGTGGACCGAGCTATTGTTAATGGGCCTGGATTGTGTGTTCGGGCTGAACACGGGATATCCAGATCCGTTAGAAGCCCTAACCCTAATTTCTCCTCATGGTCTCTGCCGTAGCCTATATATATCCTCTATTCTCTGGCCGCCA
Organism: Iris pallida; assembly: GCA_029216955.1. Classification (NCBI taxonomy): domain Eukaryota; kingdom Viridiplantae; phylum Streptophyta; class Magnoliopsida; order Asparagales; family Iridaceae; genus Iris; species Iris pallida. Next base: position 15,046,081 of record JANAVB010028820.1, read on the forward strand.
GATTACTGATCAGAAATCTAAAATTTTCTCTAAATTCGTGATACACGTAAGAAGAGAAAGAGAGGGCTGCCAAGGAGAAAAAAAAGGTTGGGAGATCGTCGCCCACACGACGTCCAACTCGAGGAAGGAATACGTGCAGAAGATCTTGGGGTCGTCCGCTCGAGATTGCCAGGAATTACTTATCTCCTTTCTGCCGCAGGTATAATTCGTGAACCCTAGTTTCTGCCTATGAAGGGTTAGAACACGTATTAGATCTGTTTAACTTTCTATCGTTCAATACGCACACCAAAGGAACGGTCCTGGGAATCCCTAGTTCCATAAATTGGTATCAGAGCCACTTTGGATCTACGTATTGATTGATACGTCCATGTTGTCCAATAAAACCTGTGCTGTGTAATAGTCGGTAGATGTAGATCTGTTCTAACTCGGTTTTACAGGCATCTTAGATCCAACTATTATGGTCCAATACATGTTTTTTGATTGTGTTGTTTAAACCACGAACATGTCGTGGACGTTGTTGTTGCTGTGGATGTAATTAAAATCACGAGGATTGATCGTGCTTATTATTTTAATTTTTTAATCTAGATTATGTGTGAACTCCTTCAGGAGGCATAGGATTGATGTAATTTTAATTATTTTTGATCAATCGTAATGGCGGTGGTGGCTGTTTCTGACGCCGGACGAGTTGCTGGTTTTAAGCAGTCCAGAGGCAAACAAATGATTTTTGATAAAGGAATCGACAGCCAAAACCTATAAAAAAAATTCGGGGCGTTGCTCCGAATCCCGCGACCTGACCGGGCAGGTCGAACCCCGATTAGATCTGCGCAGCGCCAGATTTTGGATTCGGATAGTTGAGGACGTAGCAGCAAAGATGACCATAATAGTTGGATATTTTCTCTTATTTTTATCATTTTGCTTTTTTCTGATTATGCATGTTTATTATTGTATGGTTGTTTTTTTTTGAAAAACCAAGCCTACATTAATAATGGACAACATGGACATAATATCAACTAGTAGAAAAACTCTCATTGTTAAATAACTAAGTGGGAGAGGATTTTTATTTAGTATAAATCCTATGGTCTCCATTATTGGTTTGTAGGTGATGTAATTATACTTGCGTGTTGGCTTTAGTGCTTTCCTCCATATCGGATGAGTATAATTATGGATCACCAGTACAAACTTCCTTAGGGATAATTGTAGAAAGTTACCTAGTATGTGTTCACTTCTCCATCTGAAGGAACTCATTACAAGGTAATGGACTTAGTATTAAGTAATGGTATACACTTAGATACAAATAATGGTATCCTCCCCATCGGAGTCACTGCTATTATTTGTATGACCAGAGCAAGACTAGCATATTAATTTTATTTGTCATAAAGTTATATTGACATGATAGTAAAATTAATAAGAAAAATCTACTTGAACAAAGTTGAATTTGTATACGTCCACACTATCGTGGCATGCTAAATTCATGGTGTTCAAGGTGTTGGTGAATTTCTTATTATTGTTTTGAGGGAATCAATATTTAGTTAATTCAAAAAGTTTTTTTTGCCCTATATAATTTTATTTATGTGATTCTCAGGATTTTAAAAATGGGTTCTTTCAGTCCGCTTATGGTGATTCTTAAAGAAAACAAACTTACTGGACCTAATTATATTGACTGGAAACGTAATTTGGACATTGTTCTGACTGCTAAGGAGTACAAATATGTACTTGTTGAGGAATGCCCACCTAAGCCTGATGCTAACTCTAATGAAGAGGTCAAAGAGGCTTATAAGAAGTAGAAAAAGGCAGATAAGATGGCGCGGTGTTATATTCTGGCATCTATGTCAAATGTACTGCAACATCAGCATCAGGATAAGCTCCACGGGGGATTTTGAGTATTTATTTGGATAAGCTCCACGGAAGACGGAATTGATGATTTGGATAATTCCCACCTAAGACGGAATTGATGATTTGGATAAGCTCCACGGGGGATTTGGATAAGCTCCACGGGGGATTTGCATAAGCTCAGGATAATTCCCACCTAAGACGGATTTGATGATTTGGATAATTCCCATCTAAGACGGAATTGATGATTTGGATAAGCTCCACGGAAGATTTTGAGTATTTATTATCTTATGACTTTATTTACGAAAAAGTAAATAAACGATAATAAATAAAATAGAGATAAAAAGACTGATGAATGAGCATGCCTTTTCAAGGAAAGGTTACTTCGAGTCTTGAGACAAATAGTGAATGAAGATCTTTTCACAAGATGAACGAACATGCCTTTTCGAGGAAAGGTTGTTTCGATTCGTGAGATAGAATGTTTGGCTTTCATCTGCCGTTAAATAGTGTAGAACTTTTCTGAAAGCATCATTCACTCTTTTTCTTTTATTTGCAAATATCTTCAGAAGATTTGCCTAAGGAGACGGGAGTTATCTCGAAGATCAAAGCCGTCCTCGACACTCCTTCCGATGAGCCTCTGCTGCCTACTCAGCCAGAAGTCGGAGAAAGCTCGGCTGTCCCTGGACAGAAGTAGGACATTCTCGCCAAGCTGGTGGAGCTTGGGAGTACTGCCGAGAAAGAAGCTCTGAGGAAGGCCGCCTGCAAATTGCTGGTGTCATCGGAAAATAATATTTTCGAGCTTCTTGCGAAATACGTTTTCAATCAAGAGGGCTCCGGTCCTCGTTAATTTTATGTATTTTCTTCTGTTTAAATTTATACAAATAAAAAGAAATTTTTTTTACATTCTGAGTCTCTACGTTGATATTTCTTCTTTTTCTTCAAACATAATATTTCTTGGGAAATTTGCCATTAATGGGCATCATGGCGACTCGACCATCCATACCAGTCAATTGATAAGCTCCGTTGGAGAAAACTTTGCTTATAATGTAGGGTCCTTCCCACTTCGCTTCGAATTTGTCTTTGCTCATATGCGTCATAGTCATAGGACGTCTGACGGTTAGAACTAGTTCTCCTTTTTGAAATGTTCGGACTTTGACTTTACGGTTGAAAGCTTTTGATAGACGAGCTTGGTATAACTCAATAGGTTGTTGAGCTAGGAGCCGTTTCTCGTCAAGCGCTTCAAGCTCCTGAAGTCTCAGGCAATCAATGTTTTCGGTTGTGAGTTCATTGGCAATGACAATTCTTAGGGAAGGGATCTGGATTTCCACTGGTAAGACGGCCTCACATCCGTATACCAAAGAGAAGGGTGTGCAGCCTGTAGGAGTACATATAGTAGTACGATAAGCCCACGGATATTCTCCAAGCTTCTCACTCCAGTTTTGTTTGTTGGTAGAAACAAATTTCTTGAGGAGTTTGATGATAGTTTTGTTAAATGCTTCTGTCAAACCGTTAACTGCAGGATTGTAAGCTGTAGAAGCAATATTATTGATCCTGTTGTCATTGCAGAATCTGGTAAACTTTTGACTGATGAATTATGTCCCATTATCGTGAATGATTCATCGAGGAACACCGAATCTATAAATCACATGATGCTTGATAAAGTTGATGATGCTGCTTGTCTTGACCTCAGCTAGAGGTATAGCTTCAGCCTATTTTGAGAAGTAATAAGTTATGGCTAATATGAACCGATGTCTTTTAGACGAGGGAGGGTTGATAGGACCGATGACATCCATTCCCCAAGCTTCAAAGGGCCAAGATGCTGCTGTCGGGTGAAGGAATTCTGACGGTTGATGTATGAAGTCACCATGGATTTGACATGCTCGGCACTTTCTAGCATACTCGATTGCATCAGATACCATCGAGGGCCAATAGTAGCCCATACGGCGAATACGATCCTGTAATTTAGGACCAGGTTAATGTGCACCACAAACACCGTCATGACCTTCACGAAGTATTTGTTTTGCTTCTTCCCCCGCAAGACAACGTAGGAGTAAGCCGTGGAATGTTCTTCGGTAGAGTGTCTTTGTTGTATGATTATAGTAAAATCTGAGTGACCATCGTCGAATTGTTGTAGCCTCCTTGGGATCTTCGGGTAGGATATCATGGACTACGAAGTCTATGAAAGGAGTCCTCCAATCTTCATTGATGGCACAAATTTCAACTGAATTGTTGAATTCCATGTTTGGGTTGTTAACTTCCATATTTAAGTTATTTTGGACACAAAATAACTCTCTATTAGTGATGACGATCATTTGTTGCCTTCTGACGGGAATTGCTAATACTGCTGTAAGATTAGCGAGTGCATCAGCTTCTGTATTACATGCTCGGCATACATGCTCAATGAAGAAGCTTTTGAATGAAGTGGCCATCCTGATCGCTGCATCATGATATGAAACCAAATCTTGACGTCGAACTTCATATGTCCCTCTAACATGACTGACAATCAGTTTGGAGTCTCCATAAACTTCAAGATACTTAATATCTAATTGTTGAGCCAATTGGAGACCAATGAGCAGAGCGTTGTATTCAGCCATATTGTTGGAATACGACTCATCTAAAAAATAAGCTCTTTGGATAGCTAACCCTTCTGGTGAGACGAGAACGATTTCGACTCCAGCAATAATAGCACCTTTTGGTCCAATTCTGGATGCACCATCAAAGAATAAACGCCAAATAAGAATTTCTTCTGAAATTATGTTGGACTCCAAGGTTTCATCTAGAATCTCATCGTAGATTTTAGATGTTACGGGAACTGGATGAGCTGCTAGAAAGTCAGCAAGGGCTTGACCTTTAACAGACTTTTGAGGAACATAAACCATATCATATTGTGCTAACAATATGGCCCATGTTACAAGCCTAGAATTGAGTGTAATGGGCTTCTTCATCAGGACCCTGCGAGGGTTAACTCTAGAAATAATATGAATAGTTTGGCTAGTGATATAATGTCTCATCTTTTGAACATCAAACATCAAAGCTAGACATTCTTTTTCTACTGGAGTGTATCGATGCTCAGCTCCAATCATCATGCGGCTAAGGTAGTAGATAGCCTGCTTATGGCCTTCTTTATTCTTCTGAGCTAATAAAGCACCTATGGAGTGGTCCATTGCTCGAACATACATCAGAAAAGGTATTCCTGACACTAGAGGCACTAGAACTGGAGGGTTCATCAAGTATCGCTTTATGTCTTCAAATGCTTGTTGACATTCTTCAGTACAAATAAAAGACACGTCTTTCTTCATGAGTTGAGTGAACGGTCTACAGCGTCCAGAGAGATTTGAGATGAATCTTCTGATGTACGCAAGCCGTCCCTGGAATCCTCGTAGCTCTTTTAGGTTGCGTGGAGGATACATCTATTGAATGGCTTTGATTTTCTCAGGAGTCAACGTGTATACCTTTACAGGTAACAACGAATCCAAGAATTTTGCCACTAGAGACTTCCAGGAATAACTTGGTGGGATTCATCTTGAGTTGATACTGGCACATTAGATCGAAAATAGTTCTCAAATCTTGAATATGGTCTTCTTTTAAATGACTTTTAACAGCAATATCGTCAACATAACATTCAACCGTCTTTCATAAATGATCATGAAAGATGGTACTCATGGCCCGCTGATAAATTGCACCAGCGTTCTTAAGACCGAATGGCATGACAGTGTAGCAATAGACTCCAAGAGGAGTACAGAAAGATGTATATTTCTCATCTTCTGGATGTATCTTGATTTGATTGTATCCTGAAAATCCATCCATAAAGGACATATTTTCAAATTTGCAAGTATTGTCAATCATGACATCGGTGATTGGGAGAGGGAATTCGTCTTTGGGATAGGCTTCATTAAGGTCTCTGAAGTCGATGCAGACCCGGACTTTCTCTGTATTCTTCAAAACTGGGACAACATTCGCCATCCAGTCCGGATGTTGTTATTCTCTGATGAAACCACAGGCGATGAGTTTCTTAACTTTAGCTTCTATGGCGTCCATCATGTCAGGTCAAAATCGACGTTGTTGCTGTTTGACTGGCCTTGTATTTGGTAGAATATTGAGCTTGTGGATAGCAATCTGATGATCCAACCCCGATATGTCTTCATAGCTCCAAGCGAATACATCAATATATTCCCTAATGAGTTGGATTAGTTTTTGTTTATCCGCTTCAGGGAGGCTTTTGCTGAAAAATATCAGTTTTGGGGCAATTTCATCTCCAATATTGACTTGAACCAGCTGATCTTCAGTAGGTGGCTCACGTTGTTCAAAGCGAAGCTTCCATTGAGTATCCATCCTTTGTGCTCAAGGATCAGATTCAGAAGCTTCGGCAAAGTCTTCGTCATCTTCCGAGAACTCGACAGTCACCATATTGGAAGATAGAGTCACACGATGGACGTACCCTACACTAGTGTCTGAATCCCATGAGATAAAATCAGAAGAGTTAGATCATTTTTCTTCTTCAGATTCAGAGGCTTCTGGAGTCGGAGTTGGTGAAGTATAACCTAATCCCCGCTTCGTTTTGCTGTAATATTGTTATGATTTTCCTTTTGGACTAGGAAACCGAATAGGAGTTCGCATTTCTTTGCCGCCATTGAGACCAGCTTTAAAATTATAGCCCATCTTTTGAATGATATCTTTTGATTGCTGACTATAACGATGTAGTTGAAGTCTTCCATTATCGTGATTTTCTTCTTCACTATCGGGCGTGATATTCTACTAAAAAGTATAGGAAGTTCATCTTTCTTCCTGGAAGGAACTAAGAAGAAGGAGTCCTGCATTGGCTCGAGCAATACTTCATTTCGAGAAGCTTCAACTTCTCATATGGCAAATGGTTCGAAGTTATCTAATATTTTTAAATAATATCGAGTATAATAAAAGACATCAGTATACTGTAAAGGAGATGCTACTTTGTTGATTTGTACATCATCATTTACAATATGATTCTTAGCCTTCACAGAAGGCTTAGTAAGATTAATAACCAGAGGAGGAGAAGGAGAAGGAGAAAGAGAAGGTTTGTTACAACGGAGGTCGATAATAAGAGGCTCAGAAGAGGTGAGCTCCCTTTGTTCCTTTTTTTACAGCAGGAGGCTGTTTGTTATGAGAGAAAAGATATATAGTCAATGTCTGAGAAGAAGAGGGACAAATAGCACGTCCTTTGACGGGGATCATGAGAACATCTTTTGAAGTATGTTTCTGATCTTCCTCACTATCCATTGCTAATACAACTTTTATGAACTCCTCTTTGTACATCCAAGAGTCCGTAAAATATGCTTCAATGCCCCTGAAAGGATTTAAATCAGCTACTTCCTTTTGGACTTCTCCATTGACATCTACATATTTGAAGCATTGATGTAAAGTGGATGGCACAATGTTATGCTTATGCAGAAAGGGACTTCCTAGCAAAATATTGTAAGAGCCGTGATTATCAATCACGTAGAAAGTAACCTTTGTACGAAGATTGCCTATTTGAACTTTCAGGCGAATCTTTCCCAAAGGTTCACTTCTTCCAGAATTGAATCCCAGGATTGTCGTGATGGTTGTCGAAAGATTGTGTATGGAAATCTTTAATGCATCTAGTAAAGTCTTTAGCATGATGCTGAACGTAGACCCAAGATCGATCAAGATACGATCAACCTTCATGGTATCAATATATCCCATGAAGTAGAGGGGTCCATCATGACGATTATCTTCCAACAACATATCATCTTGTGTAAAGGTGATATTTGGCATTAATTCCATCACACTATGACAATAAAGGCATGTTATAGGTTCATCCTCTGGTTTCTTGAGAAGTGCTAGACAAGTATCAGCTTGCGTTAAAGCTTCACTCAATATTTCTCGAGTCTTCTTCGAAAGACGGAGTAGCTCAAAAATTGACAATCTTGTAGGAGTGTTGGTTAGCTGAGCTAGTATATCAAAGTTATACGGCTTCTTAAGTCCCAAGGTTGAAGTATTCTTCAATAGTTTGTTGAAACGGACATGCTATTTTCCTTTGTTGGCTGTCGTCGGTTTGGGAAGAGTTGGCTCTATCAGGGGTGATAAAGCTGATAGATTATTGACAGCAGGAGAAGATGATGCTTGAGGAGCCTCCAGAGCTGGAGCAAGGTTTTCTTGACCTTCTGAATAGTCTCTTAGGTAAGGTTTTCCATATTTGGTACTAGTTAAGACTTCTTCCTCGGATGCAGGCTTAAAGGACACCATATTGCAATTCTTTGCCTAGATCTTATTTCTAGAAGGTTTCTTTTGGCAAGATGGAGAGTTTGTCCAGTAACCCAAACCAACGGGAGATTGGTTGTGTGAATGACATAGAGAAAGAGGTACAGGTGGTCCCTTTCCATGATTCAAACTAGAGGCCTTTTGTAGATCATATCCCATCTTTGTCATGAGTTCACGAGATTGTGGACTATACAGATGGAAAGCTAGTTGGTATTTGGCTTCTGATTTTGACAATGTTGTCTTATCAGTGGAAGAAAAAGAAGGATTATCTGCTGTCGGGATGAAGGTAGCAGTTAGAAGTGGAAGATAATGCTCACCAAATAAAATCATATGACATGATTTATTTTTAGTAGCTTCTTAGACTTGGTGGAAGAAGATGGTGTTTCAAAGTCCGCCATTAAATCTGGATGGATCCATATGATCTCCCCTTTATCAGTAGACAACGAAACAAGACCATCTGTTCGTGTATGTGAAAGATTAACAATTTTCGGAGTAGTTTTCGGAATGAGGATGATGTCGTCCTGTATAAGTTGAGCTGGAAAATCTCCAAACTGTAAAAAGACGGCATTAGCCATTATAGTTTTTTCGTCTTGCTGGAGAGTGATTGCACCGGAATTGACCATCTCTTGAATTTTACCCTTGAGTACATAGCATGCTCGAGTTGGATATCCAATAAACCTATGGTAAATACAATATTTAGGATGGTCAGTCTTACCAACTTCATCTGGCCGTTTAGGTTCTAGAAATTAGAGTTTATTGCTCTTGATGAGGCAATCAAAGATACTCATGATATCATCTTCATCGAAAGAGTATTCTTCTTTTGGATGAGGTACCCGTTGTTGTGGTGCTGTAGGGGTAGATGTTGGCTGATTTACATTGATGGCTAGAGCTTCTTTACCTTTGAGGTTAATGGCCAAAGTTTCTTTGCTCTTACGATTGTTCTGACGGCCATTATTATTTGGTGTAGCACGTTCATCTTTGTCAAGATTAGGCATTTGAATGCCTAATTGCTTGAATTTGTCAGCGCTTTCTTCTGCGGCTTTGGCGTTCATTATAAAAGAAGGCAAATTCTGGAACTGTGTTGATCCTATCCACATGCTGATTATAGGCAACAAGTTTGATTTGCAAGTGTCTATAGTTAAAGCATCTGGAGTTCCGAGAGGCATTTTAAGTGCTTCACGACGGAACCGTTCAATGAAACGTTCAATCATTTCATTATGTCATTGTTTGATTTTGATAAGAGAAGACATAGTCATGTCGATGGTTCCCTAATAAATCATTCCAAGAACATTTGTTTGAAGCCAGCGAAAGAGGTTATATACCCATCTGGTAAACTATGATACCAGTCATATGATGCACCAGCTAAACAACCAACAAATACTCTAGTAAGAAGAGCATTATTTGGTTGAAGTTGATTAGTCATTACTTCAAAGTGGTTGAGGTATTGACTTGGAGACGTGCAGCCATCAAACTGCATAATAGTAGGGGGTTTGTATTTAGGAGAAAATTAGACCTCTTTCCATTCTATGGGATAAGGCTGTTTGATCCCAAGCTTCTGCAGGCCATCCTTCTGTTTGAAGGCTTCAAATTGAGTACGTAAAAGTTTTACGGCCTCATTGGTATCTCCGGTTGATTGCGAAGTCGTGGATTGATTCAATGTGTTAGGAGGGGGTACCGCATGATAAGTACCACCCCCTGTACCAGATTGACTTGGAATAGCCTGCACAGGAATGGAAGCCGTGTGAGCAGATTATACCCCCAGATCAATATTGGTGGGAACTGATGTTGTCACAAGTTCTTGAGTCGGAATCAGATTCGCGACCGGTGGAACTGTATGTTGTGCCATAATTACAGCATGCATGTCTGCCATCATCTCAGCCATGTTCTTTAAACTAGCCTCCAAAGCAGCAATTCTCTGCTCTTGACTGGAAGAAGTAGAGGTATCTTGATCTTCTGTGATGACATAAGCAGTCACCTCTCTATCCCTTGAAGACGAGTTAGTGGAAAGAATGGTCCTTTCAGAACTTTCACTATCAGCATCAAAGCCACATAAAGAACTTCCCCCATAATAAGTGAAAGGGATATCTTTTTGACTGAAAGAATCTTGGTTTGAATCAAGAAGATTCCTTTGATCGATTGTGTCTTGGTCGGAAGGAAGATTCCTTTGGCTGATTATTTCTCGACTTCTTGATCTAGTATATTGATATACTCCTTCATTGGATTGATGAATCTGATCTAAGTATTACTGACTAGGATTGTGGGATGCATTACGTCTTAGACGTTTTTTTACCCCTAGTGCTTCGAGATGTCATATTGACAGAAGCAAAGAGTAATTCATCTTCGTCCAGTAGGATTGGTTCAGGAGTCTAAACATAATTCAAACGGTCAAAGATGGACCGCTTGGCTGACTGACAGCAGCATTTGATGACAACTTCATGATGGTGGTTGCAATAATGTTCTTGCTGTTGGACCACCGCTGGACGTGATGGATTTGTAATCTTCCACTTCTGTATTAAGAGTTCACGGAGGTCACTAACAGGACGAGAAGAAGTTGCAGTAACATAGTCCTTGATGATATTTGGGACATGGTTCCTGTTCCTGAGATATCTTGTACCTTAAGTGTACAAGGACGTGCTAAGCTGGTAAGCATAAGTCACAGGATCTTTCACCTCAGCATTCTTCTTCTGGTGCAAGTTATCAACTGGTACAGATTGCGCTTGATACATCTGATGATTTCCCGAGGTTGAGCCTAATTGGCACCTGTTGATATAGGTACGCAAGTCTGACAGAGGAACTGCTTGTGCATCTACTTGAGATACTAGTAGTTTGCTTCGTCGGGATCTTGAAATACATAAGGTTGGTAAATCCTGACCTGATATCTTTGGAGTAGGCATAATGCTCTTTTGCATGGAAGGTTTATTCTGAATAGAACCCATCTTCCCGACAGAGATTTGGTTGTCTTTGTTAAGGAGAGCAGTACTTTCCACCCAGTCAACGATTCGAACAGAATGTGGAATGGCTAAAGAGCGTTTTCCTTGATTTAGTGATTTCTTACTAAACTTCTAATTTGGTGGCAAAGAGGGAATAACTAAATAATACTTCTTTTACATTGTGCTAGTGCAGAAGTACGTACAGGTTATGCCAGGGCATGAACATGCGCAAGTTGTGCCGGAGCAGAAACATGCGCAAGTTGTGCTGAAGCAGGAACATGCGCAAGTTGTGCCAGAGAAGAAAAGGCTAAAGGGCGCTTTACTTTGTTTTGGACAGCAGTGTGTCGAAACAGAGTCTCCTTCGATTTCAGAGTCGGAGAAGTAGAGAGATTAGCCAAAAGGTTGTTTCCCTTAGGTTGCGC